>OY986436.1:224549985-225149985 GCA_963920525.1 Dichetophora obliterata | reverse complement strand
AAAATTCCACATTTAAGTACACATTTTCTTAATTTAAAAGCAAGCTTCTTTAGTTGTAAAATATTGTTTGTTACCAAAATTTTTTAGTAAATTTTACTTAACTTTTGTACAATTATTTAAAATTCAATAAAATTAAATTAAATTTAATTAAATTTAATTAAAGCTATGCCATTTTTCAAATGAATACTCATTTTTATTTGTTTTAAAGATCATTAATTTTACTAGATTTAAATAATTATGAACTTCCTTTGATTTGAATAAAATTTCATATTTAAGTACACATTTTCTTAGTTTAAAAGCAAGCTCCTTTAGTTGCAAAATATTGTTTGTTACCAAAATTTTTTAGTAAATTTTACTTAACTTTTGGTTGAATTATTTAAAACTAAGAAAAATTTGCAGCTTTACTTTAAAGTTGTTTTGAATTTAATTCAATGAAAATATATATTTTTAGTAAATTATTACTTAATTCTAGTACAAAATATTAAAAATTAAGTAGTGTTTATAAATTTTTTTTTCAAAAATATCTTATCTTAAGGGGTAACACCACTGTAAAATCATTAAAACTATTCCTATCTTTTAGAATTTTTATAAGCAAGGAAGAATTTTTATAAGGTTTATGTGAAATATACATACGGGGTTTTAATAAGCATATATTCGTCAGAGGAGTAGCCTAACAGAGTAAGGTACTGAAAAAAGTCAAAATCGGCTAGACCCTAGGGGTAGCTCATTTGGACCTATATTAATTTTTTACTTGCCTTTGTATTAAAAATACATATAAAGGATGACCGATCTTAACAAAAATTGGTCAGAATTGTAGTCAAATAAAGTAATGGATGTGTACTAAAAATAGTTGAAATTGGTTTGATCCTAGAGGTACCTCCCTAGGACCAATATTAATTTTTTACTTGCTTTTGTATGGGACGTATATACAAAAGTTGACCGATAATAACAAAAATTCGTCAGAATGGTAGTCAAATAGAGTAACAGATGTGGGCTAAAAATGGTCGAAATAAGTTAGACCCTAGGGGCACCTCCCTTGGGCCTCTATTAAGTTTTTACTTGATTTTGTATGGGAAGTACACAGAAAAACTGGCCGATCTTAAAAAAAAATTCGTCAGAGGGGTATTCAAACAGAATAATAGATGTATACTGAAAAAAGTTAAAATCGACTATACCCTAGGGGTAGCTCCTTTAGACCTATATTAATTTTTTACTTGACTTTGTATTAGACCTTCATACAAAGGCTGACCGATCTTAACAAAAATTCGTCATAATGTTAGCTAAATAGAGAAATAGATGTGTACTAAAAATAGTTGAAATTGGTTTAATCCTAGAGGTACCTCCCTAGGACCTATATAAATTTTTTTATTTAATTTTGTATGGGAGGTACATAGAAAGGTTGGCCGATATGTACAAAAATTCGTCAGAGGGGTAGCCTAACAGAGTAATATATGTGTACTGAAAAAAGTCAAAATAGGCTAGACCCTAGGGGTAGCTCCTTTGGACCTATATTAATATTGTACTTGACTTTGTATTAGAAGTAAATACAAAGGTCAACCGATCTAAACAAAAATTTGTCAAAATGATAGTGAAATAGAGCAACAAATAGATGTGTACGATTCGATTTCGAATGGTCGAAATCGGTAAGACCCTAAGGGTACCTCCCAAGGACCTATATTAATTTTTTACTTAATTTTGTATGGCACGTAGATACAGAGGTTACATACGATCAAAAAATTGTCGAATGGTGGTCAAATAAGGTTGTAGATGTGGACTGAAAATGGTCGAAATAAGTTAGACCCTAGGGGTTGGACCTCCCTTGGACCTATATTAACTTTTTACTTGATTTTTTTATGTACATTTTTCATTTTAAGCAATTCTTCGAACAAAAACAAAATACATTTGTTATGAAAAGAGAGTTATTTGCAGTTCCTTGTTATGTAGAATCAATACTACACGGTTAAAAATCTTGCATTAAATTTTAACCTTTTTTGGATCACATACAGCACAACACAATGAAAAAATTACTTTTAAATCCAAGGAAAAGTTTAACATTTTCTAATAAAAAAAAATAGTTTTTAGTCCGCAAAATGTTTAAAAAAAGCAATATAAATGTCAACTAAAAATAAAAACTTTTCTGACCAGTTCATGATTTGAACACACTTCCTCTTATGTGCTGGCCCAACACCTTTTTCAGTCGTCCATCTCAGTTGTTAGAAAGGTTTCGCTTATTTTGCATCATTACAAAAGCAAGAAAGCTTGCAGTAAGTAAGCAAGCAAGCAAAAATGTGGGTTCGAGACCCAGCTAAATTAAACTAAAATAAAAAATGTCTGTCCACTTCGTGATTTGAACACACGTCCTCTGATGTGCTGGTTCAACACCTTATTCATTCGTCCAACTCAGTTGTTGATAAAATTGTGCTTATTTTGCATCATTACGGAGTAAGCTCCTTTCAGGGACGTGGATTTGAGACCCAGCTTAATTAAACCAAAGTAGTAGAAATAGTACTTTTTTGGATTAAAAATTACTTTAAACCAAAGTTTGAATTAAAAAGTAGTCTAAAATTTTTAACCATGTAGTAGATTAAATTGGATTTGTTATTTTTTTTTTCATTGAAATTTGTCAGTTTCTAAAATTTTTCATTTAATAATATCATAAATTAAAATCACTAAAATATGTATCAAATTCTATATTTTCTAAGATTTCTTAATTCTATTTACTAACTCAAATATTTTTTATAATAAAAAATTAACTTAGCTCAGTTTAGTCAAAATACCAATTTTCGACAATTATTTGTTTAAGAGAACTCAAATCGAATTGAAAAAACATGATCTTTTTTTTTAAATATCTCAACTTTAAAGTGTCACAGCGTAGCCAAAACTGAGTCTTTCTCCTAAATATTTTGTTTTTGTCTTATCTATGCAATTACCTGTCGTTTGGTACCAATATTGTTAGGTTTCGAGTCATAAAAATGTAGATTTTTGAACGCACTGTGTGGAGGTTGTAGAGCGTCATTATTGGAGAGCCTTGAAACTAAAGGCGTTCTGCGACTGCCAGCAAAACATCAGTAGTTCTTGTGCTAAAACAAAAAAGAAAAGTGTTTTTTAATAACAAAAGGATAATTTAGGGATATACTTGGCGAATTTAAGAATTATTAAATTTAAAAAATTTGGGAGGCGTTTTAAGTTAACTGTCAGTTGATGTTTTTTAGCACAAAAGCCATCAAAATGACATCATCAGACAATTTTTATCTTAAAAATAGAAAATTCAATAGAAAATTGAGTGGATCGGATACAAACTGTTTGAGTTGTGCTGCCAGCCGCGGACCACCTCTAGCAGAGCTGTAAAAGAGTGCATTCAATTCGATTTTATTCACAAAACAGTGAACCAGTGAATAACGAAATAAGAATGCATTCCATAAATGCAAAATGGATTTATAAATAAAATTTTTAATTCACACTAATTTTTAAAAAAATTATTTATTATCATTTTAGTTATTCATTTTCATTATTCAGAACAATGAATCATTTTTTTTATTCATTTGAATGCTATTGGCAAAGAATTTCAGAATTTTCATTTACTCTTCTTTTATTCATTATTCATTTTTTATTCATTATTCATTTTTTATTCATTATTCATTTTTTATTCATTATTCATTTTTTATTCATTATTCGTTTTGTATTCATTATTCATTTTGTATTCATTATTTATTTGTTATTCATTATTAATTTTTCATTCATTATTCATTTTTTATTAATTTTTTATTCATTATTAATTTTTTATTCATTATTAACTTTTTATTCATTGTTAATTTTTTATTCATTATTAATTTTTATTCATTTGATATTCATTGTTCATTTTTAATTCATTTTTTTCCTAAACAATAAATAAAAAATGAATAACAAATGAATAATGAATAAAAAAAAATAATGAATAACAATAAAATAATGAATAAAAAATAAATAATGAATAAAAAATTAATAATGAATAAAACATGAATAATGAATAACAAGTGAATAATGAGTAAAAAATGAATAATGAATAATGAATATAAAATTAATAATGAACAACAAATGAATAATTAATAACAAATGAATAATGAATATAAAATGAATAATGAACAACAAATGAATAATGATTAAAAAATGAATAATGAATAAATAATGAATATAAAATGAATAATGAACAGCAATTGAATAATGAATAAAAAATAAATAATGACTAAAAATTAAAAATGAATAAAAAATGAATAATGAATAACAAGAGAAAAATGAATAAAAATTAAGAATGAATAAAAAATTAATAATGAATAAAAAAATTAGTAATGAATTAATAATGAATAAGAAATGAATAATGAATATCGAATGAATAATGAATAAAGAGAGAATAATTGAAAATTCTGAAATTCTTTGTGAATAGTATTCAAATGAATAAAAAATGATTCATTACTCTAAATTTATTATTCATTTATTTATAATTAATTATTAAAAACTGTATTTATAAATCAATTTTGCATTCATTGAATGCATTCTTATGTCGTTATTCAGTTGTACTTAAAATTCTGAATATGAATGCCAATTTTATAGCTCTTACCTCTAGTTTAAACAATAATGACGCTCTACTACCGACATTTAAATTTTTTTTTTTTTTGCATTATATAATATTTGCCTTAAAAAAACCCAGTATATTTCAGACAAATTGTATTTCCTTTGAAATAAAATCCTCACAAAAATTCTAAAGGACTAGCTTAATGAATTTTACAGTGGTGTTAGCCCTTAAAATTTAGGAAAAATTTTTATTAATTAAGAATAAATATTTTAAAGCAAAATAAGAAATTTTTGTTGAAATAAAAGACGGGGTTTTATTTTAAAAATAAAATCATTTAACTCTACTGAAAAAAGTTAAAGAGCTTTTGAAACGAAATCAATTGGTTCTTGAAATCAAAGAAAAGGGTTTTTTGTAATAAACAAAAAACTTTAACTTTAAAGAAAAATGGATTTTTGAAGAAAAGGAACCAATTTTTTTAAGTACAGGGCCAATTAAAAATAAAGGCAATTTACTTTTTTTAAGTACAAACTTCTTTACACTGAATAAAATAATTGAAGGAGTATGTACTTAGAATTAGTAAAAACTATTTATTTGAACTGATTTTAGAAAAAGGGGTTTTACTTACTTTAAGTAAAACGTTTTCTTTGTTTTAAAGAATTCATACCTTTAGTGCATATTTATTATCCCTCTTTCTTAGATAAGGTAAATTTTCCTGAACTGAAGTACATTTTTTTTAGTAAAGTAAAAATATGTTCAATTTGCATTTAGAAACCTTTAACTGATGAAAATTTAACAAAATATCATTTTTTACTTAATATATTCTCAGACATAATTTGCTTTTTATTTAAAGAACATAAACATAACTTACTTGTTATATAAGAAATATAACTAAAATTTAAAAAAAAATAATTTTAAATTTCCGACAAATCAAATTCGGTAAGATATTTTTTTGATAGTCATATATAATTTAAAGAATTCATATTACGTCAACACTTTTTTAACAATAAATCGATTATTTGGCATATTCTTTGGCAAACATCTAGAGTCATTTAAAAAAAAAAAAGTAAAATCAACTCTCAAAACTCATTTGTATTCAACTGAAGTAAAACTATGCCATCGTTTTTCTCCGAATACTTATATAGTTTTATATATTTTTACAAAAAACGTTTAAGTTTGCTATAAAAATATATAAAAGCTATAATGATTTCGCTGAAAATATCATAATCACCAACCAGAAAAAAAGAAGGAATCACTAACATGTCTCTAGGTAAAATATAACGATAGAACATGCATTACCAAGGTAATGTCTCATAGGAAAAACACACAATGTAGTTGAAAAAACTTCCAACATATCCACTCAAAATAAGTTACAAATTAGTTTACAGTTCTTTGAAAACAATAATTCTTAAAATATTTCAATTTACTCTATCAAAAACATGACCCGATCAGTACAACGGTTTCGAACAATTGTGTATTAATTTCACCAATGAAAAATTGCAACAATTTTTCAACCATATCATGTTTGTCCTGGAGCAAGAAGAATACACAAGAGAAGGTATTAAGTGGGACTTTATTGATTTCGGTATGGATCTGTTGGCCTGTATCGAATTAATTGAAAAGGTGCTTAAAACGAAATAAATTTTATGTCGAGTTTTCATGCTCCAATTTATGTTCACTGTAATAATCTAGCACAATATTGTTTGTTAGTAGTTTTCACAAAAAAAAAAAAAAAAAAAAAACACCAATTAAGTATGTAATAAAATCCGGAAAGAGTCGCCCAATTGTACACAATGATGTATAAACAAGTAAGCATATCTTTGTTATATGTGACGTAAAGCACCTACAAGCACCAGCACCAATTTTTGTTATCACACACAAAATGCACAAATCAATTTTTTTCTACGCACTGTATTTTTTAATGAAAAACAAGCACATTTAAAACGCACTGTTAAAAATTCACCTTTTGTTATATGTTCACAAAAAAAAAAAAAAAAAAAAAAACAACACCATCAGTACAACGGTTTCGAACAATTGTGTATTAATTTCACCAATGAAAAATTACAACAATTCTTCAACCATATCATGTTCGTTTTGGAACAAGAAGAATACAAGAAGGAAGGCATTGACTGGGCCTTCATCGATTTCGGTATGGATCTGTTGGCCTGTATCGAATTGATTGAAAAGGTTTGTTCGGTTGAACAATAAACGAAAAATAAACTTTACCACTAATGGGAATGAAAACAGTTATATCCCCCAATTTCCTTATCATAGCTGACTTGAGCAGCAGAAGTGCCAATGTAATGGTTCGCTGAGCTGTGATGAGTTTGAATCTTCATGAAAACAAACAAAGCAAACCACTAGTATGATAACTACATCAATCTATATGCATGGTTAGGTTACTGCAGTTTGGGTATGAAGGGTTATGCGTATGCATGGTTAGTAGTTATGTCTTGTATTGTCCTCGAGCCCAACAGCTACTTTGATGGGTACCTACATTTTCCCCCCATTAACTTCTTTTGAGCCACTAGTATCAAAGGCATTAAAAGTATTCAATTCCTTTTTTGGTTGTGACTTCAAATGCAGTATCATAATTGCAACTGAATCGCAACTGAATTGCAACTGAATTGCAACTGAATCGCAACGGAATCGCAACTGAATTGCAACTGTTATTGCAACTTAATGCAATTAACTTGGCAAGTGTATGTTAAATGCTACTCCAAGTCAGGACACAATTAGAATTTGTAAGCATCATAAGTTCGGAATGTGTTTTTTAAATGAATTGGCCATTTTTTCTATGGCAAGTGCATGTTAAATACTACAACAAGTTAGGTCACAATAGTTATATTTAAAGCCTCAAATATATTCGGAATGTTTATTTTTTATTTTTACAATTTCCAAAAACTACTTGAGAGAATTCTCAAATATCACCCTTTGTACCAAGGTTCCAGCCAAAGAGTAAGTAAAAACACAAAAATGAATTCGCCATTTCAGTCATTGATAGGAATTTCACCGATCATATGATCAATTTTGGTTTGCATGTTATGAAATATTTGTATGCAATAGACCGAGATATTGACCTAAGAGTTAAATACCAACTCCACAGGGCTTATGGCCATGTTCTCAGGAAAATTTACATATATAAGGTCTGTCCTTCACTGCAGACAGAGAAATGACGGCCGATCAGGAATTGATTTCAATTGAAAAAATATTCTGTGTCAGAATAAATTTTAGTCCCAGTGCTGGGCCACTGATAAAAAAAAAAGTAAAAAACCAACGTTATTATCCTCTACTAAACCTACAGATCACCGCTCATCATTTATCCACCTTTCACCACTTTAACCACCAAAACTCATACTTAATAAATTGTCCCAACCTCTTACCTTTTCGGCTTACTGCAGTACAACGGTTTCGAACAATTGTGTATCAATTTCACCAACGAAAAATTGCAACAATTCTTCAACCATCACATGTTTGTTTTGGAACAAGAAGAATACAAGCGTGAAGGTATTGACTGGGCCTTCATTGATTTCGGTATGGATCTGTTGGCCTGTATCGAATTGATTGAAAAGGTTTGTTCAAGCTTGGAGAAGCTGCTGCTGCTGCAAAAAAAAATAAAAAATGGAAGAAAAAAGCGCCAAATAACCACAATTTAATGCCAATCAAAAGCCACTTCTATAAAAGCCTTTCCTAGACATTACCATATTACTTAACCTTATATCTGCCGCAGAAATTCCAAAAGTATGGAAACTGTAGACAGTCGTTATTAAAACTAAAACTAAAATTAAGTTAAGAATACAAGCAAACTACTGCAACAAGTTTCTAAATACTACGACTTGAAAACTTAAGGGTCGGTAAATTGTTCTACTTGATACAAGTATATGAAATACTAATCCAAGTGGGAATAAGTTTTTTTTTTCTATGTGTACTTTACTCAAATGTCACGCAATACAAAACCTTAACCAAACCAATCCAATCCAAGTTCAAACACACCACACTCCAACTCGTCACACATCATACAATATATAGTACATAGTATCATATGAAAAACACATTTTTGTTACACATCATTAAAAAACACTGTTACATGTTGTTCCGTTCCGACATACAGTACAACGGTTTCGAACAATTGTGTATCAACTTTACTAATGAGAAATTGCAACAATTCTTCAATCATCACATGTTCGTTTTGGAACAAGAAGAATATCAACGCGAAGGCATCGAATGGACATTTATTGATTTCGGCATGGATCTGCAAAATTGCATAGAATTGATTGAGAAGGTATACTGACTTGGCGGCAGCAACTAAGAAGTTGCATAAAATGAGTGAAGATGAATGTTGCAATACCATAGAAAACAGAACAACCCTCTTAAAAACTAGAATTGTCGCTATATGTTTGACACTGCTTTGTAAAATGACATTTGGAGTACTTGACCCATTGATCCTTATAACCCCACCACTCACCTATACTTATTTTATGTTTTATGTGTTTATGTTTGTATTTGTCTTGCTGTTTTTATTTGCTTGTTATAATTTCTAGAACCTAAGCTTTACTGAGACTGAACTGAAAATGTCGCAAAGTCATGTTACTTGTCGCAGAGTTTCACAAAATTTATCGTGTGCGTGAAGTTATTTAGTCACAGCGTCATGTTAATCAATACACAATCGAAATTCAAAATATGACCTCAACTAAAGACATTAAGGGTATTCACAGGGTATCATAAAGTTATGTGTTTTAAGTTGAAATCATAAAAAATACAATTAGTGTGAACAACAGAGCTGTAAAATCGGCATTCATGGTCAGAATTTTATGTTCAACTGAATAACGACATAAGAATGCATTCAATGAATGCAAAATTGATCTACAAATTAAATTTTTAGTTCACATTAATTTTTAAAAAATGATTAATTATTCATTTCAATTATTCGTTTTCATTATTCAGTATAATGAATAATTTTTTGTTCATTTGAATGATATTCACAAAGAATGCAATTCACAAAGAAGTTAAGAATTTTCAATTATTTTTACTTTATTCATCATTAATTTTTTTATTCATTATTCATTTGTTATTCATTCTTTATTGTTCATTTTTTATTCATTATTCACTTGTTATTCACTATTCAGTTTTTATTCATTATTCATTTGTTATTCATTATAAATGTTTAATTCGTTATTAATTTTTTATTCATTATTCATTTTTTATTCACTATTCATTTTTATTTTCAATAATGAATAGAAAATGAATAATGAATAAAAAATGAATAATGAATAAAAAATGAACAATGAAAAACAAATGAATAATGAATAATAAATTAATAATGAATAACAAATAAATAATGAATAACAAATGAATAACGAATAGAAAATTAATAATGAATACAAAATTAATAACGAGTAAAAAATGAATAATGAATAAAAAAAGAATTATTGAAAATTCTGAAATTCTGTGTAAATTGAGTTTTTTGTGAATATCATTAAAATGAATAAAAAACTGATTCATTATTCTGAATAACGAAAATGAATAATTGAAATGAATAATAATTAATACTTTTAATAATGAATTTGAAATAAAAATTTTATTTAAAAATCAATTTTGCATTCATTGAATGCATTCTTATTGCGTTATTCACTGATTCACTTTTTGTGAATAAAATAAAATTGAATGCATTCCTTTACTGCTCTGCTCGCAATGCCAAAAGATAGCAAAAAGGATAAAATAATAGCCGGTTGTGCGAAAAACATATTTTGGACGTTATAATGGCAGATTGATGACGACACTACAATAAATATTTAGGGTATTCACAAAGTGTGCTATAATGTCATAATGCCATATTGTCCTAAGATTTTACTCTAGCTTAAACATTTTATTGTTGCCTTCCACATAAAAAAGTACTAACGTATTACAACTCTGAAAGCTATGTTTATTGAGGTGTCGTAATCAAACAGCTGTTTCTAATTTGCATTTAACTATCGTGCACATTTTAGTTGTAAAATTTTAGGATAATATGACAATATGACATGATAGCACACCTTGTGAATACCCTAATTGCTTTTATTGTTATAGTATTTTAGTATTTTTATATATGAAAGGCAGCAACGACATTTTTAAAGCATTGTAAAATTTTGGGACAATATGACATGATAGAAAACTTCTGAATACCCTTATTAAGTATGTGTTACCTAAAATTAGGCTTGCTTTAAAACAGTCGCAAGCCTTAAACTCATGTAGTTTACTTTTTAGTTGCCATCGCAGTATGAATTAAAAAGTTATTTCTTAATAGTTGCGTTTTTAAAACGATCGCATGTGTAGAATATTTTTATTGCCATGCATTAAGTCGTAGTTACTTGAAGTTTTCGGCTTAAAAATTAGTTAAAGCAAACATTTTTAGTTCGACCCTTTTTTCAAATAGTCATCTAGTGTAATTAATATCACTGAAGACTAAAATATTTGCAAAAGAAATTATCTTTTGCAAGCATTCTTCTTAATAGCTTGCCACACCCAAACAAATAGAGTGCGACATTCAAACTAGTCGCACACGACAACCTTTATAAGTTAATTGAAAAATTTATTGATTCGTGTATTTTGCACCTTAAGGTTGCGGACAGAGTGAACGCCGATTCAGACAGGCAGACAGACAGGCGCAGGCAGTAACATGCAAAGAAACGAGATAGAAATAACTCTTGTTCTCTCTTTGTCTCTCTTCTCATAGTTAGCCTGCGCCTGTCTGCCTGCCTGTCCACTTCGGCGTTCACTCTGTTTGCAACCTAAGATGTTTGTCCATTAACCCAATAAGGACGATGATGTCATATGGCATCACTAAGTTGTGTGTCGCAAAACTAACGGTATCACTTAAAAATTAGCCAAAATCAAAATTAGCACATGTGTAAAAAAAATTCTCCCGTCTTTAAAGAGTTGAGTAGTATCGATTTGTATGGAAAAAAGTCAGCCTGACACCGAGTCAAGTTGGAGGGACTCTTAAAAACTATTTCGGCATCATTTTTTATTGAATCGGAAAAATCCCCATGGAGCGGTTATGGTTCTCCTGAACCTCTTTTTGGGCCAAAAAAAAATCATGTTTTTAGCATGTAATTTTTTTTCCTCAGAATGCCATATCCAAGATAAGTAAAAAAATAAAGATTTTGATCATTCAAAAATTTATAATAAAAAAAATTTTAATTTTTTCTTAACAAACTCTTTTGAGACCTCAAAAAAAATTAAAAAAATTTTTGTAAATTTTGAAAAGGTTTTCTTAAACGTCTATAGAACATATATTTTTCATGGTACTTTTATCGTTGCTATTTTTAAAGCAATATTGTGTGTGTTTCAAAGGCCAGAAGGCGCCTTAGAACAAGAGTTTTCGTAAGTCCTGAATTACGTACTGGAGTGCCCTCGGATGGACATTTTATTGAAAAACGATTGCCAGAATTGGATTTTGCGTACCTAAAATCTCATATATATATACCAAGATTTGTCAAAATCTAACGGTAATGGTGGCAATTAAATAAAAATTATGTTGAAAAAAGGCCTTTGAATATCGATTTCTCATATTTTATATATTTGTGGTACTCAGTGTTGGTAAAGCCGTACTATACGATATATCAATTGAAAGAAGAGCGCCTTCAGTACCTTTCCAATAAGCTAAAATTCGTATATCTATAAGATATGAAAAATACATATCTTATAGGCGTTTTAAGAAAAAAACTAGCGTTCCTAGCAAAATTTTTGATACAAATGTGGCATGCATTCTAAGGGACACTGCTTTAGAATGCATTTTAAGGATCCAATTATTCTTCTTCTTAGCCTTATCGAGAGACATTCTCATAAACTACTTCTGGAAGGCCTTCAAATGGCATTTAAATTCAAATAAAAATAAAATAAAAAAAATCATGTATAATAATATATATGTTAGATATTTTCCGTGGGATTTTTGAAACTTCCAAACAAAACCCAATCACTTCCTACTTCCAATAAAAATCAGGAAAAGGGATATTTTAAGTGAAATTTTAAAGCACAAGTCCCCCCTCCCCCTAACCAAAAAACCATTCCATTCTATGGAATGCCTTCTTAAAGTTCTTTTGAAAAACACCTACTAGAATCCTTTCATTGAAGGTCTCAAAGAAAAAATTCTGGAAGGTCTTCTAGAGAAGACTAAAGAAAGCGTGCCTCCTAATGACATACATATGTTAAAAGAATTCCTTCTTGGTACAAAAGTAGAGGGGGATGGAATTCAGGACTTCACCTTCCACTTTACCTCCTTTTGGAAACACTCTTTTTTTGCTTATTTCATTCTTTATTAAGGCAAGTGCCAATTTATTTTTAATTAAAACCTTAAATTTTTTTTAGCTCCTCTCTTAAATTTTTTTATTTTTTTTTTCGCATGCAACATATTACTCAAGACATCCTTTCGACTAATTTTTCATTAAATAAGAGTCATTTAAAGGCAATAAAACAGAAAAAAAGCGCACCTTAACATAAAAAAATACCCACAAAAAGCTCATTTACCCACAGCATAAAAATTTTCGACTTCTCGCAAGAATTTGCGACATAATTTGTTCAGTGTCTCCACAATGAATGTCATTACTCATGTAATTACTACTAAGGTAAGGCCTCAATGTTACTAAAAGTTTGACTACCATAGATTTAAGAACGCATGCCAATAAATTAGTCACTAAAACCAGCTTATCTTGTAGATAAATTACTGTAAAGAAGAAAAAAAAAATATTCGCACTTTGCCGCTTACTAACCCAAATAGCTCTTTTGTGCGACAGCGAAAATAATGAAATTTTCTTTACTTTTCTTATTCACCACACCCTTTAGCCTATGGGTATCTTGTCCATCCTTGAAGAAGAGTCTATGTTCCCCAAGGCCACCGATGCCACCTTCTCCGAGAAGTTGACCAACACTCACTTGGGCAAATCGGCTCCATTCCAGAAGCCAAAACCACCAAAGCCCGGCCAGCAAGCAGCTCACTTTGCCATTGGCCATTATGCTGGTGTCGTCGCCTACAACATCACCGGCTGGTTGGAGAAGAACAAGGATCCCTTGAACGACACTGTTGTCGATCAGTTCAAGAAGTCGAAGAACAATCTATTGATCGAAATCTTTGCCGATCATCCAGGTCAATCTGGTGGCGGCGAACAGGCTAAGGGCGGTCGTGGTAAGAAGGGTGGTGGCTTTGCTACTGTCTCTTCGTCCTACAAGGAACAGTTGAACCAGTTGATGACCACTTTGCGTTCGACACAACCTCATTTCGTGCGTTGCATCATTCCCAATGAATTGAAACAGCCTGGCTTGGTTGATGCTCACTTGGTTATGCACCAGCTGACATGTAACGGTGTACTTGAAGGTATCCGTATTTGCCGTAAAGGTTTCCCCAACAGGATGGTGTATCCCGATTTCAAGCAACGGTAAGTTAAGCGAATACATGTTTGGATGTAACGTAGAAATAGTATAGTGGGAGTAGTTATAGTGTATAGGCATTAAATGAAGTACAAATGATATATTTGCATGGGGACTTGAGTCAAAAAAATTTCAAATAACTTTTAGAACTTTTTTCATTTTAAATTACTTTGTAAAGGATCTAAACATTTAGCAGTATTTTTTTGAAAGCTCTTTAGATTTTATTTAATAATACAACAAAAAGAATATTTTTAGATTTATTAGATTTTGAAAGCTACCCAGTGAACCAAATCTATCTTTTTTTAATTCATTTATGAACCTTTTCGGGTAGAAATGTTAATTTTCAGCACTCATAAATGAACCTTTTTTGTTTCATTCATCGGACTAAAATGCCTCTCAAAAATGAACCTTATTTTGTTCGGAAATAATTTTAAAAAGAACCATAAATTGTACTTTTTTGTTTGGATATGAGTTAAAAAGAGAACCAAAGAAAAGTTCTTTTTGGCACTCGGAAATGAAACCTTTTTGAATCAATCGCCGGACGAAAATGTCTCTCAGAAACGAACCTTTTTTTTCGGAAGTGAGTTAGAAAATGAACCATAGAACCATCTTTTTCGGCACTCGGAAATTTAGTTTGTACACCATGAACTGGTCTAATCCACGGACTAGCGCTAATACTCGGTGAAGAAATCGGCCGTTAATGGCACGCACAACACAATTTAATCATAATAAGTTCGGTCAAAGTCCTTTCAAGGGCTGAAATGGCCACTTCGTTTATACATTATATCAAATTAGTAAAGTTAATTATTGGGGATCTTATTTGATTACTTTTTTGCATGAAATGTTGTCGTGGTTTTCTTTCTATTTGGGCTATAATATACATTTCGATAATTTTTGATCGAAATGTTGAAGTGTTATGACAGACTTGTTGATAGATGAAAAGGAACATAGTTTTTCGAACGTGCTGCAGTACATTCAACTCTTTTCTTATGGCGAGAATCAATTCGCACTGATGAAAAATTTAATATAGCTTTTGTATGAAAGATAACGTTTTAATTTACTATTATAAAAATATCAACAAAGGTCTAAATTATTCCTTTTTGAACTCATTTTATTATATATAAAAAAGGAGTATTTATGATTCGTTTCTGAACTCATTTATGAACAAAATTAGTTCGTTTATGAGATATTGTTTCCACTGATATGATACAAAATTATTATTTTTTGAGCTCATTTAAGAATGCAAAAAAAAAACATTCATGATTTATTTCTGAACTCATTTATAAACTCATTTATGAACAAAAATGTTTAATTTACGAATAATTTTTACCTTCTAAAATGATTCTTTTTGGACTGAAAAAAGCTTTTTATGAATTTTGCAAAATAAGTTAAGTTTTTATGTATGAAGTTTTAACGAATTTAATATTTTAAGAGACAAAATAAAAAATTAAAAAAAAACTATCGAAAAACGTTCGCAAAACTCTCACCTTACACAAAAACTTCGCTTATGGTTCAGTAGGTATTCATCGGACTGAATTAACTCTCAAAAACGAACCTTTTTTTGTTCGAAAACGAGTTCAGAAACGAACCATAGAAAAGCACTTTTTCGACACTCAGAAATAAATTTTTTTTTAAATCATAAATTTTCTTAATATTGCGTATCGATAATATGCTAAAAAAAGAAATGACAACGTTAAACAATTATTTAAATTCTATTTGAACAAAGTAGTAATATATTTAGGGCCGTGGCCTTCGAAATTTTGCTTTTTCGAACGTCAACAAAATTTTTTTATGAATTTACAATGAATTTGATGCAAATAGTTTGATATAAATGATTAAAAAAATAACAGTAATATAAAGTAAATGTTTTAAATAATAACAAAATCTGAGGTAACAAAAGAAATACTTCATTGATTGTAAAATTTAAATTTTAAGTAATATCTAAACTTATATAAATTCATTCTAGGATGTAGTTTAAATCTACTAATTAAAAAGCATATATTAAAAAAAAAATCTACCCAAAAAACGGATGCAAAACTCTCACGTTACGCTTGTGGTTTAGTAAGGATGAGAAAATTTCATGTTCCCTTTTTGAACTCATTCAAGAATGTGAAAGAGAAGCATTGATTTTTCATTTCTGAAAGCATTTAAGAATAAAAACTGGTTTATTTATAAGTAACTGTTTCGTACTAAAATGATAAAAGAATGTTTCTTTTTCGTCTCAAAAAAAGTTTGTTAATAATTTTGCAGAAGAATTAAAATTTTTGTTTATGGAACAAATTTTTACGGAGTTTAATCATCTCTAGCAAGAACATTCATCATTTCAAAATTCACAAATAAAAACTGTCTGCCCGAAAACGTACTCAAAACTATCACTTTACGCAAAACCTTCGCATATGGTTCAGTGGGTAAAATTGCAGGTTAATTTTTTTTTTTAATTTACTTATAATAATTTTTTTTTGTTTTTCTATTATAATATTTATGTGACATCTACTACTGTACATTAGTTATATGATTTTGGCCCCAGCTATTATGACGGCCGAAAAGTTGCCCAAAAATGCTGCCCAAAAATGTTTGGAATCAGTTGGATTGGATCCCGATATGTACCGTATTGGTAACACCAAGGCACGCATACTTGAAATATTTTTAAAAAAAAATTACCCAAGTCCTTATATCCTTAAGCGAACTTTTGTATTTTTGACCCACTCTTGCAAAAATGTGTACCTTAAGTACATTCTCTCTCTCTCTCTGTTCGTCTATCTTCATACATTATCGTCTGAAATCCTTTGTTCATTGCCCAGTTTTGAAATATTTTGAGTATAACCCAACAATTGTTAGTACTTTTTCAAAATTTTTAAGAGAATTGAATTTGTTTTTGTACTGTACTGCATTGTACTGTTATGTGCCCCTATTGTTCCCATTTATATATATATATTTTTTTTTCTCTATTATTATCGAATGTCGAATGCATTGAGCAAACTTGTTTGCATACGGAATGTGTATCAATACCTAGTTTATAGTCTGTAGTCTATATTTTATCACATTATTATGATTTATTTTTGAAATCAGTTCAATTCATCAGTATCATTAGATGATGTATTTGTTGTTGATTTTTTTGTATCTCTTCTTTCGAATTGTTTTATTTTTACATTATTCTTCTTTGATGGAATGCCTTTTATTATTGTTATATCAAAAAAAAAAAAAACTTTCCGAAAGCACTTGATTATTTCTACTACGTTTTCAAAATGATCTACAGTCCTTACAGTCGATACTCTATACAACTCTTTTCTGTCAATATTTTCCATTGTATATGGTTCAGATGATCTAAAATATATTTGAAATACATAATACTCTACATATATGCATTCACAGGTACCAAATCTTAAATCCCAAAGATATCAAAGACATTGCAGATCCCAATAAAGCCTCAAAAATTATCCTAGAATCTACCAGCTTGGATGAAGATCAGTATCGTCTGGGTCACACAAAGGCATGCTATACAAAAGTGTTTGCAAAAACAAAACAAAGCTCCATACACTCTAGCGCAAAATTTTGAATTCTTCACAAACTTTACAGTAGAAACACACACAATCATCGATCGAGTGCTTTACTCTGTGTACTTTTTATGTGTTTTTAACACAAAGTGAACTTTTTATTTTAGTTAACAATTCTACAAATGTCACTAAAAAAAGCCAAAATGAGTTATAATCATGTTGCACGTTAGAGACGCATGTCAAAAGCACTATTTTTAGAGAATATAGTGATTATATAGTTATAAGCACACAAACATATCCATATGTAGATATGGATTTAATACTCAAAAGACACTTACATTTACACTATTTCAAAGAAAAACACAAAAATAACTATATCCTTGTTACAGTATATATCTATATGTATACCTATATGTTTTTCACAGCTATCAAATTCTTAGCCCCAAGGCCATTGTCGGCGTTGATGATCCCAAAAAAGCTACAAAAGTTCTGATTGAATCCACAGCATTAGATGCAGACCTCTATCGTCTTGGCAATACTAAGGCATGGTTTTGTTACAAAAACTACAACAAAGAATTTTCTTTATTTTTACACTTTATAAGTACTGCTTCTATAAACACAGAGTTTCCAAAAACACTGACCCAAATTATCCAAAAAAAAAAATATTCCAAAATTACAGCACCAATTTAACTCTAACAAACCAAAGCAGTTTATTTAAAAAAAAAAACAAAATAGAAGAATGATAGTCCTCTCATTAAGTAGCTTAAAATTTCGTAGCTTTATAGCTAAAGCAAAGGGGCTGTCTTTAGAGACAAGCTTTTCCAAGGCTTCACATTAACGCTTCAGCGTTACTCCCAGCTACCTTGTATCCAAATCAAAAGGCCACAAAAATCAATATGACACAAAATAGCCAAACAAATACAAGCCAAACATTACCACCAACCACCACCACCACCACGAAATGTAACTAATATTATGCTATACTTCATAAGTAGTTTATAGAAAAAATAGTTTATACATATATAGTTGTAAATAAAATTAGCTAGTAGTTTTGTTGAATTTCATAAATAAAGTCAAGAAATTAAAACAATACTAAAAATATTTCTAACTCATTTCCCACTTTCAACAAACCACACACACGCACCACCACAAACATCACCACCTACAGTTATCAAATCCTAAACCCTAAGGGTATCAAGGACCAACCAGATCCCAAGAAAGCCACCAAGATCCTTATTGAATCCACCAGTTTAGATGAAGATCAATACCGTCTTGGCAACACAAAGGCATGCAAAATATTATCATATTTCAAAAACTATTTTTACACAAGCTCAAAGCAAAACTTCTTCAAAACACTACAAAAACAACTGAAACATCGTTAAAACCATTTTTAAAACATGGCTCAATGCATTGATAACCATTTCTTCACATAAGTTTAGTTTTTTTTCATCTATTTATGAACGCACTTTAAGGCGCAGTTATGCTTAAAAAGTAAAAAATACTTGCATTTTTAACTGTGAAGTGCGTTACACCATTTGTTACACTTTGCAAAAGTGGCCCAAACCAACGCAAATATTGGCAAGCCATAGTAGAGTAGTAGCCCATAATACCATATTTTATACTAGACCTTTTACAGCATCTTAGAACACAGCCCAACCCAAAACGTTTGGAATGTTCATGTTTGTTATTTCGTTTTCTTTTGATAAATTTACTATATTTAGCCTTTTTTTATACAGTAGCGTTGATTTGTTTTAGCTTAGTTTTATCATATTTTATATTAACCATAATATGTATTTTGTTAATTTATTTTGAAACTAATGCATTTACATACTATTATAATAAAAAACCAACACGCACACACACACAGCTACCGTATCATGTGCCCCAAACTATTAGCTGGCGTTGATAAAGACAAAAAATGCACCGAAATTATTATTAAGCACATTGATTTGCCAGAAGATCAATATCGCATGGGTAACACCAAGGTATACCACAGACAATATACTATATGTACTCGTAATGTCACATTTGCAAATCACCAATAAATATCGCAAAAATAACAAAAATATCTTACTAGAGCTATGCCTTACACTAATGCTTATATTTTAAATAAGTTATGCTTGATTGAAATCGAAAATATATTGTTTTAGAAATGATTTTTTGTATACAAAGTACTAGTTTTTAAGGTAATATTTCAGCAATCCCTAAAAACGGATATATTCAAGGGCTTTTACTTCAAAAAGTAAGAGTCTGACAAAACTGTGATAAGGCTATGATAGTTAAAACAATTTATTTTAAAATAAATGTTTAAATAAGAGCATTTTTCAGTAAGCATTATAAAAAGTTTTAACTCAAACTCATACTCCAAAATATTATAGATATAGAAGTTTTCAAGCTTGCCAGTTTATTCCGAATACTAAAACTACTATCAATAAAAGCCGTAACTATTTATAATTGAAAAAATTTAAACTAGATATAAAAACAATGAAACCTCTTGAAATCGGGTTTTCAAAAAAATCAATATATAAATAACAAGCCAAAAAAACATATTGGTATTCATAATGCCACCTTGACTAATTTTTCACAATGAGCTATTCTGGATTTATGTAAGAAAAAAACGAACACTTATGGCCATTTTTTCAGTACAAGTTTTAAGTCTAGTGAAATTTAACCCATCTTAACTCACCAAAATTGGACGTTCAAACTCGGTTAAGGCAAATAAGAAACACATTTTATGATAATTTAAGTCAATTTAACTTCAACGAATGCTAAAATATCTAGTAAAACTAAGTTTAAACGTACAATACCGGTAAGTTAAGCTAGGTTTAGTTAAACTAGTACTAAAGAACTGGCTTTTAGTCGTTTCCTAAAACCCACACAAAATATTTAAATACGAAACAAAAGCGAGCGCTCCTTTTTACTGCACTAAAGTTAATAAATGAAACCCTGATTAATTTTTTTTAATTATTTAGCGATCCATTTTGTAAGTAAATGTCCATTTTGTCGTTTTCTAGCATTAAAATATGAAAGCCAGCGTTTTAAAAAGTAAAAAAAAAATAATATATACAATACTTGGACTACGTAGAGTAACTGTAGAGTGGCAAATACACACAAAAAAAACTATCCTCGAACCCAAAAATATTTCCATCTAAAATCCTCTTTTTTAAAGTTATGAACACGGCTCGGATTTTGATGACCTAAAAAACTGCCAAAAATTACATAAAAAAATTACAAAAATTACCTAAAAACTGCAGAAAATTACCTAAAAAACTGCCAAAAATTACCTAAAAGTTGCAGAAAATGACATAAAAACTGACAAAAATTACATAAAAAAATAATTACATAAAACATTACTAAACCTTAAATTGAAAGTTTTCTATATATAATAACATAAGCATAAACTAAAGTAAAGCAAAAATAAAAACAACAACAGGAAATATGAAAGGAAGAAAAACTGAGAAATTGACACTGAAATCTCATCGCCTCTGTGGTGTAGTGCGCTAGAATGTGTCTACGGCGATCACGGTTCGGGTTCGATTCCCGCCGGCTTTCTGATGAAGCCTGTAGCAGGGCCAAAATTGCAATAAAATCAGCTAATGATGTTTTCCTTTTTATGTTGAAAACGTTGTTGTTGTTGTTGTTTTTATTTCTTTGGTAAAAATTCGTTAGAGCAATTAATTGTTCTAACCTGACCTAAAGCTCAATAAACGTTTTTAAACTATCAAACAACTAGAATTTGTGTTTAAAGTCAATAATGATTTAAACAATCAAACATTTAGAATTTGTATTTAAATCATAGAAAATCAACAAAAACTTAAAATTTATTTTACATAATGTTTATACATAGCTTTACTGTACATTTTTAAGTTATTAGAACTGAAAGAACGTAGATTGTCTGGCAAAACTTTTTCGTAAACAGAAAAACTTCTTTCTCCCCCCTTGTAAATAAGACATTACGACCTAATATTTCAGCAATAGAGCATAACAATAGAGTTAATAAAAACTAGCATATTCTTAGTTTTTATCTAACACTTGTTTCATCTTTCTATATACCCTTTCGTCAGTTTCACCACGTGCTGACCTATTTTTTCATCGAGGTCTATAAACAAAGCTACTCCTTTATCGAAAGGTAATGTTTTTGATTATAGGGACTCTAGTGAGAAAAGAATATGTTTAAAAATTTGTATTTTTACAGTTTTTAGCAAGAAAAAAAAAAACGAAAAAAAAAATATTTTAAAATTATACTAAAATGACCTAAAAAACCGAAAAATGCTCTAAAAATTACAAATGTCCAAAAATTACAATAAAATAATTTAAAAATAGCTAAAAATGACCAAAAAATACCCTAAATCTCGTAAAAATTATCTG
The DNA here is from genome assembly GCA_963920525.1 of Dichetophora obliterata. Taxonomy (NCBI): domain Eukaryota; kingdom Metazoa; phylum Arthropoda; class Insecta; order Diptera; family Sciomyzidae; genus Dichetophora; species Dichetophora obliterata. Next base: position 225,128,175 of record OY986436.1, on the reverse strand, counting down.
AAAACTAACACCGATAAAAAACGATGAAAACTGACGTAAAAATTACATAAAAACTTTTCATATTTGAATTTAGGAAACACGAATGGATATTTTAAATAACGGCAATTCTCTATATCCAATTATTAGGAAGCATGTTAAAGATTTTAAAACGCAAACTCTGTCCAAAATGGATAAACATAGCCTTGAGTCAAGCCGAATTGAAGTTTTCCTTTGCATTTAAATGTTTGCAGTGAACTCACATTTTTCTAAATTTTTAAACAAATATGTTATAAAAACGACAAATAAAACAAAATTACATTGAAAAAAGTAATGCCAAGTTCAAAAAAATTAAGCATTTCAGGAAATGAGAATTTTTTTACAAATTTTTTTTATTCGATTTCATTAAAACATATAGAATCCACCAACAAAATTTTTAACGGATTACATTTCACTTAAACATTTCTCCAAAAAATCGATAACGGATTTGAAAAAAGGAATTGGATTGTAGAACACCTTTCAATCAAAAGACATCGGAAGGTAATCCGATTCCGAAGGAATGGTTGGGTTAAATCAAGTTAAAACATAATAAGGGTATTCACAAGGTGTGCTATTATGGTATAATGTCATATTGCCCTAAGCTTTGACACTAGTTTAAACATTTTATTGTTGCCTTCCATATAAAAAAAGTACTAATATATTACAACTCTGAAAGCTATGTTTATTGAAGTGCCGTAATTAAACAGCTGTTTCTTATTTGCATTTATTTATCTTGTAAATTTTAGTTGTAAAATTTTAGGATAATATGACATGATAGCACACCTTGTGAATACCCTAAATGTATTAATTTAATATTGAAGATTTAATAAAATAAATAAAATTACTGACAAAAAAAAATGTTTAATATACTTGTACTATTTGTTTCCATGCCTTTGGCTGGACCTTACCCCAAAAGGGCAGGTTCACATCTAGAGGTCCAAAAACATGGATAAGTTCTTGATTTTTTTCCTTCATAGAAGAAAATAAATGCACAGCTTGAGTTTTTGGCAGTTATTTATTTGTTGATTCTTAAAGTATGAGAAAAAAAATTTTTTTGGTGCATAAAAGTTTAATGTGAAGTGCCCATCGCCGTCAAACATCACATTAAAGAAAAGGTACCCAAGCGGTCTGCAACGCACAGCATGTTCATGTCATCAGATATAAAAACGCAAAAATTAAAATAAATAAATTATATTATAAAAAATATATTGTAAAAATTGGAGCTTGAACCTGTAATATCCATAAATAGTTGGAATTTACAAAAATGGCGGACATGTGAATTCTTAGTACCGTTTCTTTTTAAATTTCCCAATCTTTAACCCATAATGACAACATATGATATATCAGACGCGATAAAAGCATTTTTAAAAAGTTCTTCAAAAATCCGCAGCTACTGTTAAGATTTTTCTTTCAACAGTGTGAAAAAGCCAAAAGTATGCTTTTTCAAAAAAAAATTTATAAAGCCTTTTTCTATATTTTTTTCGCTCCAGTTCGAGCAGGATTTCAAAGAAACGTCAAAATTGCCACTCAGCTGAGCTATTTTTTTTTTCTATAAACATCAAGAAAAAGAAAATATAATGAAAAAAGTGCATTAGGTTGAAGTTGAATGCCTACGCTACGAAATGAAAATTTTCCAATTTCTCATTTTTCAAATTTTTTCATTTTTATTTTTTTTTTATTTCTCTACTTGCAGACCCCTTATAAGTTTATGATCATACGCTTCGCCACACCCAAAACCTTTGATTATTTTTTTTAACTTCAAAATTTTTCCGTCTTATATGAATACAAATTTATGAAAAATTCAAAAACTAAACTCAACGTGTTTTGGTGGTGAGCATCTAAAAAAAAGCCGACCACTATTATCTGAATCTAGGTTTACAATTCAATAAATTTTATCTTCTTCAAAATAAAAAATCCATATACTAGTTCTTGAGATATCTTGGAGACCAGTTTGAAAAACATAATTGTTCAGAAAACGCGTTTTAAGATTTAGTTAAGGATTTTTTCGAGTTCCTTAAGGAAAGCATGGGCTTCTTTTGTATGCGATAATTTTTTAGAAAATTATAGGCCAAACCGCTTTGGAAACATTTGCTACACATCATAAGCTATCGAAATATTTAAAAAAAAATTGTTGAGTTTTTTGGTCGAGCTTCATGAGAACCACCTTTCCGTAAAGTATGAAAAATTATGAACAACCCACATTAAAATTTTAAAAATCTGAAAAACCCGTCCTGAAATTGAAACTGTTTCCTAAGGCTAGTTCAAAAAACATTTCTAATATGTTCAAATTTCATCAGTGTAAAAAAAAGTAGTTTCATTACACCAAAAACTTAAAAACTTATAAGCTTTATTAAAGCTCAAAATTTCGGCAGCAGATACTTAATTTGGGGTCTTACAAAAATTTAATTTATAAGAGTTTGATATTGTAGGTCATTTACTTTGTAAATTTTTTTTAAGAATTTTTAAAAAGTTAGTAAATAAAATCTTTTATAATTTTAGTAACTTTATAGCCTAAACTGAATATGGAATTAAGTAGAATACTTTGTATAGGATATATTGACTTCTAGTGAGTTCAAGTCAGCTAAGGCTTTGATATGAAAATCAAATATAAAACAATATGTTACTCTCACTTGCTCTAACACTATATAATGCAGTGTAAGCTTTTAATTAACCTTCATCTGGCCTCGTGGGGTACGTACATACCCCACGTTCTTTCTCGTTTGGATTTGTTTGGAATTTTTTTCTAGTTTTACGGATTTTTTATGAACGCTGATCTTTATTTTTTTTTTCAATTTTTACTATTCTACAGTTTAAAGTGGTATCTAAAGATAATTTCTGAATTTTTTTGAGACAAAAAAAGCAATGTTTAAATTTTTACAAAGATTTTTGTCACTGGGGTTCGTATGTATCCCACGAGTCCAGGCATGTTACTCAGGATGAGCATGCCAGGTAAAGGTTAAAAAAATTTTAATATTTCATATCAAAACTACACAGTGAAATTTACTTACTTTCATAATTATGGCATACAAATTTAAGATCGTGAAAAATAATTAGCTTACACACTCAAACAAATCTAACTTTAACCACACCATTACAAGCACTATTGAAATTGTATGCACTAAAACTTTGTATATCTGCACTTTTACAAAGTTTTTATGTGTATAGTAAAAAATTATGTTTAATTTTGCTACTAGCATTTTTCTCTTTTTTTTGCTTAAATGCTTTTAAATGATATCGTTTACAATATTTGTCATGCATTTGCTGTAGTCTTTAGAGTAGAGAATATTTTTCTATTTTAAGTAGCATGTTAAGCGTTTAATTGTTTGTACTTTCACCAACTCTTTCTACCATAATTATCCCTAATCTTGATCATTTGTAAATTTTCATCACCACCTGTGAAAAGAAATAAATGTGTTTTTTGAAGAACTCTCTATGTAAAACTCAAGGGAGCTTGTTTGACCTTACTTACTACTTAGTTTCAAACAGCATCGCTTTAAAACACTTTCATTTCAATGTTTTAAACAGCCATGCAGTGAAAAACAAACAAGCTCCCTTTAGTTCTCGCTTTTACCTCACGCTCCATACAACTTTTGGCTCACATTTTAATATAAAATTTTCTTCTACTACCTCATTCCATTTGTGTGCACTTTGAAAACATTGAAATGCAAAATATAGGTGTTCTTCCGTGCCGGTGTCTTGGGTCAGATGGAAGAGTTCCGTGATGAACGTTTGGGCAAGATTATGTCCTGGATGCAAGGTTGGGCACGTGGTTACTTGTCCCGTAAGGGCTTCAAGAAACTGCAAGAACAACGTGTTGCCCTCAAGGTTGTGCAACGTAACTTGCGCAAATACATGCAATTGCGTACCTGGCCATGGTACAAATTGTGGCAGAAGATCAAGCCTTTGCTCAATGTCTCGCGTATTGAGGATGAGATTGCCGTAAGTATTGAAAAATGATCTTTTAAATATAAATAATTGTTCCTTAGCAAAATGGTGGAACTGGCTCTATGCAACAAGGCAACTCAGAAGCAGGAAAAAATATGCAAAACTCAGTGCAAAATTGCAAAATTGCAAAAAAAAAACAATTCTAAAATAATTGAACCTTAACCAATATTGCTGTCACATTCAAGAGAATAGTTTTGACAAAAAAACAACAACAGGCTGTCACTTTAGACTGGCCCTGTGCGCAAATTTTGGCAGCTCTTATTAGCATAATTATGATAGTGTCTTGATTTTTTGTTGGTCTGTTATAAAAAGCTAAAATATTTAATTAAAATTGCCCTTGCATAGTTGTTAAAAGGAAAGCAGCTGTGCAAATTAGTCAGTCAGTGAGTAAATGTTCAAGAGGCTGGCGTCAAAAATAAAAATTAATAGAATATATTTAAATATCTTTTACGCAAAAAAATGGAAAACAAAAACTAATGCAATGTGTTCAACAGCAACTTGCAGCGCCTGCACCCATACCTTCTCTGCCTAAGCTTGAGCAAATGCTTCAGAATATTTATATCTTAAGCATTAAACGTATGGTTTTGCTCCCTCACATTATTTTAGCAGGAATTTTTTTAAAAATACCAAAAACTACACGATGCTGCATCATCATCATCATCATCGATAAATCCACCCACCCACCCACCCACTCAATTTTGGTCAAAACTATAAAAATAAAGAAAGACCATGTTTTGCGTGTTTGCTTGTTTTGGAGGCGTGTGGAGGGGGCCACGGGAAAATTATTGCATAGCATTGAATTAAGTACACATTTTTCAGAAGCTCACACAAAAAAAAAAAACATTCAAAGCTAATCTGCCATGTTTCAATAGATCATCAATAAATTTATTCAACAACGTATGGAATACGTCTTTACATACCTGTGCTATAATTAGCCAAAAAGTTGCTATAAAATCGACCCACACTTAAGCACTTTCAACACACACCCATCCACCCACAAACTGGCTATAGTCAAGGTGTGTGTGTGTGTGTGTGTGTGTGTGTGTTGGTTCTTCCAAAATCAATAAAATCTGTTTACTTTATAGATTTTTCTTAGTTATTTCGCTGGTTTTTATTGCCTTTTTTTTTTCTTTTTATAAACTTTGAAATTTCTTTGAATTGCAAAAGTTTATAGCTTTTCACCCGCCACAGTCTAAACATAAACTCTACACTTAGTTTAGATCATAAAATAGTATTTTGCTTACCTGAAATTTTTGGAATTTTTTTGAAATTTTTTTTTTTTTATTAACTAAACTTTTTCACCAATTATTGCTGTCTTAGTCAAATGAGCAATTGAGCAATGCTGGGAAATGAGCACCTTATCGGGAAATCTTTACAAAAACAATGTTGCATTTTTTAGAAATCAAGCAGAACCAAGCACTAGATATTTAGCAAATAGTTCAAATAGATTTGAGCAAAAAAAAGCAAATAATTTTTTTTATTATTTTGGGCCAATAAGATAAATTTCATAATTTGCACATGCTCATTAATTATTATAGCTTTAATAAATGCCGAAAAAAACTATGCAATTTTTAGCTGATCAGTTGCTGTGATTGGCTCGTTCAACTGAGGCAAAATGAGGCATCAAGTATCTGCAGCTAATGAACTGCTGCCCATTTTTTAGAGACATGCTTATTTTTTTTTTTTTTAATTTTTTAATGAGCAAGAATGTCAAATTTTTTACTTATCTGCAGCTGAGTCTATTAGAACATGCCGAGATCCAACGCTAAGATTTGGCTATGATTCTTTAATAAATATTTAAAATATATGTTTTTTAACAACGCCCAGCCCCAAATGGATCACTATAAGATTGTATTGGTGCAATTGCTCACACTCACATACAAACATACAACTGTAAATTGCTCTGATGAGTAATTAATATGCAATTTTTGTTTTCTTCAACATTAACATCATCTTTTTTAATATTCGTTTAATTGAAACCTCATCAAAATAATTCCACTCAAAATGTACTCGCCACGCAATGAGCAATTGTGGTGTGTAATGGTGTGTGTGCAATTGCTACGAGTATATTCGAGTACGCAGCGAATTTATTTCTTTTTTTCATAATTTGCACCTGTTCAAGTATCGATGCTGATGATGTAAATATTGCTGTTGAGGATGTTGAGGATTTGGCGCTGTTGGTGCCGCGCCACTTAAATTTTATTTTTTGCTGAATTATTATTAATGAGTATTCATGCAGTGCGCGCTGTTCGGCTCACTCACTCAATATCTCGGGCGTTGCTAATTTTATAATTTTGCCAAGCAATTGCAAGCCATTCCAGTTGTTGACCAGTAGCTAAACGGACCTAGTTACACCTGGGCAGCCAAAGCAAGCCTTATACGAGCGAGTGCACAACGAACAAAAATTTAACGAGCAAGCTTTAAGAACACAACGAATATTTAAAAAATAATAAACTTAATTTTTTAAATAAAAAACAACACCAAATTGATTATCATTAATTAGCTAAGCGTAAATTTAGAGCAGTTTTAAAAAGTTTTTGAAGCGTTTTACTGCCAGTGTTTTATAAAGAGCAAAAAAAAAAATTTGAAAAAATAATATTTCTCAAAATAAAAAAGTTTCAATTAAAAAATAATGGCCGATGAAAAGAAGACAAAAAAATCCAAAAAATCCAGTGCTGGAGTAGCTGAGGAGCCAGCAGCAGCCGCTGAGACAGCCACCGCGGAAGCTCCAACGACTGCAGAAGCTGCACCTTCAGCTGCTGAAACGCCTGCTCCAGCTGCCGAAGAGCCTGTTCCACCACCAGCAACAGAGCCAACACCACCTCCACCAGCAGCAGCAGCTGCACCACCACCACCAAGTGAAACTAATACCACTTCCTCTTCTTCTGATTTACAGCGTCTGGAAGAGAAGGCAAAGAAGGCAGAGGATGCTCATGCCGCTGAAGTTAAGATTCGCAAGGAATTGGAAGTGCTCAACGCCAAGTTGTTGGCAGAAAAGACTGCCTTGTTGGACTCCTTGTCCGGCGAGAAGGGCGCACTCCAAGATTACCAGGAACGTAATGCCAAGCTTACCGCCCAGAAGAACGACCTCGAGAACCAATTGCGCGTAAGTATTTAGAGCTTAAAAATATATGGAGCACATCTCCAATATATTTGTTGTTTATCATGTGGTCAATTTGTCAAAAACGACAGCCAAATCCGTAAATTGCTAATCTTGCGGAAAGGCACAGAACTCAAAAAAAAAAAAACGCAGCACAACATCAAAAATTAGCTACAGTTGCTCATTTACATCTTTCCACATGTACGTATGAACGTGTGTTCAACAAGCACTGCTGCAATTTGTGCTATTTTAAGACGCACATTCATTCCAATCTTAAATTCCACGCCAGCAAGTACTGAACTATTTATAGATTTGGCCACAACGCCATGCAGCAAACATTAATTGAAAGCACTCACTCTCCTCGCTCCTTCATTCGCTCATTCAATCTCCCTCTCTCTCTCTTCCTCTCTTTTTCTCCAAATAGGACATTCAAGAACGCTTGTCTCAAGAGGAAGATGCCCGCAACCAACTGTTCCAACAGAAAAAGAAGGCCGATCAGGAGATCGCCGGCCTGAAGAAGGACATCGAAGATTTGGAACTGAACAGCCAGAAGGGCGAACAGGATAAGGCCACCAAGGATCACCAGATCCGCAACTTAAACGATGAGATCGCCCATCAGGATGAACTCATCAACAAGTTGAACAAGGAAAAGAAGATGCAGGGTGAGGCCAACCAGAAGACCGGTGAGGAACTGCAAGCCGCCGAAGACAAGATCAATCACTTGAACAAGGTTAAGGCCAAGCTCGAGCAGACTTTGGATGAGCTCGAAGATTCCTTGGAGCGTGAGAAGAAATTGCGCGGTGATGTCGAGAAGGCTAAGCGCAAGGTTGAGGGTGATTTGAAACTCACCCAGGAGGCTGTTTCTGATTTGGAACGCAACAAGAAGGAATTGGAACAGACTGTCCAGCGTAAGGACAAGGAAATTTCCTCCTTGACCGCCAAGTTGGAAGACGAACAGATTGTGGTCGGCAAGCACCAGCGTCAAATCAAGGAATTGCAAGCCCGCATCGAAGAGTTGGAGGAGGAAGTTGAGGCAGAACGTCAAGCACGCGCCAAGGCAGAGAAACAACGTGCTGATTTGGCTCGCGAATTGGAGGAATTGGGCGAACGTCTTGAGGAAGCCGGTGGTGCTACTTCAGCTCAAATCGAACTCAACAAGAAACGTGAAGCCGAACTCAGCAAATTGCGTCGTGATCTGGAAGAGGCTAACATTCAGCATGAATCTACTTTGGCCAACTTGCGCAAGAAGCACAACGATTCCGTTGCTGAGATGGCCGAACAGGTTGATCAGCTCAACAAACTGAAGGCTAAGTAAGTAGTATTTTCTCACCATTTCTTGTCCGTTTCTACTCTCTCTATAGCTATGCAGCGTTGTGTGCTCCAGTGCTGTCCGAGCAGAAAATACCGTTTGGTTTTTTTATTTTGTTTTGTCAAAGTTTTTTTGTGTGTGTGTGTGTCTACCACTAGTTTTACCACACACATTTTCTGTGTGCGCTTCTTGTGTTTGAAGTTTAACTTGACTCAAAGCTAATTTTTTTTCGTTGAACTTTTTCTCAAAAATATCTAGGGCTGAACACGATCGTCAGAGTTGCCACAACGATTTGAATCAAACTCGTGCCGCTTGCGATCAACTTGCCCGCGATAAGGTAAAAAAATACACAGCCCTAGGCTGATAGACATTTCTCTACACTGCAACACTCTGATGAACACTGAGAGTACGATCAGTACGATCCACACACACACACACACACACACAGACATGTTCCACAACTTAACTCAAACATAAACTCGACAGACACAATCGAGTTTTTAACTAATTTAAGCATGTAACGCTCTGTTGTTTCCCCCAACTACTATAACTTTGAGAATTTTCGATGACCGAAACAGGAACTTGGGTACTCCGCTAGGCACCAACAACGCACAACTCGAAAGTGATCAAGAAATTAAATTAAATATTTTTTCCCTCTACATCTTAACCATCTTATTAACCACAACACACTATGTGTCTACTCTATTATTAATCTAGGGCTGAGAAGGAGAAGAACGAATACTATGGCCAGTTGAACGATCTCCGCGCTGGTGTTGACCACATTACCAACGAGAAGGTATACAAAACTATGCCCAAATTTTGCTAAAGCAACGCGTGCTGCTGTATATAAAGCTAATGTGTAGAAACTTTAAGTCGCAGATCTTGTATATTTTCCGGGTAGCAGCGCCAAACCAGTTGAACCAAAATATCCCAACCCCAAATTAAAAACTAACTGTTTGTAGCTAGCCTCTAATCAAATCTAATCAAAATAAATAATGCTTGTCTTTAATATCCTCTACTAAATGTACAGTCTACACCACAAAAAAAAAAAAATGCCACACACGCTTTCCTACAGTTGCGCCTGTCAAATTTCGCTAAAAAATCTTTCATTTGTCTCTTTCGTTCGCCTCGTCTATAGGCTGCCCAAGAAAAGATTGCCAAGCAATTGCAACACACCCTGAACGAGTGCCAATCGAAATTGGATGAGACCAACAGGACCCTCAACGATTTCGATGCCTCCAAGAAGAAGCTCTCCATCGAAAACTCCGACCTCTTGCGTCAACTCGAGGAAGCCGAATCTCAGGTGTCTCAGCTGTCCAAGATCAAGATCTCGCTTACCACTCAACTCGAGGATACTAAGCGCTTGGCCGATGAGGAGTCCCGCGAACGTGCCACACTTTTGGGCAAGTTCCGCAACTTGGAGCACGACTTGGACAACCTTCGCGAACAAGTCGAAGAGGAAGCCGAGGGCAAGGCTGATTTGCAGCGTCAACTCAGCAAGGCTAATGCTGAATCTCAGATCTGGCGCAGCAAGTACGAGTCCGATGGTGTTGCCCGCTCCGAGGAGTTGGAGGAAGCCAAGAGGAAGTTGCAAGCTCGCCTGGCCGAGGCCGAAGAGACTATCGAGTCACTCAACCAGAAGTGCATCGGTCTCGAGAAGACCAAACAGCGCCTGTCCACCGAAGTCGAGGACTTGCAATTGGAAGTCGATCGTGCCAACGCTATTGCCAACGCTGCCGAAAAGAAACAGAAGGCCTTCGACAAGATCATTGGAGAATGGAAACTCAAGGTCGACGATTTGGCCGCCGAGTTGGATGCTTCCCAGAAGGAATGCCGCAACTACTCCACCGAGCTGTTCCGTCTCAAGGGTGCCTACGAAGAAGGCCAGGAACAACTTGAAGCCGTGCGTCGTGAGAACAAGAATCTCGCTGATGAAGTTAAGGATCTGCTCGATCAAATTGGTGAGGGTGGCCGCAACATTCACGAAATTGAGAAGGCACGCAAACGCTTGGAAGCCGAAAAGGATGAGCTCCAGGCTGCTCTTGAAGAAGCTGAGGCTGCTTTGGAACAGGAGGAGAACAAGGTGTTGCGCGCTCAGTTGGAGCTGTCGCAGGTGCGTCAAGAAATCGATCGTCGCATTCAGGAGAAGGAAGAGGAATTCGAAAACACACGCAAGAACCACCAACGCGCACTCGACTCCATGCAAGCCTCCCTCGAAGCCGAGGCTAAGGGCAAGGCTGAGGCGCTGCGCATGAAGAAGAAGTTGGAAGCCGACATCAACGAATTGGAAATTGCTTTGGATCATGCCAACAAGGTAGGTTGGAGTATTCAGGCCCAGAAGTCAGCTCAAACACTTACACTACGAAACATTATTGAACTTTTATTTTTTCCTTTCTCTTCTCTACTCCACTTATAGGCTAATGCCGAGGCCCAGAAGAACATTAAACGCTACCAACAACAGCTCAAGGATATCCAGACCGCCCTTGAGGAAGAACAGCGCGCCCGTGACGATGCCCGCGAACAATTGGGCATTTCTGAACGTCGTGCCAACGCTCTTCAAAACGAACTCGAAGAATCCCGCACCCTCCTCGAACAAGCCGATCGTGGCCGTCGCCAAGCCGAACAAGAATTGGCCGATGCCCATGAACAGCTCAATGAAATTGCCGCCCAAAATGCTTCCATCTCCGCTGCCAAGAGGAAATTGGAATCCGAACTGCAAACACTCCACTCAGATTTGGATGAATTGTTGAACGAAGCCAAGAACAGCGAAGAGAAGGCCAAGAAGGCCATGGTTGATGCTGCCCGTCTTGCCGATGAGCTCCGCGCCGAACAAGATCACGCCCAGACACAAGAGAAACTCAGGAAGGCACTCGAACAGCAAATCAAGGAATTGCAAGTGCGTCTGGACGAAGCCGAAGCCAATGCCCTCAAGGGAGGCAAGAAGGCCATCCAGAAGTTGGAACAACGCTGCCGCGAATTGGAGAACGAACTGGACGGCGAACAGAGGAGACACGCCGATGCCCAGAAGAATTTGCGCAAATCAGAGCGTCGCATTAAGGAGTTGAGCTTCCAGTCCGAGGAAGATCGCAAGAATCACGAACGCATGCAAGACTTGGTTGACAAACTCCAACAGAAGATCAAGACATACAAGAGGCAGATCGAAGAAGCCGAAGAAATTGCCGCCCTCAACTTGGCCAAATTCCGCAAAGCCCAACAAGAACTCGAAGAAGCTGAAGAGCGTGCCGATATGGCTGAACAAGCCATTAGCAAATTCCGCGCCAAGGGACGTGCCGGTTCAGTTGGTCGTGGTGCTAGCCCAGCGGTAAGTTCTCATTTCAAGACCGTCAAAACAATTTATCTCGATTCGGAGTAAAAAACAAAAAAAAACAAAAAAAAAATCTAAATCAAAATTTATATAAATCTGACTTTTCTAATGCGCAATCATCTTATCTTTAACTGTATCTCTATCTATATCTCCCTCACATCATCGTGCGAAAATCAGATTTAGAAAATTTTTGGCACAACAAACGGCCATACAACGGTCCAAATTGAGCTAACAAATGCAAAGAGAATTGTAGATCATAAGCAAAATAAACAAACTAAAACACAAAATAAGAAAAAAAAACCAAATAATGCATTCTACAAATGCTACATTCAACATTCAATTTGTATATATATCGATATAAATATATGCATTAATCAAAAAAACGAATCAGCGCACCCAAAAAGCATCATCAATCAAACGTAATCAAAATCCAATCCGAACCAAATCATCTCAAAGCCATTAGCTGCTAATCAACCAAAAAGACCAACACGAAATATGACTCGAAAAATGCCATTGAAAACAAATGACTAAAAACGATCATAAAAAAATTTTCTCTTCTCTGCTTTTTTATTATATTTATACTTATTTGTACGAAATAACTGCAGCCGATAGCGTCTAAAGGTGGCCGCAAGATTCCGGTGGAGTAATTATTTCTTTCATAACATTTGTAAGTTTCGAACTGAAACGGTTCGACGATATTACCCGACGATAGTGTTTTTGTTGCGTTGCCCTTTTCGTTATCGTTATCGTTGTGTTTCGTTTCGTTTGACGTACACTCTCTCACTCTTTGTCTCTCATGATTATTCAGACACTCATTTGTTGCACATTATTTTCTTTTGTTGTGGTCTTCAAAAATAAAGTTCCTCGTATCTTTTTTCCCCTCTCTCGCACACTAAGTCTCTCACTCATGTTCATCATGTCATTAAACCAAGAACAAATTAAGCTTTTGAGAGAAATGCCACTGCTGTTTCGCGTAATAGCACCAATAACCCGATAGATTTATGTTTCAATTCACAGTAGCTTTTCTGGTGGTTTATTGGTATTCATTAAGAGGTCTATCTTGCTGTTTCGTGAACTTTTTGTTATGTAAAAGTTTAATTTCACCACCTTGCGAATAAGCCTAGACTAAAATTACTTCTTAGAAAAGTACCCTCAAAAGCTAGTGACTTGAAAATACTTCAGGTGTTAAAACTACACTTAAATGTTATAATTCACAGTAACTTTTTTGCAGTGGTATGTTAATATACATTCAAAGGTCTCTCTCTCTCTCTCTCTCTCTCTCTCTCTCTTTTATACAATTCCAGATACTCGTTCGTTACGAATTATTTTGTTTTATTATCGTTTTTAAATAAGCACTTCCCTTCTCTTTGCCTCACTGTCAAAAATCACTCATTTACATTGAACCAAAAAACCAGGAATGCAACCACTATTGAGAGAAAAGCTTCAAAGCCACTTTTTATTAATTCTACACTTAAAAATAATAATTCGCAATAGCATTTTTAGGTGTTTTATTATAAGTGGTCTTTAGAAAATAAGTTTATAATTTCTCTTACTCTCTGTCACTCTCTCAAGACATCCTCATTTACATCTAGTCAATAAATTTAGATTTGAGACATATCTGCAAAAGTACTGGAACACGTATTAATTTCTGAAGCTTTTCACTGAAATGCTATAATTTATAGTGGCATTTCCCAGTAGTTTACTGATTTTCATTAAGATATTTTCCTCTCTCTCTCTCACTTGCTCATTCATTTATATAAAAATTGTGTTTCTTCGTTGAGTTCTATAATTTGGCACGCCCTTAAGATGCTGTTCCAAAATTAAGCAAAAGATGGCGTTGTTATACAGCCAGAATGTTAAAGTTAAAGTTAAGTTAATGAAAATGTTTAAATTCTTACGTTTTGCATTTTAGCATTAATTCCGTAGTCTGCACCACAAAACGTGCTGCTGCTTAACTTACAAATTCCCCAAATTTTAAAGTTGATTTCCATTTTCAGTAAGCGCCATATTGTATTGTAACTCTACCCAAAATCCTTAACGAAAAACAGATAATCCAATAATAAAAAATGGCATGTTTTGCGTTGTAAACGTTGAAATTTGTATTGATTTGTTTTGATGAACCTCGCAATTTTTTTCCTCGCTTCTTATCTTATAAATTTACTTAATAATTTGTTTTTCTCTCTTTTCCCCATGTCTACGTTTAGCCCCGAGCGATGTCCGTCCGGCCACAATTCGACGGAATGGCTTTCCCACCAAGATTCGACCTTGCTCCAGAAAACGAATTCTAAATGCCATTTCATTTTTTAATTTATTTATTTAAATAATATTTCATAACTATTATTATTATTATTATGTTATATTTTAATTTAAAACTATTTTACAAATACTTTTGTTTTTAATTTAAATAAAAGAAAGAAAGAACTATTAAATTCGAACGACGGGAGGATAAGAAAAATGCACTTAGGCAAAAAAAAGCACATACACTCTTATAAAAAAAAAAGAAAAATTATATAAATAACAACTCAAAAACTCACCGACATAAGCCTTTATGTATGATTTGTAATTTTGTATACGTAGGCGCGTTAGAGTTGCCATACTTTTCGATGTAAGCGGCAGTTTTCAAAGAAATCCATATTGTATTTAATATTTTTTTAATTATTATAAAAAAGAAATGACAAAAAGGCCCGTCGCAAGAAAAACAAGAACATTTAGGAAAATGTCATCATCGATTAGTTGAAAACAACGAAAACAAAAACAACAACAAGCATCTGAACATGAAATAAACAAGAAAAATACCAAAAATGTTATGTTATTTATTTTCTATATAATGTCTTTATAAAACAAACAAAAAAGAAAAAAAAAAGAAAAAAAAACACATGTCACTACCACCAACAAACACGCACACTAGCACACATTCATACTTACATCCATACATGCCCATCATGGAGCTTATGTTTATGTTATTTTTTTAATTTATCAAAAATAATATTAAATTTTAAATATAAAATTTATAATAATAATAAAAAATATACAAAAAAGGAACAAAATAAATGTAAATCAATAAAAAAAAATTAAAACTACTCATTTTTTCTTTCTTGGCACCATTGAGAATCAACTTGCGGAATCAAAAATAGAAGCCAATAAGGAAGGTAAAGTAAAATTTTAAAAAATCTTCTTCACTAAAAATTACTGGATAATTAAGTTTTTTATTAAATAACGCAAACTACGCAATAAATCCCTATAATCTTTGAAGCAATTCTAGGGGTGGAAGGAGAAAGGAATAGACCAGAAAGCTGCCTAATAGTCCAAATTCTTGTTATAGTTCTAATCCTTGTCCTTATACTTGTCCAAGTCCCTGTTCCAATACTTGTTAAAATTCTTGACCTTATTCCTGTCCTAAGCCATGTCGATGTCTTTATCCTTTTCCAAGTTCATGTCCTTATCCTTGTTCCAATCCTAATTCTTATACTTGTTAAAATCCTTGTCCTAATAATTTTCTTAATTCTTGTTTTAATCCTCGTCCAATTCCTTGTTCTGACTTTTAATCTAACCTTTGCCCAATATTTTTTTTGCTGGCCTATTCACATACCTTTACTGTAGGTAACCATTTACCTTAGTGACATGCAATATTTCCATGCTTCTATGGTGCATTTACGTTAGTTAGTTTGAGCTGGGGCCATGCACACCGCGATCCATAGGATCTTTTGTGCATGCCTTGACTTATTATTCAGATTTAGGCTTTTTATAAATTTTAGCACTATTTCTGGCTTGGTGTTGCACATTTTTGATACAGGCACTAATTTCCCTCCAAAGTGAAGAAGTCTAAGACTGCGCTGGAGTTTCTTTCGCAAAGTCTGCAGACATCTGATTCAGACCTGTGAAATAACGGTAGAATTTTAAGGTTTTCTAAATCAGTAATTTGCTTGAGTTCAAGGGAGGTACCCCTAAAAACTAATTGATTTGAACCATTGTATTGAACCTTAAATTTTAAGCCTTTTGACAAAATTTTATTAACATCGGTCAACTTTTCTGTCAACCTCCCATGCAAATTTATAAAAATTTAATATAGGTCCAAGGGAGGTACCTCTAAAAACTAATTAGATTTAAACCATTTAAAGAATACATCTTTGTGGCAAAATCTGCAACTGTACTGTCCTAATGTTCCTAATGATTATAGGCCTATAAGAATATTGCCAGCATTGGGTAGGGTTTTTGGCCAATCAAATGTAAACCTAAACATAAATAAGTTACTGTCTGCTTTGCAGTCTGAGTTTAGAACTGATCACAGTTGTTCTACAGCTGCGGTTAAATTTTTGATGATATCAAAATTCTTATGATCAGAACTTTCTGACGTTACTTTTTTTCCTTGTCGACTTTTCAAATGCATTTGATTCCGTTAATCATGCCCATCTCTGCTATAAGTTAAGAAACTTTTTTAAATTTAGCTCTAGTGTTGCGAATTTGATATCTAACTACCTCGAGGGTAGGAGGCAACGGCTTAATGTTAGTAATAATTATTCATCTCTAAGATCAATTGTAACTGGAGTTCTTCAAGGATCTATCCTGGGTCCACTCCTATTCTCTGTGTTTATTATTGATGTTTTTTCTGTTTGTAAATACGCTACTGTTCATGCCTACGCCCGACGACATTCAACTCTATCTCTCTCGACCTACTGGACTCTTAGAAGACTTTACTTATAGACTGAGCTCTGACTTGACCTCGTTGAATTTTTGGGCTGCTACAAACTTCCTCCTTATAAATGTGAGAAGTGACTCCTGCTTTATTGATATTCCACCTCTTTTTCTTGGTGCAGAATAACTTGATGTAGTATATAAAGCGAAAAATCTAGGATTTATAATTAACTCAAAACTAACTTGTACTGACCACATTAACAAAACGATAGGTAAAATATACGGGACGCTGCGCTATCTACGGACTTCTTCGAACTGTATGCCCACTGAAACTCAGAGCAGGCTCGTTATGCAATTAATTATGCCATACATCACGTACTCTGATGTTGTTTATAGTCAGCTAGACTCCCAATCTCAGCATAAACTCTTAGCAGCATTCAATAGCGCGGCTAGATATGTTTATGGGATCAGTACGGGAGCAAGGGTATTCTATTCTATTCCTTGATAGGGATCCTGACAGGGCACTGCCTTATTGACAGGCACGCTCAAAGATTAAACATATCCCACAATGACTTTTGCAGAAGCTGTAGAGATGAGGAGGAGGAGGAATCTACAAAACACTTTCTGTGCACTTGCCCAGCGCTGGCTCAACAACATTTTCTTCTTACTTACTTAATTCTTTCTTCTAACTTAAACAACTGGTTTTTCAAAGACCTCGAAGAACTCTCGGAAATATCGGTATACCGAATCCTAAGCTTTGTGAACAGCTCAAGATGGTTTATAAAAATAGAGAATGGGAATCAACCCTGTGGTACCACAATGGACCTCATTGGCCTAAGTGTGTCTCAATTGAGGCAGCCATTTTGACCTAACCTAACCTAAGGGTATTCTGGGCTGTGGCTACTAGGTTATTTTTCATTAATGCCATTAGATTATGGAATATTTTACAAAACACAATTAAATCTTTGGAAAGAAAAGGTGACTTTAAGCAGGCCATATTTAACTACTTCACTTAAAAGTTGTGTGTGGGAACTGATAGAAATCAATTTTCTCTTTTGTATCTATGTTCTATGTCTCTATGCTCTTTTTCTCCCTTTTCCAGCTGTTTATTCTATAAATTCTTAAATTTATTAAATTAAAACAATAATAATTTTTTAATAAATTTTTTAAATTTTTGAATTTTGCCGCAGTGCATTCCCTTATGGAGTGTCGGGTATGACGATCCCGCGGATCCTGAGTCATTGCTCTTGTCTTTAATTCTATTTATGTACTTAAATATCGGTCCAAATCATTCTAAGTTTGTCAAAATCCTGTGAAAAATGTAATCGTTTTGATTTAGTCATAAAAATAAATCTTAATAATAGTAATAATAAATCCATTATTAAAACTAAAATACAATATTAATATATACAATATAATATTATTATTAAGCTTTTATCTTTGTATTTCAAAAGAACATGTTCTTAAAATACTAATATTGAATATCAAATCTATACCCAGTGGGCATTTTAGCTAGCGATACGCAAAAGAATGCATGCTAGTAGTGCTCTTATTGGCGTCAATATACCTTCCATGATCGCTGCATTGATGAGTGCTTCTGTAAGGCCTACCTTTTGAAGGTTTGGAGTCTTTTCCTGTTATTTTATATAAAAAAAGTTTTTAAAAAAATTTTTAAAAAATTATATTTGATTAGATCAATTAAAAAAAATCAAATCTTTAAGAAAAAACAAAAAAAAATTATTTGTTTTTTGTCCGCGTTGGGACGCGAACCCAGGTCTCCGAAATCTAACACATTGCCTATCACATTATATGAAAACTTTTATATGGAAAAATTCTAAGTCTTTTTTATTATTTTTGTATGAAGAAGTTTACAAAAAAATTCCAAAAAAATTTTTAAATGGACAGAAAAATTTGTAAAAAAATGTAGATTTTAAAAAAATACAAAAAAAAAAATTTTTTTTGGGCCGAGCTGGGTTGCGAACCAACGCTCCCGAAAACTTTTTTCATTTGTAATGATGCAAAATAAGCTGAAGTTTATTAACAACTGAGGTGTACGAGTGGGTAAGATGCCAAACTGCCAGCTGAGAGGACGCTGGTTCAAATCTGGAATGTCAAAAGCTTTTTTATTTCAAGTTTTATTTATATTGCTTTTCTTTCTAATGTACATTCTAAAGAAGGGCTTCTAGCAGGCTTCTTTAAAGTCGCGAGAGCGGAAGGCCTAGAAAATTTTCTCGTTTCATAAAAAAAGCTTATGGGCTTGGAAACGGAAGGGCTAATAAATTTATATGATGGCCTGCTAGAAGCGCTTCAAAGACCTGCTTTTGCCCACTGGGTATATATACAAATGGATGTATGTATGTATGTATGTATGTGGATATATCACGTATAGACTCCAAAACCGCTGAACCGATCTTTATGAAATTTTCAGGGAAACTGAAGCCACATCTTGAAAGTGTTGCTGTGAGGTTTAGTAACGATTGGACGAGGGGGCGTGGTACCTCCGATACAAGCCAAATTTGCGCTATCGATCACAAACCAAGAAAAGGATATATATCAGACGGTTTCAATCGTAACAAACTAATATTTGGTAATTTTGTTCAGATGGTTACTGTCGGTAACTGTACAGAAGATGGGCGTGGTCGTAATATAAATACGCCCACTTTTCGAAATCATGGCAATTCCGGAGTTCTACACATTTTTATAGTGAAACTTGCTGTTTAGGTGCTCCAAGAGGCAGTCACGATACATAAATGTTTTCACGCCCACTTTTACAAATCAATATCTGTATATATAAAAATTAATCGTGATTTGTTCGGATGCTTGAACATTTCCTTTTACGGGTTTGTTCGTAACTGCCCACAAATCAATAACAATGCTATATTTAAGACGGTTTTGGTCGTATTAAATTGAAATTTGCTAAATAAGTTCGTAAGATCACTGTCATTAACTTTAATACAAACGGGCGTGGTTACACTTCAACTACGCCTACTTTTTAAAAAATATCAAAATACTTCGAAACTATTGGTCCGATTGAGCTCAAATTTTGTAAGTGGCTTTGCTTTGAGTACGGGATGGTTTAAGAAGAAATGTCACACCCATAAAGAAATTTTATGGGAGTTGGACGAGAGGGAAGGGCACCTCCCATACAACCCAAATTTGCGATATCGAATAGCTTTAAAGTAATAGGCCGCACAGCTTTGGAATTCAGTTTTTGACCTCAATTTACACATGCAGTTTCAATGATTTCATTTAATGGGCGTTGGACAGAGAGGCGTGGTATCTCTCTTACAACCCAAATTTGCGATATAGAATTGCTTTGAAGTTATAGGTTGACAGCGTAAGAATTCGGTATTCGAACTAAATTTATGCATGCACTTTCATCACTTACATTTTATGGGCGTAGGACAAACGGGAATGGCACTTCCCATACAGCCCAACTTTGTCCTTTGGAGTTATAGGTCGCACAACTCCGGAATTCAGTATTCGACCTCAATATACACATGCAGTTTCATTGATTTAATTTTATGTTCATTGGTAAGAGGGGCGTGTCACCTCCGATTTAACGTAAATTTTCAATATCGAATATCATTGAAGTTATAGGTCGCACAGCGTCAGAATTCTGAATTCGACCTCAATTTATACATGCAGTTTCACTAATTACATTTTATGGGCGTACGACAAGGGGGCGTGAAACCTCTTCTTTAACCCAAATTATAGATGTCAAATAGCTTTGGGGTTATAGGTCGCACAGTTTTTTAATTCAGTATTGGACCTCAATGTACATATGCAGTTTCATTGATTACATTTTATGAGCGTTGATCAAGGGGGAGTGCCAGCAACGCGCCGGGTTTCAGCTAGTAAATAAATAAAAATAAATAAATAAATCAGAAAATATATGCTTCTTTTTCTTATTCAAAATTGCTATTTTACCAAATTTTTACTTCACCTATTTTCTCTGCTTTCTTTACTTCTATTTATTTAATTTTTATTATGTTTACTTTTTAAACCAATTTTAAACCAGTTTTTTTTTTCATTTTGCACTTCAATTTTACATGTTGCTTATTTCAATAGTTTTAAGTTAATGTTATTTTGTAAGCAAAATTAATTTAATTTTAAGTTTACTATTTAAACCAATGTTAATACACATTGTTAACCTATAAAAGACTAAGTCTTACAGTATCTCAATATCTACAAATAATAATAATAATAATAATCTATAACTTCATATTTCAAGCCTTTTGACCAAATTTTATTAAGATCGGTCAACTTTTGTGTCTACCTCCCATACAAAATTATTTAAAAACTTAATATAGGTCCATGGGAGGTACCCCTAAGTACTAACCGATTTCAACTTTTTTTGGTATTTTCCTTAGGTAGCTAAAATTTACTAAGTATACAAAATTTCATTATCATAGAAGCACTCCTTCTATTTATTTCCAAATTTGTATGAGCGCAAAGCACAGTGCGCCGTAACGTGCTTGTTGTGTCTTCGATCTAGAAGCGGCGGCTCTCTCCGCCTCACCAGATGTTTGTCTAATTTTATGAAGAGGACATAGAAGCAGCCATTTCTGACGTATATATTCTTTGCACTTATATTCAGCGATTAGAAAAATAATAATTCCATGCAACAAAATCTTTAATTTTTATTGGTTAAGCCGTCTTCTTTCAAGTCCTGATATTTTTATTTTTTTGCGCAAGGAAACAACCTTAACCTTAACAGTCATGTTCAACTTTGTTTTTTTTTTAAACCACGAAGTGTCACGCATTTGGAAACCGTGTCACGCATTACAATAGGATCACTGAACAATTTTTACGAGCGATAAAAAAAACTCTGTGAGTTTCCAACTTTTTTTGCAGTCGGCATGAAACTTAAAGTTCCAGTACTATGCAATTGGTGTATAAATATTTGTATTGTAGTTTTAACACAATCAAATCATAAAAAGCTATTTTATAAACCTTTCGAATGAAGATTATTAAACGTTTTAATTATTTTACAATATGTAGGAATAGTGTTTAGGATATACAAGAGTTAGGTCAGAGTTAACTGTAAAAATAGAAAGCAAATTTTTAAATTCTAACCAATTTTGAGCACTGGCGTGAGCAAACATCAAATAATTACTAGCAAAATAAGAAAAAATGCTATCACAACATAAGCAATCAAAGGCTAAAATATCCTTATCAGAAATGACTCGGCCGTTTTATATTTTTTATTAATTTTTTTAAAACTGAGATGAATAAATATTTTATTAAATATTTATAAAAAGTTTATAAAAAAATATTGATAAACTTTCATTAAAAAAAAAATTATATGGTTTAAATATTTCGTTTCATTAATTGCACCTTATCTACAAAAAAGGTTTCATGTTAAAATTAACAAAATTTCTCAAAAGAAACCAAAACTTTTTGTTGAAACTGCTAAAATATTTCATCATGAGAATAAATGTTTTTATATGATCTCTGGCTAGAGTCTAAATTTTATATTTGATAAGTTTCTTTAGCAAAGTTTGTGTTATAAATAAGAAAAGTGAATCTTAACTTTGGCTTTTCACGAAAACTAAAAAATAGAAAAATACTAATTTGCTTAATGTAGATTAACAGAAATTTATAAGGTAATAACACGATGTTAGAAGATTGATAACAGTTGTCAATTATCATTTATTTATATTGTTATCACTAATATTTTGGTTTACTGAAAAAAAAACACATAATAAATAAGCACTTAAGCACGATGCTTGAATAATAAGCTGTCTGGGATGACTTCAATTAAATATAATTACGTTCAGTACATCGTTTCGTATTTAGTATTTCGAGTGCATTGGTTGAATAAATATATCAGAAAAAATAAAAAATTTCCAGCCGATTGCTACTTTTGATAGCAGTGTTTGATAGTTAAAGAATAGAGAGTAAATAATTTTTTTTTAAAAATATTTAACGCAAATAATAAATAAATTCCTAAAATGTCTGTTGACGAAAGTGACTGGAAGAAATCTGGTATAGCTACAAAATTCCCAACTTATCGAAACTCTAAATTAATCACTGTTCACAGGTGAGTTCAAGAAGTGTATTTTATTAAAAGGATTCATTTTGAATTCAGTGATTTCGAAGGTCAATTTTGAAAAAATCCTCAAAATTTAACTCTATGGGGTTCAAAGATCATTTCAATAGAAACTTTAAAAACTAAAAAAAAAACATGAGTGTCGAACAGCAATGAATATTTAAGTAAATAAGAAGCAACTAGAACAGAACTCAACCTTGGTAGAGTTGATGGCTGTGATTAAGTAGCCGATTTGAATGTAAAATTCAGAAAAATTTGTTCAAACATGTGTGAAATCATATACGACTTTAACAGTGAGTTGATTACAGCTTAATCACTCAAAGACTACTGAAGAGGAAATGTAGCTTCTTAAAAATCTTACTTGGTCTAAAGCTCACAATTAAATTCATATAATAATTAAAAAAAAAATTTTAAAAATTACAAAGAAAGTAAAAAATAGCTTGGGTGAAAATAGAATATTGTGAAAATTTGTGTGAAAAGTATATTTATGCACGGAACACAATCTAGATGCAGAAGAGACTTAAAAATTTGACCATTGTTGTTTAAAGACTGGATGAGTTTTAAGAAAAAAGGGTTTAAAAAATATTGAGGAATGAAAAACCGAAAAAAATGGCAGACTAATGGTCATGTTTATGTTATATGGTGGAGATGCGTACTGCAACCTAAATGAGATCAATTGTACCTTCTTCTCAAGGCTTCGCTAGGTTGGCGGATTACAGACCTAGTTCTATGGTGAATTTGAGAATGTTTTAGGTTCATGGACTCTAAACTTGCTCTAGACTCAGATCATAGTCCCAAGTGCTAGTTTATGTCTGCGAACCACAGCGTCGCATTTTGTAAGTAGGTGTATTGGAGTAGCTTCTCCACAAAAACAGCAATTGCTATCGGTTTCGATGCCCAATTTTAACAGGTGATATTAAGTTTGCAGTGTCCTGTAAGGAACCCTGTTAGAATTCTGATATTTAGTTTACCTAAGCTTATGCACAATTTTGATCTCCGAGTATTAAAATCTGTGAGGAGCAATTTGGATTGTTTTAGCTTTGGCAGGCTTTTCTCTTGGCAGGTTTGTGTCTTTCCTCCCTTCATAGTTCTGCTTTTATAGAATGTGTCCCCAATCCGCAGAATGGTTCTGTGCCTATAAATTTTATGGCTGCACCCTGTCGCGATAAACCATCAGCTTCTTCAATACCTTATATTCCTTTACGTTCTAGGACCAAACGTAAAGTAACGGTGTTATTCTTGCCTATTACATTGAGTTTTGCTAGTCAATCCCATCTTATTCTCGACGATATTTCTCAGAAAACTAGTGAGTTGCTGCTTGGCTGTCCGATAGCACAATTATATCCTGACCTTTGTATTTCCAGTGCAGGTTTAGTAGCGCACGCAGCTGTACTGCTAAGATTTCCGCTTGGAAGATACTGGGTGTTGTCCCCATAGGTTCAAAGTGCTTGGTTCTTGGCTCTTACACTCCTGCGCCTATACCTTCTAATGTTTTGGAGCCATCCGTATATCATGATATACTGTGTGGTTTTTTGACTTGTGATATTATCTCACTATCCTACTCTTTCTTGGTACTAAGCTTAATTTAGAAAGTGTTTGTCGAAGTTGTATCTTTATACTATATTGTCTCCTGATAGATTGATGTAAAGTACGTGATTTGCAATATCCTCTTTCTCTCTATTGTTGATAGCTTTACCTAAACCTGTCCCCCCTTTAGCGATGTTTATATTGGTACTACCTCTATGTAGAGTTGTAAGGAGGGGAGGTCAAAATTACTTCTAGTGCTGCTGTAGGGCAGGTCCTCATGGCTCCTGTGATACATACGCAGGCCAGACTCTGAACCTTTATTAGCATATTCCCCATTGTGAATAGCTTGGTTTTTCCAGCCCATGATACTGCACTATAGGTGAGGATAGGTCTCACCATAATGGTATACATTCAGTGAAGAGTTTTTGGGTTGCAACCAGGGGTGGATTTAGGGGGAACTTGGAGAGACTGCAGCCCCCGGCCCCGAGCAGGCGAGGTCCCCGCAGGCGCTTCTGTCAAAATGTCTAATTTGATTTATTTAATCCATTTTTTCGATCTCTTGTGAGAGATATCAAACTATAAATACCAGAAATAATACAATAGTTCCATTAAAAATAGTTTGCTATTTTTATGCATTAGCGATTGCTTGTTACACTACCGATAGCAAATTGTGAAGCTAAAAGGTAATTTTCAACATTCAAAAGAATAAAAATCTACACCAATCTTCTATGTTTGATGAACGTTGTTCATCAATATCGCATCTATGTATTAAAAATGATATGTTGCAAACGGTTAAATAAAACGAGTTGATAGAAAGTTTTGCACCAGTTTTGCCAATTTTTTAAATAAAAATTGAAAAGTTAATGTAACCAAATATTGTTTTACTTTTAGACACAAATGCGTAAAAGAAGATATCTCACAGAAAACTAGTGCTTTAATTGCTGCTTGGCTGTCCGACATCACAATTATATCCTGACCTTTGTATTTCCGGTGCAGGTTTAGTAGCGCTATAAATATTTTGATTATTAAAAGATCCGAGCTAAATGCTCTGTCCTTAAGTAGTCCCCGTGTCGATTTAAGCCCCAGGCCCCGCAATGTGTTATTCCGGCGCTGGTTGCAACCTCAGCTTTTTCCCGCCAGGTTGCTACATTCTATGAGTGCGCACTAGATAGTCCAATTCCGGAAGCTTTTCTTGATCCCGGGATTATTGGGTTTGAAAATTACTATCCCGGGATCCCGGGACTTAAGAAGTAAGATTACAAATTTTAAGAAGTAAATAATTCAAAACGTTTTTAATACAATTTGTTATTATTTTTTACTTGAAACCAAAAAATGTAAATTAATTCATTTATAAAGCAACAAAACAAAGTAAAACACATTTAGGGTATTCACAATTGCCTTGTTTTCAGTGTAGTTAAAAAACCCCATGGTATTGATAGCACACTTTACCGAGCAGTTTTTATATTTTTTGTTGTTTTACATGCAATCTCTAAAAACCAAAAGCGTGATAATTTTAAGTAGTCCAATGACATTTTTAACGAACGTGGTATTTCGAGTTCCATAAACAACTGATCAGTTGCCAGTTCTTGTCTAATTGCAAAAATGGAAAAGCTCATAAAGCAAGTAAAACTTTTTATGCCAAATATTTATAAAATATATCAAATCGGATAGTTAATTTATTTGCATTAACAAAAAGCTATAGTGAGCGGTTCCCCAAAACAAATTCGATTTTAAAGGGTGCTCATAATTGTGGTTTTCAGCTATGGCAAAAAAAACCACAATATCACGATACCACATAATTGTGAATACCCTTACTGTTAATAAACACAAAAAAACTTAAGTAATATTAATGACTAGCAAATGGTATTAATTTAAAGAAAAAAACATATAAAGAAATAAAATACAGAACAGTTTAAGGTATTATTATATAAATGTTAAACATTCTTTTTTAGACCCTGCGCTTTTTTCGATTTCAGGATGACATTTGCATTATATCAGAAACTATAAAAGCTAGGGCCATGAAATTACAAATGAGTTTTAGCCTCAATTAAGTAACAGCACAAACAATTAGAATTTTAGGTCAACTACATCGCGCACCCCCCCTACAAACCATATTTTTTTAATAAAGAAAACCCGCATAAAATTGCTTGTTTATGTTTTTAAAGAGTAAATGTAGTTTATTTAACTTTACTTAAACTTCTTGGTAAAAATATATCAAATTGGATAACTTTTAGATATTTTTCCTATAAAACAATCTTACCAAATAAACGAAATTGAAAAAAAAAATTTAAAAAATGGTTTCTAATACAAACTAAGGTCACAACTTTTTTAAATTATGAATTCTATTTTATTTTAAATAAATTTAAGAGTACCTACAAATTGTCTTGGAAATCAGTGCCTTTTATGGCAAAATTTGATTTTGAAGACTTTTTTCAAACTAATTGGTTTTTTCAAAAAGCAGCTAAATGCAGCAGGTTTTTACAGAAACAGAAGTACGATATTTTATCTATAGTAATAAAACTCATTTTCTGTTTGTTTGTTTGTTTGACCTTTATACAAATCCAAACGGCTCAACGGATTTTGCTCAAACTAAGTATACATATTAAGTGCATTCCAACTTAAAATGTTACATATTTAGTTTTTGCCACGCCCCCTCTGAAATTTTTCAACTAACGGTAATTTTGTTATTATAAAACTTTTTACCATTGGAGATTTTTGTGTATTTAATTTTAAAATTTTTTGTTATTTTGACATCAAAAACACTCACATATCTTCAAAATTGGAGAAATTTTCAGTACAACGACTTTTTCATAAAACATCGTTGCCTAAGAATGAGAAAAAAACGACATGAAAATCAAAGTTTGGTCTTTCGATGCAAATATCTCCGCTGTCCATTAATATATTTCATTCAAATTTTTTTTGTTTAAAAGTTCAATAAAATCACTTCACAAAAATAGGTTGAACTGTACCGTTAAGTCAGTGTATATATGTTTTATGATTATGTCAAAAAAGGTCCAAAAAATTGACTTTTTACTCAAAAAATGACTCTAAAATTGTTGTTGTTCTAAAAACGAAATCAATTAAAAATTGCACATCTGGCTACCATTCATATGACATAGCATTTATTTGCAAAAATTCTTCCAGCTAAGCGCAAAAATTATTTTACTGTTTTTGTCATCAAAACAACAAGGGTACGATTTTTTTCGCGAAATTTATTTTTTCCAAAATGTTGTTTTTATATTTTTTACAAAAAAGTCAAGTCTCAAAAATAATTTATGTGAAAAAATTACCCCAATATCTCTTTCCAATCAAAAGTTATGGCTAAAAATCTATTTTTTCATACCAGACTATTAATAAAACTTAGTTTTTTGTTAAAATTCTTTATATAGTTTGAACGTCCCCATATATCTCTAAGAATGCAGTTGTGTGTCTAAAGTAACTACGAACATTTTGGATTATATAAAATTTTCTTTATAGTGATCTACTTATATTTTGCCTCCCCACCCACCTTCCCCCTCCTGTTAAAATTGTTTTGTTGTGATGGCTCTATTTTTTCTCACTATTGTGTCACCGTTGTCAATTAGTTCTTTATCAATGGTACTTTAAATGTTGTATATATATCACAATTTTATCGAAAAGATGACTGTGAATAAGAATGCTGTTAAAGTTAATATTTTCATGTAATCAGTTTCAGCTATATGGCGATATAAAAATACATATGCGCATCTGGTCAGCACAATTATTTCGTTAGTTTTGATCTGTGCGTTAAATTCACAGATAGATGGCGCCACATGTGTAAGACGTGTGGGTACAAACTATACGTACACCTTGCGTTGAATAGCTGAATTATGTTTTTTCAAAAGTTTCTTCAAATTTAACCCCACACGATTGGGATTACAGACAGGTGGCGCTATTTTCTGCTTACAGAAGAATATCTGATGTTCTTATGCAGCTAGCAGATAAGACGAATTTTCATAAGACATTGATAGCTAATGATGAGAAAAAAATTATATGAAAATCAAAGTTTTTACTTTTAATGCCAATAACTCTGATGTTTTTAATATATTTCATTAACATTTTTTTTTGTTAAAAAGTTCAATATGTTTTTTAATATAAATCTTTGTTTAGACGTTAAAATGTAAATATCTCAAGGACGCATTGAGTCCCACCATAATTTTTATTTTGTTGAAAATGTAATTGTGCTTGCTTAAAGATTGAGAAAATATAAAAATTCTTTTTAATTTTTAAAATCTGTTTTTCGTAAAATTAAATAAAATAAAATTCAAATAAAATTCAACATTATTCCCGATTTTAAAAAAACATTTAATCGAGAAGTGTCTGTTAAAATGTTTATATAAAAGACTCCCGAGTAACACCGGGTATATCAGATAGTGATAAATATAGCCTTCAACTTTAATAATGCTTAATTAGCTAAATATTTTAGATATTAATTTAGATACTAAATTTTATTTAATTTTTCGTTCTTTAAAAAATTTAGTCATATTTCAACGATTTTTCTATTTTTAATTATTAACATTTTTTATTACATTTATATTAAACTCAATGGAAATTAAGACATAAAAAAGTTCAAAAAACAAAACCTTGAAATATACTTTGTGCTCGAAGTTATTATTGTTTAAACATGACTATATTTTTTGGGTTTTATTGAGCATATTTTTGTTAAAAAAGTTTAAACTTTGCCGAATTTTATAAAAAACACCATACAATACGTCAAGTTTTTAAAACCAAATTTATAATACATGTTTTATAATTATGATATACTGTTTATAATGTGACGAATAAAAATATTTTCTTATAAAATTTAACAAAGAAAAAACCCCAAATGTCATTCTAAAATTAAAAAAAGCGCACTGTGCACCGTCTGCATGATTTTTTGTGTTTAAGGCACACTAAGGTTAGAAAAGATTTTTCAAAATTACATTTTTTGTTATTTTTTGTTATTTTTTTTTATTTTGTTTTTATTATTTTTAAAGTAATGCATTAAGCTGATCAACACGTCTTGTTTTTCATTAGAGAGGTTTGCTCGGATATTATTACAAATATAACCCACTGATGAGAAGCATCGTTCTGATTCTATGCTAGTTGGATAAATAGTTGTACGATAAACGTAAGCAATTTGTAAGTTTCGTTTACGATTGCCTTCACCATAAAATAAAATTATTTCCTAAGTCACAATATCTGACAATTTTTAAGTACATAGCTGACTTCTTTGCTCCAGTGATTCACACTCATTGTCCTAACAATCTTCTTCAGCCTGAATAAAAGGTTTTTCTAATTCTATATTCATATCAACTTAAATTGAGATGGTTGCATTTACATGAATATTTGTGAAAGAACTTTGTTTATTTAAAAATCCCGGGATCCCAGAAAGAAAATCCCAGGATTTAAAGGGGCTTAAATCGTCCGGGATCCCGGGATTGACTTCTTTAGTGTGCACCTTGCTTTGTTTTTAGTTTTCTCTGCATTTCTTCTCCAGAGAAGTTTTGTATCTAGTGTGAGTGCTAGGTACTTTACTCTCAAATTTCTCTTTGATTTTAGAAGAACAAACCAGACCAGATAATTTTTGGTTAAGGATGCACTTAGACTGTCCCTTATTTTTCGATTTTTAAAAATATCAATTTGCTTAAAGATGGTTTTATTTGTTTTTCTATTCTAAGAACAAAACCAACAAAAAATTTTTTTTCCCGACAACGTTTACTCGTGCCAATCGGGCCCGAAAGTTCCGAAAAAAATTCAATATTATACAATATTTGCATAAATTAAAAAAAAAACTTAGTAGATGTCATATTTCTTGTGTTTCAAAACATGCAAAATATTTATAAACAGCAGAGAAAAAAGTTTTTTAATTTTTGCAAATATGGTATAATATTGGCATTTTTCCGAAACTTTCGGGCCCGAAGGGCACGGGTAAGCGTTGTTGGAAAAAATATATTTTTTGGTTGCGTTCTTAGAATATAAAAACTAATTGATATTTCTAAAAATTGAAAAATAAGGGACAGCCTAATGCACTTGCACAACTCGTGAAGCTTCTTCTGCGTCGTGACAACAAATTAACAAAATTTGCTTATCAATTGATTGCGACTACAATTTCTCAATACGTTTGCTAGTCTTACTTGAAAAAAGGACTGTTTTGTTGCTTTACGCTATCAGCTAAAAAATTTCCGAAACGTATTAATTCTGGGATGGTACAAATTAGAGTCGTTAACAGTACGAGGTTATCATTTATATGTATTAAAGTAACTATACCCACTGAACCATATGCTTATGAAGGTTTTACGTAAAGTAGTAGTTTTTAGTACGTTTTCGGGTAGATTTTTTTTTTTGAATTTTTTTTAATTTTTGTTTAATTTTTAGTTTTTATAATCAATGTTTTTGCTAGAGTAGATCAAATCGTGAACATTTTTTCCATAAAAAAATTTAATTCTTTTGCAAAATTATTAACCAAACTTATTTTGAGTCGAAAAATAAACTTTCTTTTATCATTTTAGTAGAAAACAATTACTTGTATGTGAACAATTTTTTTATTCGTAAATAAGTTCTGAAATGAAAAGTAAATGTTACTTTTTCACATTCTTAAATGATTTACAAAAATAATCATGAAATTTTCGCTTTCTTATTGCGTACTTTTGCAGGTAGAAGTTTTTTTTAATTTATGTTTTCGAATAAGCAGATCTAAACTACATCATTGCTGGGACTGAATTCATTAAATTTGGTTTCCATCAAAAAAATTGTTCAATGCCCCCATAAAGTTTTTGCTTTAATTCTTATTTTATTGTTTTCTAATTTTGAATAATTCTGGTTGCTTTGAAATGAAATTGTGGGTCAAGGAAATCTTTCCTTCGGCCCATTCACTTTAAGAAAAACATTTTTTTAAAGTTTTTTCGAAATGGTTTAGCTCACTGACGGTTATCGTTACAGTCAAAACATGTTTGTTATCTTCATAAAATATATCAAGGTTAATTTTAAGTCAGTGACCTTATTATCTTATGGTGGTCGAGTCACCCTTATTAACATATATTGAACAATATTTGTCTTGACTTTCACATTGTTTTGTGGTACTATAAAATGTGTTTTGTTTTGTTTAAGTTGGCTGGCTGGAAAACATGAGGACGATGGCGCCGAAGGACTCTGGCGCATCTACGATTCAATTTATGACCTAACAGAATTTATTGACAGACATCCAGGTGGATCCTTTTGGTTAAGAGAATCGAAGGTAAGTCCGTTACTTTTTATCCGTTACAACTGCGATATCCTGGAATTGTCAGAAAATTTAACGAATATTTTTATATGATACTAGCTATTTCTTGGTGCGCTTTGCTACGTCATACCTATATAATTATAAGTTTGCAGCTTATATTGTGTGTCTGTAACGAAATAATTGGACACCGAGGAAACATTTTTTTAAAAGTTTGAACTAAATCCGACGGTTAGTTTTGGAGTAATCGAGTAATCGATTTAGAGTAAGTAAGGATTTTGGTTCGGTAGATGTATGGGCGGTCTCTTTTCCAATCTCGTACATATTTTTTGTGGTGATTGGTCTCTATAAAATTCATCGTTCTTCCAAATTCAAAGGCTTTAACTAGTATCCGACCCAAAGCGGAATTTTTTCAGAAACCGAAACCGAATATTCGGCCATTTTATAATATTCGGCCGAAACCGAAACCGAAACTGGTTATTAATATGAAAATTTAAGTTTTTACAAATAATTTTTTTTTTATTTAAGCAAAGTACTCTGTTCAGTTTCATGTGAAATTCCACTCAAATCTCCATACAAAAAGTGACAGCTGCGAAACAAGCGTGGAAATCTTCACAACATATTCGTCAGAGCAGTACTCTGTTCCGCTGAGTGAAATTATCGCAACATGTTGTTGAGCAACATTTTTCCACGACAACTTAATTGAACTGCTTATTTATTTTGTAGTGAATAGAGAGATATCATATGAAATCCCCCAACTTATTCTCTGAATCTCTCTGAAAAACGTTGCCATAGAAATTCCTCGCAACAAACTTTAAGACAGAAATTTAGCGCAACAAATAAATAGATGTTATCAGCGAAATTTCACGCAAACGAACAGAGTACTAGGCTTTAAAAGAAACAAAAGTACTTTCATACACATAAGAATAATATTTAATATAAAAAAGTATTATTTAAATATTAATATTTATAATAATTAATTGACGTTTACTATAATAATAAATGAGATAATTTTTTATTTTTCTTACAAAAGCATTGCATACTTTATATCTTCAGTACACACTCAAAATAGTATACAGCTACAATGTACATTTTTGTTGAACTACAAAACAAAGTATTTTTTTTGTTTTGAAGATTTAGTATTATAAAAATACAAGTATTTCGTTTTCTTTTCCTTTATTCCACACACACAAGATTCGTTCGGAAGTTTAATTATCATTTTTTTTTTTGCTTCAGTACCTATAAAACTTTAACATAAATTCCAATAGAGATGATAGAATCGGAAATGATAGCATCGAAAGCATAAAATTAACCAAAGTGTTTTGTGTTAAGATGAGAAATCAAATTATAGAAGAATTTATCATTTTTGTTTTGTACAATGCGTTGTAAATATTTTTTTAGTTGAATTAAATGACTGATGCAAGAAGTTTTTACCAAAAGTTTCGGCTATTTTCTCGGCCTCAATATGGCCGAATAACCGAAACTGGCCGAAACTGACAAAAAGAGCCAAAACTGGCCGTAACCGAAACCGAATATTCGGTCGACACTAGCTTTAACCTTCATAAGTTGCAAAATATTGCGTTTAATGTGTTGAATTTATATCGGAGATGAGAATTGACTTCGATAACACCTTTGATTTAAATTTTAAAATCCTAGACACAAATAAAAGTGTCAAGTTATTCGGATTTGTGAAATTTTATTGATAAGCGCCATCTATTGCAAAATATTTGCACTAGCACAACAATCATATTTTTCAACTGAAAGTTCAGTCTATGGCTTTTGCAGAGCAATATTTCTTACGCGAGCTTGCATTTTCTGAACCTAGATGTCAATTTTAACGATTTCTGAAAAAGTGGGCGTATATATTGTGCGATCACGCCCATTTTTAGTACAAAATATGGAATTGATTGCCAAATTTTAGTTTAATACTGTGGGCGGTAATAATGGGTTTGGCGATTTTTTCCCAAACCATGTTTTATTCAAAACAAATCCACTGCCAAAATTTCAGCTCAATCAGCCTCGTAGTTTCAAAATTTTCAATGATTTCTTAAAAATGGGCGTAGCTATAGTGAAGCCACACCCATTTTTAGTACAGTTGCCGACAGCAAGCATACAAACTTAATTTCCAAATTTTGGTCTAATATAAACAACCAAAATCGTCTTCAATGCAGCATTTTTATTGATTTGTAGGCGGTAAAAGAGGGTGTGGCAAATTTCAACTATGCTTATATTCTTAGCGTTAGTACAAGCAATAAGTTCACACAGTTTTATCGCAATCGTATGAACGGTATTGCAGCGCATAAGATACGAACAAACCAAAAAAAAAAAAAAAACATAAATTTTTATATATTCGGCTAGCACTATAAATTCGCTATGGAATTTTTTTATTAATCACTATAGTACAACACTAGTCAAACCAAATAAAAAATATTTCTTATTTTGTTATATTTTGTTTTAAAGCGCATCACTGCATTTGTATATATCTCACTTTTCGCCTTGCGTTTGTTGTTCTTGTTGCACTGTCCTTGCTGAACAAAAAAGACTGTAGTAAAGAGCGCGAAAAGAATACGAATAAGCGATGCGTTAGCAGCTGGGATGATTTCTTAACTCTTTCAAGTACCAAAAAATTTGAAGTACAAAATTTGAACCACTGAAAAATAAACCTTTGTGGTATATTGGGACAAAATAAACTATATTTTTTTAAAACAGAATAAGTTATATTATCAGCCCAATTCTGAATGATTTTTCCTGGGGAATTGGAAAAGGGAGTTTTCATTTTTAAGATAGCAGATAAAGATATTACATTTTTTTGTTAACACTATTGAATATTGACGGTTGATAAACAAATTGGCATTAAAAATTTCCAAAATGTTTTTGAATTTTATCGTTAAAATGAATACTCCCTTTTCCGATTCCCCGGGGAAAATCATTCAGAATTGAGCTGTATTAGTTTTGTTAATAATTATAACATTGAATATAACAAAAATAAGTATTAATAATAATAAAAAAAGAAAAATATTTTTGTTTTTTTTTTGTACCTCAAGGGTAATGGTATAACAAATTTTATAGTGAAATTTCTGTACCTCAAGGAGTTAAATCACTCAACATTTTATTTACATATACTACTTATTATAAAAAATTTCGAAAAGAATATGCGTCTAACAGATGCTGTAGTAAAAATTTGATATTTTAAATTTTTTTTCATAAAAATCGGCCCTGTACTTTTGGAGTTAACCTGTAACAAAAAATTTTAACTTCAATTTTAGAAAATTGTATAGATATAGATATAGATATATGCAATTTTTCTAAACAATTCTCGTCTTAGTTTTATCGGTGAGGATAACGATCAATTAAAAAAGCGCTTTCTAAAAAAATGTTCTATAGCATTCGCTCAAATAAGTTAAAAATATGCCATTAGGTTAATAAGGATTTTAAAACTATATATTTAAAAGTGAATGTACGTTTGTTTGTTTGTGTGTCCTGAATGCATTTCTACACCATTCATTCGATCGGGAGGAAGCTTTCCAAATTGAATTAATTGAATGAAGTAAGGAAAATGTTGCCACACCCCCT
Source organism: Dichetophora obliterata (assembly GCA_963920525.1). Taxonomy (NCBI): domain Eukaryota; kingdom Metazoa; phylum Arthropoda; class Insecta; order Diptera; family Sciomyzidae; genus Dichetophora; species Dichetophora obliterata. Next base: position 225,093,478 of record OY986436.1, on the reverse strand, counting down.
TTAACCGCCCACAATTTAGGACGGTTTTGGTCGTTTTAAATTAAAATTTGGTAATTAAGTTCGTATGATAACTGTCGGTAGCCATATTAGAAATGGGAGTGGTCAAACTAAAGCTACGCCTACTTTTAAGAAAACATCCAAAGACTTCGAAACTACTGGTCCGATTAAGCTCAAATTTTGGCAATGGATTTGTTTCGAGTACGAGATGGTTTCAGAAAAAATTGCCACACCCCTTTTACCGCCCACAATTATATAAAAAATTTGCGATATCGAATAGCTTTGGAGTTATGGATCGCACAGCCTTAAAATTCGGTATTCAACCACAATTTACACGTGCTGTTTCACTGATAACATTTTATGAAAGTTGGACAAGGGGGAGTTGCACCTCCCATGCAACCCAAATTTGTGCTATCGAATAGCTTTGGAGTTACAGGTCGCTCAGCGTCAGAATTCAGTATTCGACCTTAATGTACACATGCAGTTTTACTCATAACATTTTATAGCGTATGTCAAGAAGGCATGGCATCTCCCATTTAACCCAAATTTGCGATATCGAATAGCTTTGGAGTTATATGTTCCACAGCTTACGAATTCAGTATTAGACTTTAATCTACATATGCAGTTTTACTGATACCATTTTATGGCGTTTGTCAAGGGAGCATGGCACCTCCCATACAACCCAAATTTTTTCTATCTTATAGCTTTGGAGTTATAGGTCGCACAGCGTCGGAATTCAGTATTCGCCCTCCATTTACACATGTTGTTTTATTTATTACATTTTAAAGGCGTTGAATAAGGGGGCGTGGCACCTCCCATACAACCCAAATTTTTGTAAATCTTTGGATTTATAGGTCGCACAGCGTCAGAATTTATTTTTTTATATCAATTTACACATGCAGTTTCACTGCTAATATTTTATTGCTATTTTTAAGGGGGCGTTGCACCTCCCATACAGCACGAATTTTTGCTATCGCATTGCTTTGGAGTTATAGATCGCTAAGCGTTGGAAGTCAATATAAGCCCTCAATTTACACATGCAGTTTCACTGATTTAATTTTATAGGCCTTGGACAATGGAGCGTGGGAGCAATGCGCCGGGTTTCAGCTAGTTAATACAATAAATTTTAAACTCAGCCACAAACATTTCCTTAGGCTAATTAAAGTATTTAAAGTTTCATACAACAAAAAATTTTAATGCATATTGGATTTTAAATACTATCCCTTCCAAAAACGTAAGGAATATGTTTTTTATAAATTAAAGGGATGTGAGATTGAATTGAAACATTTTTTTTTAATTTTATTTTTCCTCATTTTATTTCATTTCTGTTCATATACTTACTCATTCTCTGTTACTAATACTTTCAATTTCTAATGAATGAGACTTTTACTGAAAGAAAAAAGATCTCAATTTCCTTTAACCTTAATTGAATAATTGTTTTCTTAATATTTGCTCAAGTTAAGATTCCATATTGGAGAATATTTCTGAAATTTCAACTTTCTGAAATTTCAATCGCTTGTCTCATTCTGAGGCATTGACCTTGCCTTAAGAAAATGTATTGTACTAAGAAAATCTTAAGTTTCGAGAGAAAGCAACAGTTTTCGAGATGTCGTCATATCTTTTATATCAACATTTTTCAGAATTTACTATTTGTAAAATAAAAAAATGTAATATAAAAAATGCTTATTGTAGGGTATCCGTAAAGGATAGTGAAAAATGTTTTTCCTACATTGTATTAATATCTAAAATTTCCTCCAACGCCATGTTCTTAAATTTCTTATAATTTAGGTTTTACTTCTGAAATATACTTTCAATGCTCATATTTCAGGCCAAAGGTCACATAACTATTCGGTGAACTTCTTCTCCCTACTCTAATTTATTTAAACAAATTATCAAAATCGGTTCAGAAAAACGGAAGTACTGTTGCTCCTACGCCTATTTTTATTTATAACGAAATGGCTTAAAACATAGATTTGTGTATATGACTTTGGAGTGGTTTGAAATATTTAAAAAATTTTTTCAAAGAAATTATAATACCAACATATTGAAAAATTTAATTTTCATCAAAAAAATCATAGGGGGTAGCTCATGAATTTCGATGATAAAAACTGTTGATTGAATTATGTGTCAAAATGAGGCAATTTTTGCTAATAAATGATATGTCATATGAAAGAGTGGGAAAAAAGAAAATTTTATAAGAAAAAAAAAATTACAACAACAAAAACGTTTGGCCTACTTGTTGAGCTAAAACTTAATATTTTAGAGTTTTTTTTAAAACCATATAAAACATTGAATTGGTGAGATAACGGTTAATCTTCTCTTATTTCTCCAAAGTCATTTAATTGATCTTTCAGACAAAGAAAATTTGTTGAAAATCGATTAAGAAATGGCTGAGATATTTGCTTGCAAGGTCAAAACTTAAATTTCAATAGTTTTTTTCTCATTCTGAGGCGATGGCCTTGCTTCAGAAAATACGTTGTAGTGAGAAGATCTAAATTTTTCGAGAAATCTAAATAATTTTAATGTCATTTTAAGGGAATTTTTTAACATAATATCCGTGGAAAATATTACCAAGAAAGCTTTTGTGTACCGTTATATTCCTCAACCAACGACTTTTCATACAAAAATACGTTGTACCGAGAACATCTATAGTTTTCGAGATATCGCTATAATTTGTATGTCAAAATAACGTAATTTTTCAGACTTTACTATTTGTAAGAAATTTCACCATCACAATATATTCACTCTTGTTGTATAAATAAAATGTTTATTGTAGGGTATCCGTAGGAGATAGTGAAGAGATCACTGTACAATTGTGTTAATATCTAAATTTTATACCTACGCCATGTTCTTCCATTTCTTATAGTTTAGGTTTTTCTTCAGAAATATGCTCATATTTCAGGTCAAAGGTCACATAACTATTCGGTGAACTTCTTCTCCGTACTTTAATTTATTTAAAAAATTATCAAAATTGGTTCAGAAAAACGGAAGAACTGTTTCTCCTACGGCTAATTTTTGATATAACGAAATGGCTTAAAACATAGATTTGTGTATATAACTTTGGAGTGGTGAGAATTTTTTTCACAGAAATTATTTTTTAAGCTATAAAACTTTGTAGAAAATATAAAACCAACATTTTGAAAAATTTAATTTTCATCAAAAAAATCATAAGGGGTCATGATTTTCGATGATAGAAACTGTTTTTTGCATTATGTGTCAAAATGAAGCAATTTTTGCTAATAAATGATATGTCATATGAAAGAGTGTGAAAAAAGAAAATTTTATAAGAAAAAAAAATTACAACAACATAAACGTTTGCCTATTTATTGAGCAAAAACTGAATATTTTAGAGGTATTTTTAAAACCATATAAAACATTGAATTGGTAAAATAACGGTAAATATTTTCTTATTTCTTCAAAGTCAATTAATTGATCTTTCAGCCAAAGAAAATTTGATGAAAATCGATTGAAAAATGGCCAAAATATTTGCTTGCAAAATCAAAACTTGAAATTTCAATCGTTTTTTCTCATTTTGAGGCGATGACCCTGCTTCAAGGAAATACGTTGTACTGAGAAAATCTACACTTTTTGAGATATCTCAATCGTTTTGATGTCATTATGATGGGAATTTTTTTTTACATTTTATCCGAGAAAAATATTACCAAAAAAGCTTTCGTATACCGTTATATTGCTGAACCAATGTCGCACACTGGTTCAGCTTCATACGATTGGTGGCATTAAATATAAGGAAACATCGTAGAGCCTTGAATTTTGGTATACGCTAATATTTGATTATTATAAAAAAATGCTGCAAATATGAAAAAAATCGGAGCACAACCACGCCTACTTCCCATATAACACAAAAGTTACAAATCATTGTAGAGTCACAGTTTTTAGTTCAGCGTGTTTTGCGTGTTTTTTATTTGATTAAAATATATAGTAAATAAAATGCAGCAACAGTCATACCCATATTTAATGAAAATATCTGTAAATAAAAGAAAGAAAATATTAAAAAAAATTAAAAACAAAGTAATACGTGTACCTTTATTAACATAACAAATTTTTCACTTCATCAGAAAATTCCAATATATCCTTCTTGGGCTGGTTACGGTATGAATTTATATATGGATCTGAAGACGCTAATAACATATGCATTACATCTTCATTTGTTGATATGCGATCCGTTTTTCTGGAGTGGCTTAGGCGATAACTTCTGTAATCTTTATTACGAGCTTCCTGAGCTTCCTCCGATAACATGCCAAGTGGCAATATTGCTGCTGACACAATTTGACTCCCATGAATTAGTACTTTGTGTACTGTAATAGGCATATAGTACCAGCTGTAGAGTTCTATATATCGTTCTGCAGTGTCCAAACAATAAACTTTAAATTTGTCAGCATCTATTTCAAAATTACTATTTATGACAGTTAAAATTGTACTAAAGCGATGAATTAAATCTTCATCAACACCAAGAACATCCGCCGTTAAGGAAGGATTTGCAAAAAACGTCGAGAAGTATTACCATCGTTCGTTGAGCCCATTCCTTGTTTAACCATATCCACATTTATGCCTAGAACCAATTTCAAAGTTCTTTGTATTTCCGCTTTTGCTTTTTCTCTTTCAAGTTTTGTGTCTTTAGTAACTATCCACTTTGAAAAACTTTTGTTGTATGCTATATGCAATATGCACTCCATAAATTTTATCCTCGCATGTAAAGGGGAAATTCCAAATTGAAGCCCTTCCTCCGAAACTGGTTTTGTTCTTAATATTTCCAAATTGTTCATTTCGCTAGGCTTACATTGCTAACATATAAAGCATACAGACATTCCTGATGTATGTGTGATTACATTCGCTACCTTTCCATCAATCATGGTTAAAATAGGTGTATGCAAAATTTCAAAACTTTTATCATAAATATTAACAAAAGTCTTTTTCAAATCTTTAATTTCATTTTGTACTCTTTCAACTTCTTCAGAAATAACATTTGCTGTTTCTTTGACAAATTGAAATTTTATTGGCCTGCAAAAAGTTGTTGATGATGGCCTTGTATTTCGCCAGTAATCATTTGTGCCATCAATACATTTCAAATTGAGAGGAACAATACTTGTCAAAAATATATTTTTATCATTTAAATTGGGATCATTGAATTTCTGATGGTATTCGCTATGTCCCGAAGATCCATCACAACCCCATTTAGAAATTAAATGTAGTTGGTTTGGAAGTACCTCTGTCTCAGCTTTCGTTTTCACCTTTAATATTCTGGATACAGTATGATCGAGTAAATCTTGCATACTGACCTTACTACAGTTCTCCTGTACTTCCAAATTTTTAGGATAACATTCCTTTTTAACATTAAGAACTTGATGGTATGAGGGGAAAATATCACATCCAATTTCTTTGGCACTCCATCTTAGTATTTGATACTGATGTTTTGATAAACAAGCATCAATAATGAGGCTTAGTGCTTTTTCTGGGCTAAACATTTTTGAAAATTGTTCATCCTTATTAATTTTTTTTGCAGCTGGTACAATAAGTTCTCCAGAATTGCTATCACATAACTGCTGTACTTTACTCCTTTTAGCACGAGATTGGCAAAGTTCAAAAGCTTTAGAAGGACGACCACGTTTGACTTCATTGGAACACATAGGTTTATCATGCTCGGGCAAATCTTCACCAAAACAATACATATTTTCCAACCAAACTTTGTTTTGTTCCACAAATCTATCTTTCATACGTTTTGCACTGGCCCACTTAGTTTTTAATTTTGGTAAAAATTGTTTTTTTAAAAAATTTTTAAATTCATCCACGTTAATAATTGACAAATTTGTATTATTTGTTAATATAATATCGCAAACTGTATCAATGTTCTTATCACAATCTAATAAAAGATCTGAAATTTCATAATAAGATAACTGAAGATTATCCATATTCAAATAATTTTTTTATATTTGTCACTTCAAAAACAATAAACTAATTAGCTTTAATCATGTAAACACAACTAATAATCACATGTGATAAGAAATTCAAAACAATAAAGTAATAACCTGTAATCACAAAAACAATGCAACAAAGAATCACAGCTGATTCCAAAAATAATGGGAAGAATTTATTGCAAGTGTTAGTAAGTGCAAAAATTTCAGTTATTTTATTAGAAAGTACACCTATCCCTCAACTTACACGATGCTTTTTTTACACGATTTCACTTTAACTTTTGCTGTTTTGCTGTTGCCTTTTGTGTGTGTTTTTTTACAATAAAAAAGCAAAACAACAAAGCAATCAAGCAAGCACGAAAAAAGAAAACAAACCAAACAATAATGATGCGCAATAACATGTTTATGAAGGAAACTTTTCCTAACTTTTTTTTAGTTTCTTATACCGGAATTGCTTAGGGGCAAAAATGGGCAGCTAAATTTTTATTTAATCGTTAGGCAAGACTTCAAGCTTTAATTAAATATACGTCTCGAGCTAGAGCTCGTTGGAGATCAATAGATGCAAACCATAGAAGTTTGGGAAAATAGAGATTTTTGCACAATTTATAGTAGTAAATAAAAAAAATTATTTTTAATTTCCAACATTTTTTCTATTTACATATATATTTTTTATAACATCCAATTGCATAAAAAAAAAAATCGTTATTGTGTCATAACAACAGTATTTTAAAAGCATGAAGTGATAGAAGGTAGCACATATAATACGGTCATTTCAAATGCATTCTTTTTGGTCAACTTTGAATGTCTCTGGACAAAAAAATAATAAAGATATAAACGTAATACTTTTGGTTCATGTTAGTAAGATTGTTTACTACAAACTATGAAAAAATTGGGTAGATCAGAAGACATGAAAAAAATTCATTAATGCCGCTCTTGAACCAGTGTGTGTCGTTTCATACAAAAATACGTTTTACTGAAAACATACATAATTTTCATGTCAAAATAACGAAAATTTTTCATAATTTGCTATTAGTAAGAAATTTCACCATCACAATATATATATTCACACTTTTAACATAATGTTAAATGCTTATTGTAGGGTATCCGTAAGAGATGGCGCAAAATATCGTAAGTATATTTTGCACACCTTTTCAATGTCTAAAACTCCTTCTTACGTTATATTTTTTAATCCGTTGCAGTTTAGCTTTCATTTAATAAATGCTTTTTTACGCTCATATTGCAGGTCGAAGTTCACCAATCTAAAATGTAATCATACTGTGCAACCAGATTTTTCATTTGATACCTCATTTATTAATCTATCTCTTCCTAGCGCTGAGATTCTTTACTAAAAATAATACAAACTTTCAACGATAATATTTCGGGTCAGAGGTCATAAATTTAAAATCTAAAGTAATTCTGCACATAAAGGGCGCAGTACCTTTCGAATGATATAAGTTTCATTGCCCTTATTCTAAAATTATTATCGAAAAAGTGTACGACAACATTTTATGTTTGCCTATTAATATATAAGATTCCTATTAAAATATATTCCCGCAACTCCACGAGAAAAATCCCGTGATTAAAAGGGACTGAAAGTGTTCGGGATCTCAGAATGAGCTTCAAAAGTACCTATAGCTTTAAATAATAAAATCAAAATCGTTGTCATTTCAGGGTACCGATATTACCGAAGCATTTGAGGCACACCACATGAGTACAGCACCAGCGAAAATGTTGGAAAAGTTCAAAGTTCGTGATGCGGCTAAGCCTAGAATTTATAAGCTGACCCTGCATGATGATGGCTTTTACAAGACACTTAAAGGACGTGTACGTGAAACTCTGAAGAAAGTCGACTACAGTCCTGTTAAACGAAGCAATGTACGAAATCATTAACCTTTTTATTCTAGCAAGATTTTACTAATGTTCCCGTTGTACTTACAGTTCATACACTTGGCCCTACTCATCTCTATATTCCTCTTTAGCATTGCTAGTGCCCGTTTCAATAGTGTACTCTGCTTAATATTGGCTAGCGTGGCAATTTGTTGGTGTGCCATTGTGGCACATAATTATTTCCACAAGAAGGACAACTGGCAGATGTACACTTTCAACTTATCCATGATGAACTTCTGCTCATGGCGTATCTCGCATGTGTTTTCCCATCATGTCTATCCGAATTCTTTATTCGATCTCGAGCTCGCAATGTTTGAGCCTTTCCTATGCTGGCTGCCGAATGAGCGTTTTAAGAGCATGACTTTGCGTTATGTTTCCTGGTTGACAGAACCTATAACTTATGTAATAACATTTATGCTGCAAATGGTTACCAGGTAAAGTGATACAAACGTTTTGCTTAAAAATATTTTATATATTTGTGCTACATTTTTAATTTTCAGAATTATTTATTCTGTTAAACACACCAACATCATGTATTGGCATGATCTGATTTCACTCAGCATTCCACTCTCTATGTTCCTTTGCTCCGATTTGTCGCTCTTTATGTGTCTGCGTCAGTGGATTTTTATGACGATGATTGCTAGTCTTACATTCTGTATAATTGGCTTGAATGCTGCTCATCATGATCCCGAAATTTATCATGATGGTGATGCAACTCGTCCCGATCTTGATTGGGGTCTCTATCAGGTGGACACTATTATTGATCGTGGCGATTTGAAAGGTTCACAATTCTTGGTACTCACTCATTTTGGCGATCATGCTTTGCATCATTTGTTCCCTACCCTGGATCATGGAATTTTGCCACAACTGTACCCTGTACTTTATGAGACACTAGAAGAATTTAAGGGTCATTTGCGTGAATGCAATCATCTGCAACATATATTGGGACAGCATAAGCAGCTTTTGAGAACAAAACCCAATCCTAAACCTCCAGGTTCGGGCAAGTGAAATAACTTTACAAGCTTCTTGGAGCAAAAACTTATAATTAAGAATAAACAACATGTTGATACTTTTTCATATGATTTAAGAAACAAAAAATAAATCAATAACAAAACAAAAAGGCTTTGGTGTTGAGTTTTAGCATGGTCGCAATGAAGAAGAAGCCATTTGGTTTGTCATTTAGTGCCTACCAAATTTCGACCAAAAGACACAGTTTCGATAGTATCGTAAGTATAGACGTAGAATTCCTTTTTCTACAGTAATAGAGAAAAATTCTGGTTTTTTTATTTATATTTTTCAAAACTTTTTTAAAACATTTCATCTTCTAAATAAGAATTATTCAAAAACGAATTTGTTGTTGTTGTTGCCTTCTTCAAACTTACTTGATCTAAAAAGCGCACAATTAAACTCATGTTAAAATTTGTTTTGTTTTATAAAAATTTTTCGTTTGATATATATATTATATATGTTTATGCTCTTTACTACAGGAAAAATAAATAATTCAAATTTGTCCGATATTTATTTCCATTTATTCAACATAACTTTGAATTATATTTACTTTTAACCAACACTAAAAATTAACAACAAATTCATCACTAAAAATATCAAACGAAAGCTTTTTATAAAACAAAACAAGTTTTTACATGAATTTAATTAGATCAAGTAAGTTAAAAGAAGACCAACAACACCAAATATGTTTTTGAATAATTTTTATTTAGAAGATGAAATGTTTTAAAATAGTTTTAAAAAATATAAATAAAAAAAAACCAGAATTTTTCTCTATTACTATATAAAAAGGAATTCTACGACTATACTTACGATACTTTCGAAATTATGTCTTTTTTTATAGAAATTCTGAATTTCTACTCTGGAAATTTGGTAGTTACAGTCGGCATATGACAATCGAAGTATGTCATATTAAAATAGTTTAAATCAATTTATTTAAATATATATATATTATTACAACGATTTGTTTTTAGTAAAAGTGGTAGCATAACGGAAATATATAATTCATATGTATGAACATAAAGTTAATTGAATAAATTGATAGCTTATGTATATATGTGTGTATATATATATATATATATATATATGTGTATATGTATATATATAATGAATAACGACTAAACTCAAAATATTGTAAAAAAGCTATATGGCATTTTCTTCGTTGCCAATCTTTGATAGAATGCAGGAAAACATTTTTTACACAGAATAGATAACCACTTAATTCTGCACCTATTACCGTTTGTAACGTTTCATATATTTCAGAAAAAAGGTCGGAATAAGTACAATAAAAATATCGGTTTTTACGATAATTTGAGCTTAGTCGTTATTCCTTGTCGACACAGATATATTTATATAAGCTGATATGATTTTTGTTAAAAATATTTCGATTGTCATATACTGACTGTAGCTACCCTATTGCTAGAGAGTAAGAATTAAGAACATATAAAAAATTTCATAACTGAACCAACAACAATTACCAAGAAAATCTAAAACAACGACGCACAGAGAAGAGCACGATCACAGCGGTTGAGCAGCGTTAGAAGGGATAAACCGAATCGTCCACAGAAAATAAACAGAACTTTGCTTACTAGGTCCCGCTTTTCAGTCGGCAATTCTCGAGCAATGTCACTCGTCACACACGAAAATTCTCGAGCTTACGGCGAAAGCAAATATTGCTCCGAGAGCAATTATTCTCTTGCTCTGGTAGCAAGATCTCTTTGTTCCGTTTTTCACTCGACAATAATTGCCTTTGCCGCAAGCGACAAACTGATTATTCGCCTGCATGAGGGGGTTTACAAAGTTTACAAAAGTCCCCTTTCAACTAGAATAGTCAACAAACTACAAGTGGTGAAATCAATTATTGCTCATAGAATTGCCGAGTGAATAACGGCCCTTTGCATTGCATGCAGAACCAAAACAACAATATCAGCAGCTGGTAGCAACGTTGCCAGTTATGTTGGAAAAATCCCATTCGTGGTAATTTTTGATTGCCTCTAGGAATTTTTGTTTTTAGGAATTCCTATTAAATTTTTTAATTCAGCGTGGTTTTTTTTAATTGGCGTGGGAATTCAGCTGGGTATTTTTTTATTTCCGTGGGAGTTTGGTAATATTCTTTTTAAATTTTTTTTTTTTTTGTTTTAGTACACAAAATTTCTTTGTGGTATTTCTAAATTTTTTTTAAATTACAGTTGAAAGTTATCTATTTGACCTTGTTATTAATTATGTTGATTTTCTATGATTTAAATACAAATTCTAAATGTTTGATAGCTTAAATCATACTTGATTTTAAATACAAATTCTAGTTGTTTGATAGTTTAAAATCGTTTATTGAGCTTAAGGTCAGGTTAGAATAATTAATTGCTCTAACGAATTTTTCCAAAGAAACAATATTTTTAAATTGTTTGTGCACATGGGATTTATTGTGGTATTTTGTTATGCGAATGATATTTTTGTGGAAATTTTAAATGCATATGGAATTTTTGGTGGTATTTTTAAAACGCGTGGAATTTTTGTAGTAATTTTTAATGATCCTGGGATTTTTTTTTTGATATTTTGTTATTGCGGTGGAAACTTTTTTGTTTATCTTTATCATGGTAATTTTTGTTGTATTTAATTTATGTTAATGTGAAAAAGTAACTTTTCGTCGGAATTGTTTCAAATTTTAACTGGCAATCTTGGCTTGCAGTAAAACATTTTTTTTGTAGCCACATACTGGCTCTCTAGCTACATGCATCTGTATTCTCTATTGTATTGCAACCCAACAAGCCATGAATGTGACTGTTCCAGCTAAACGGTACTTAAAACGGCAGCGTCTGATTTGGTGGTATGAAAACGACATGTTTTTGTACCTTTAAACCGTTCTCTATATAATTGTAAAGTCCTATTTTATATTTATCAAGATTCGAATTTAAATTGATGCCATATTCGCTTGATGCGTCGTTTGTTCTTGTCTTTTTACCCTCTCTTTTTCACCCGTTCGCCAAAAAACTCTGAAATATGCATTGAATCAGTTGAGTTGCCGTTTATTCTTTAGTTTATTGTTGCAACTTATTACAAACTATTTTAAGAAAAGGTTACAAAGGTTACAAAGGTTATATTCTTGATTTTAAATACAAATTCTAGTTGTTTGATAGTTTAAAATCGTTTATTGAGCTTTAGGTCAGGTAAGAACAATTAACTGCTCTAACTATTTAACTAATTAATCAGCTAGTGATGTTTTCCTTTTCATATTGAAAATGTTGTTGTTGTTGTTTCTTTGCAAAAAAATTCGTTAGAGCAATTAATTGTTCTAACCTGACCTAAAACTGAATTTTATTTGCAATTTCAACGATTTTAAAGTATTGAACAACTAGCATTTTTATCTAAAATCAAGAATGATTTAAACTATTAAACATTTAGAATTTGTATTAAATCATAGAAAATCAACATTAATATACAACTTTATATATGGTACGCTTATATGAAACACACATTGCATAGTTTGCCGACAACGAAACGGTCCGCTTCAGTGCTTTTAAAAGTGCACACCGTTTTCAACCGAGCCGATTGGCTATCTGGGTAACACAAAAAAATGAAAGCAACTGATGAGTATTTATATATGTATGTTTTACATACATATTAATAAAAAACAACAACAACAACAAAAGCAGCACAACAGCGAACGATGTGATTACGAACCAAACAAGCAAACACAACAACAACAACAACAACTTTAAAAACAGCATAAGCAGCTACGCAGCTAAGCAGCTTGTGCATTTCTCATACGAATATATAAATTTTTCATCTTCTTAGATTTTACTATTTTATTAGATATTCGTTTTATTCCCACTAAAACTGATATTTTGGCATTTTTTTTTTCTTTGTACGATGAATATTAAAGGCTGTAGGTATACCCCAAAGTGTCAAATATCACTTTGAAAAAATTCGTGAAAATGACCTCCATACAAACCGCGCTGTAAGACGTAATTCTACGTCAAAAAACGAATTTCATTAAAATTTTAGGAATTTAACAATGTTGTCTTGATAAATATAATTTGGCAATGATAAGTGATCCAAATATTTGCACACCACGATTAGGACAACTATTGATGTAATATTTGCTAGAAATATCGATGACATAACATCTATATAAAATACGTTTGATATTTTAGATATTAAAACACAATAATTTCATTAACATTTACAAAAATAATTCAAAATTAATGCAAAATAATAATGTAAGGTAATTAAATTTACTGGCTAAATAAAATATATTGAAAAATTAGTTTTTCTTAGTTAACATTTTTTTAGGTATTTCAAATTTTTCAATTTAAATATTTTTTATTAAAAAACCCATTAAATTATTAAACGTATGAAAATGCGAAAATGCTTCGCTTCTCTCGTGTGTCCAGCGACGCATCTGCTTTTTTTTTAATTTGGGATCAACTCATTAAATTTTTTAATGAATTTCTTCACAAGGCCTTGCCAATGAACCCCTCCTATTCGTCAAAATTTAATAATATTTGCGCTATTTTGAGAGATTTCCGAAAAACAGATTAGACGAGAAGCAAATGATTAAATGAATCCAAATTTGTTGTTGTTTTCCAGCTATATTAATTATCTCTCTGCTATAGCAAAAATTAACTTCGAGCGTAATCAAAATTTTGATGACAGAACAAAGATAACAGAATAAGGATACAGTACTAAAAATTAATATAAATCCAAAGTGTTTGTTGAAAATCAACTTTTTAAATCCATTATCAAGGAAAATAAAAAGCATTTTCAAGAAGCTTTGGGGGGCGATCGCCCCAGCGTTGATCCACGCTTAATGGGAGGTAGATGTGGTTTTAATTAGATTTTTGCAACTTTCATACTCGTAGTGCATATTAAGGGTTAACATTTGAAATCATTGCATTAATTTTTGTGAAATTTAAAGATACTTCACCGTTTTCAGAGGTTTTGGTAAAATCATTTTGTATGGGACGTAGGCGTGGTTTTCCTCCGATTACGCTCATTTTCGATCTTGATTTGTATTTTTGAATATACAGTCCATATCGAATTTTGTTACAATAGCTTTTACATTTCGGATGTTATCGAGTTCACCGACGAAGAGACAGACAGACAGACAGATGGACAAGGCTAAGGCCGCGTTCATAGTAATCTCTTTAGTTAAAGCTGATTCATAAAACTCCTTTGTCAAGCTTTTTTGATCATAGTGAACGCTTATTTAACGCTTCACAAAGTAACTTCTCGAGCTTATTGGTGTTTATAGCGTGAGCAAGCGAGATAGAGATATAAGCGCTGAAAAGCATTTAAAAAGTAGCTTTATGCTCGGAGTCATCTTGCACTATGAACACTGTGATATTTTTTCATATGATTATACACAAAGCATTTTTAATCTAAGCCTCTCAGCTCAGCAAAAAGCGTTCACTATGAACGCGGCCTTAGGAGATGATGCTGAATAAGGATATATATATTTTTCTATAACTGCCACGCCTCCTTATCAGCATTTTCAATTGCTATTTGAGTAGTGACTTCAATAGATCAAATTTTGTGAAAGTGAGAAAAAGCTACAGTAGCTGAACTCTATTGTTATTTTTCGTAGAGCCCTCAGTTATAAAGAAAAAAAACATAAAACATCTTTATTACATAAGATTTTTACAAAATTGTTTTAGATTTGTAACAATTATGAGTTTTTTTTCACAATTACGACCATTTTAATTTTTGCATAGTTGTCACCATTCAACATACTGTACAGCATACAGTACATATAATAACACTTGGCTGAATGTTTTCAATATCAAAGGTTACAGTACGAATATATATGAGATAGCATTACAGTTGGGTTATTCAAAGCAAAACTATAATCTAAAGTTATTAAACTAAACTAACTTAATTACGCGTTCGAACGCACAAAGTACAAAAAAGCATTGTAATAAATTGAAATAAGCCCATAAAAGCATAAAGTAGCTGATTTAAAATAAGTTTACTACAACTTTATTTGATAAATGTGACGTCACATACCAGAGATTTGAATTTTTTTTTTTCATATTTAATTAAAACGATATAAAGTGGAATAAAAATACAACAGTAAAAAATAAAAACAAAACAAAACCACAGCACCAAAGGAAAAGAAACAGTGAAGGGTACTTAATATAATTTACAGTCCGCAAACATTCTCAGTTCGTTCGAAGTAAACAAACGCGAGACAAGTTGCCAGAGATACGCTCAAGCTGTCAATCGCATGCTTGGTTTAACGGAGTTTGATTTTGTGAACAGCTTGTCTCGAACTTAAATAGTTGAACGATAATGAAATAATTTATCATAAAAGTCGGACTTTGCTTTTTGTAGGGTCAACAAGTTTTTTGAAAGTGTAAAAAATAGTTGTTTTTTTGTGAAAAATGACTTCAGAGGCATTGAAATCTTATAAAAAATTCTTGAATTCGTCAGACAATTCTGAAGATTGGAAAATTTCGGGTATATCGCGTAAATATCCTACGTATCGTAAGTCATTTGTCATAACCATAAAAAGGTGAGAGTTTAAATATTACAAGATCAAATGTATCACAAATCTTACATTTTCACTGCGTTCATCAGAACAAGTAACCTTAATCTTTATCTAGAGTCCACAATAACCGGCTATGGACCGATCTTATCGTTCAACGATTAACATACGTACCTACATTAGCACAAATTTTTGCGGATTGCCTTTTGTTTTTATTTGCGATTTGTAGTTTTGCTATCATGTGTAAATGTTAACTCAGCTCTTTATTAATCAATAGAAAAAAAAAACAAAAAAATAATTATGTTCGGTCAGGTTTGACAACGAGATAAGCTCATTAAATATCAGTGGCTCACATTTATTTTTGAAAAGGCCATTCAAATGATTATTTAGTCGACTTTTTTGCTGCTGAAAAAAGGAAATTGTATTTCCTAGTTGGTGGTCAATTTCTCTTCTGTGAAGTGATAAAATTAATAAAGTTTTAAACTTTTAAAGTTTTTCATGCTATCACTGTGCTTGAGAATCATGTTGTGACGGAATTTGTTTTGGAAGCGAAAAGTGACCGCTAAAATAGGGCTGTAAGCAGCTGAGGCCATAAAAGCGATTCGCCCTGAAGAGTCGCTAACGAATCGCCAAGAGGAGGGGTTTTAAGCGATTCGCTGGGAAGAGTTTCAAACGAATCGCCAAGAGAAGTCCGTAGCAATTCGCGTTAAGATTTAAACACGATCTAAGCGAATTGTTGTGAATAATTTTTGTTGAACGTTACAAGCTGTTTTCTAGAGGACATTTTTTGTCAAATCGGACAACAAAAAAAAAAAATAGACCGCTGAAAATCGTGCTGATATGAATATTTTTAGTTTCCATACGGTAATTCAATACAAAAACTAATTTTTTAAAATTTTTCGATGATTACTTTTAGAGAAGTGTATTGAATAGTGTATTCAATCATATTCCAACGATCGATTTTTAAAGTTTTTAAAAAAGCCGTCTTGCCACGATCGCCGGAATGCGCAAAAGATGATTTTTAGATTTTCAATCGTCTTCCAAATGTTTGCAGGGTAATAACGCACAGGTACACATAGTATGTAATACATACATAATGTATAAATCTTCCCTGCAAACATTTGGAAGACGATTAGAAGAGAAGTTGATTTGGCAAACCACTTGCGATTCGCCCAAGGATTCTTTGGAAGATGAATCGCTTTTCGATCGCCTAAGCGATGAATGCGCGATTGAAGAAAAATCTTCAAAGTCTTTCTTCGCTCATTCCGGCGATCGTTGGAAGATGGATCGCTTTTCAATCGCCCAAGCGATGAATGCGTGATTCAAGAAAAATCTTTCTTCGCTCATTTGGGTGATCGTTGGAAGATGGATTGCTTTTAGATCGCCCAAGCGATGATTGCGTGATTCAAGAATAATCTCAAAAATCACCCTTCGCGCATTCCGGCAATAGTTGGAACATGTCCTTTTTAAAAACTTTAAAAATCGATCATTGGAATACGAAGCAGGCACTTCTCCTCTAAAAATAATCATCGAAAAATTTTCAAAAATTATTTTTTATGGAAACTGAAAATATTATTATCAGCACGATATTCGGTGGTCGTTTTTTTGATGTTGACCGATTGAATGTCTTCTATAAAATTGCTGAGGAATTTGTGTGTTTGAATCCCGCGAATCACTAAGGACTTCTCTTGGCGATTCGTTTTAAACTCTTCCCCGCAAATCGCTTAAAACCCCTCTCGGCGATTCGTTAGCGACTCTTCCCAGCGAATTGCTTAAGATCCCTTTAGGCAATTCGTTCGCAAATCTTCCGGGCGAATCGCTTTTATGGCCTCAGCTACTTGCAGCCGGCGATACCCGGATGACTCCCAAATGAGCTCGCCAGCGATTGTCTCATCTTCCAAGCGATTCGCTGAAGGCTCTGAGGCGATTGAAAATGTTTGCAGGGTTATAACAAAAAAAAACATTAATGTAATCAATGAGGTAAAAAAATATATTGTTTGGACTTATTCAAAATAAAGGTTTGGCCCGATCATATTTTGCAGGCATTTTTGATCCATTAAGAACATGCTTTTGCGTTTTAATATTAATTGCATTGCATAATGCTTTCCAAGGTGGTTATATTGGGATAGTTTCTTTCCTTAATAAATTGCAAGAAAACCAGTCAAAATACTAGCTCTATTTCCCTTGTGCCCTGGAATAACGAACAAAAATTGTACTATTTTTAACAAGTTTATTTTCGCTTTTGGAATTCAGAATTTTGTTAAAAAAAGTTTTATTTTCATTTATTTGCACGCATTTGCAGAAAATTTGTTCAGTTTTAAGCGGGACATTTTTTACTGTGCACCGGGACACAGAAACACCGATCTCAAAACCAGAACTTGTCCGGAAAAACCGGGACTTATGGCAGCCCTAAGCTAAAGGGTATATTGGACTGTCAGTTACAAAAGCTTTACACACAGTTTATAGCTGTAGCGGTGACTTAATTTGGCATCCCTTTCAATTCCGAAGGGATTTGCTGAATACCGGGAATTGAAATTCATGATCCCGGAATCCCGAAAAATCCCGCGATCCCGAAATGCCAAAATTTGAAAGTAATGGCATTTAGCTGTATTAAAAGCAGGGATCGTTTAAAAGTATTTCTCTTAATTCCTACGTTTTAGCAAAAACAATTGAATTTTTTTTAAATAAAAATCCAAACGTAATCCTTATTCATACTTAAAATATTCAAAAACACTCGAAATTTTATAAGATAGCACAAAATCGAAATCATAATTACCAATGGAGACAAAAAAATGGGTTACAAAACAGTTTTAATGTACATAGAAGAATATAAAGGAAAAAATTTAACAATAACTCGAAGAAAAAGTCGAATTCTGAAATTTCATTTTGTATTTTTAGGGGAAACATTTACGATTGCAATAACGATTATGGTGTGATGATTTTTTTAATAAAAATCATAACCTCAACATGAAAATAGTCCCTTATTAACGATATTAGCTAAATATTAAAATAAATAAATTAAATATTTAATAAGTTTATTTACTAAAGAAGTTATGATTTTTTATATTTTAGAAAATTTAAACATTTATTTAAGAATCAAAACTAAAAATATTCTAATATATCAACCAGTGGCGTATATATGGGGGTGGACCCCCCAGTGCCATGCAAACATTACAAATAATCTCAAGTTATTGTGAATTGATTCTAATATTAAGTTTAGCACGAATCCAAATGTATATATGGCCAAAAATTTTGTTTTTCTCAGGAAAGTAATCAAAATTTGATTTAGATCAGTGTTTAATTTTTCTAAATCGGTCAACAATTACTAGAGATATAAGGTCTGTTTCCATACTAACTTCAAATAAAGTTCGAGTAAAGTTCGAATAAAGTTCGAATATTAGAGAGTTACTTGATTATCTGCCAAAATGAGTATATTAATGAAAAAGTACGGAAACGACTTCAAGTTTTTTCCAAGCACAACAGCTGTTCACGCATTTTTGCAATAGAAAAAATTTATTCTTGCTTGAAATTATTAGTTTATTATTATTAGTATAAAAAATTTAAAACAATAATACTTGTATTTAATGATTAGAAAAATTTTATTTCACAAAAGAATAAAAAATATTGAACTTATAATTTTACGATCAGCTGTTGGCAGCTCGAAATTTGTAATCGACGAAATTTTTCAAGTAAAGTTCAAGTAATTGTAATTGAATAGAGAGTGACATTTAGCTTGTCACGGACTTGAAACGAGTCCGGAAACAGACCTACAGTGAAACAGACCTACAGAACCAGAAATTCGGTGATGTTTAGATTCAATTCAACAAGCCCATAATTTTTTATCCTACCTACCATTTTTCTACGTTTCAGCAAAATAAGGCTGTGAAACATGACCTTCGGCTTTACAAAGAAGTCATTTAATAAGGTATTCAAAAGCATACTTTTCTAATTCTATCATATTTTTTACGAAACCTCCCCCAAAACCAAAACCTATCTACGCCACTGATATCAAATAACATTCTACTTTATTATAAACGTAAGTAGGTTAAACAAAACAAACAACATAAATTTATATTTAAAAAAAATTAAAAAGAATAACTTATTCAAATAAATTTAGTAAGCTGTTAGTAAAAAGTATGATGTAAAAAAAATACAATTTTTGTTTTAAATTTAAAAAAAATAGAGTATACTTATTAAACTATAGTATAGTAATAAAATTCTTGCCACTTTAAAAATTCCATGAAAGTTGAACAGCCTATTAAACAGAGTCTTTGAAGATCACAATCAAAACAAACTAAAAAATAGACTCTTAAAGTGTGTAGAGAGATAATAAAAGAACAGGGTGATTTCGATATAAGGGTGTCCCAACAAGAGCGCAATTTTTAAATTTTAAATAAAACACAGATATTTAAAAAAAAATCGTGAAACTTTATTATATCGTAAAGTAGACAGAATGAGGTTATGTATGGAACAATATATCGTGCAGATGGCCGCCGCGGCTTTGCTGGCATACACGCGATCTTTTAATGAAATTTTCAATGACCGTTTTGCATAAATACTGCGGTATTTCATTAATGCAGCGTCCAATTTCCTCTTTTAAGGCTTGAGTCGTCGTCGGCTTATTCGCGTAAACCATCGACTTCAAAAAACCCCAAAGAAAAAAATCTAATGGTGTTAAATCGCACGATCTAGGCGGGCAAATCTGATCTCCAAAACGCGAAATAACACGACCGGGAAATGACTGATGCAGCAATTGAATTGTTTCTCTAGCTGTATGACATGTGGCGCCGTCTTGTTGGAACCACATGCCCTCCACATTCATTTCTTCAATTCTAGGCAAGAAAAAACTGGTTATCACATCACGATACCGAACACCATTGACTGTTTGCGCTTGACCTGCCTCATTTTCATAAAAAAAGTTCCAATGATTCCTCCAGCCCAAAAACCACACCACACAGTGACACGTTGAGGATGCATTTGCTTCTCGTGAATCACTCGAGGATTTTCCTCACCCCAAATGCGACAATTCTGCCTATTGACGAAGCCATCAAGATGGAAATGGGCCTCGCCACTGAAGATGATTTTAGCGGCAAAATCAGCATATTCATGTTGCCTCTCCAATACCCAATTAACGAACTCCCTTCGCTGTCCGTGGTCGCTGACCATGGTCAGCTGGCTTCAGTTCCTGAGTCAATTGAACTTTATATGCATGAAGATGCAAATCTTTCGTCAAAATTCGCTGCATAGTGGATTTGGATACACCAATTTGCTGAGTTCGGTGTCGAATTGAGGTGGATCGAATTGAGGTTTGAGCGACATCATCACGTACAGCTGCGACATTTTCGGTCGATCGACCTGGTCGAAGGCGCGTTGTTTTCTTTACATCACTAACAGATCCAGTTTCGGCAAATTTATCCATTAATCTCTTTACAGTTGACTCTTTTGGAGCATTATTGTGACCCCAAATTGATCGTAATTTGCGAAATGTAGCCGCAAAACTTTCACCATTTTGGTAAAACAATTTCACAATGAGAATGCGTTGTTCATTCGTGTAGCGCTCCATTTTTACTAACCTCGTACCTTCTACTAGCAAACAATAACAATTGTTCAAATGTCAAACAATGACACTTCGAATGGCGCCAAATTTAAAAATTGCGTTCTTGTTGGGATACCCTTTATAAAAAAACCATCGTATACATTGCCGTTGCATTTTTAGTTGCTGAAAATTTTTATACATTCTTGTGAATAAAATCCCGGAATTTAGGGTTTGTAATCGCGGGATTCCGGCACTAGAAATTGGTTCGGAATTCCAAGATTTTGGGACTCGGGATCCCGGGATTGAAAGCCCTGGTATGTACAGTGATGTGCAAATAAATAGGAACACCCGTATTTTTATATTTAAATCTGCATGAATTATATACAAGATATAGCATTAACTCCCTCGGTTGCTGATTCCCCATGATAACTTGATTAAAAAAAATGCAAGGATGATGGTCACCCCTCCCCCTTTAAGATAAAATAATAATAAACTGGCCATTTTAGCCCTCGGAAGGACTTTGACCTAGCTTCTATTGATCAATTGTGTTGTGCGTGTTATTAAATGTTTCATCACAAATGACCGAGAACTGGACCTACGTGTTTTATGCCGACTCCGAACGGCTTACGTTCTCAAGAAGCTTTACATGGCAGTTTTTACTCTCTGAGGTTTGCCATTGTCTGCAGAGAGGTGACGACCGAATAGAGAAATTAATTCAATTGAAAAAACTTTCTGTCTAAGCTGGAATTAAACCCGGGCTACCGCGGCTCTTTAGCTTAGGGACCACGCAATCTACCCACTAGGTTACGGCCGCCCTTTTAAGATATAAAGAGGAAAAACTGGAAATATGTGTCATTACATTTTGCTCCATATTTTATGTATCTTTTATCCGATTTCCAAAGTCTATGAAAGAAAGTTATGAGCAACTAAATTCTAAACAAATTTTGAATCCAACTTTGATAATAAATATCTCGAATATTTACAAAGTTTTTGGAATATTTTTATGATGTTATGTTTTTTTTTAATGTTAAAGTTTTCCATTGACTTGGTTTTTGCTGTTGCCATACTACTTGAGCACTCAATGCAAACATAACTACTTTTTCATTTTAAGTTACCACACGTAAAACATTTAGCTTTTAGTGTGGTACGATTAGAAAACGGTTTTTATATTATTGGTTTGAAGGTCATGTAGTCTCTTTTTCAAGGTGCTATTGACTTTGGAGATTGGTTTAGAGATAAATAAAATATAGAGTAAGACATAATGACACATATTTTCAAGTTTTCACTTTCTAGCTCCGAAGGCGGGAAGGGGTGATCCTCATACATAAATTTTTATACTCGCCTAATCAAGGCGAATCACCACCCAAGAGAATTAATGCTATATCTGGGCCACCTTGTATATCATTCATGCAACTTTAAATAAAAAAATACGGGTGTCCCTATTTCTTTGCAAATCACCCCTGCAGTCCAAGGCATCGTGCACGAATATTTCATAATGATTTCTTTAAGAAACTTACTGCATGAGATACATTTGTCGATAATTCTTTAACAAATCGGTCTTTTTTCGTTCATCGAAAACAGAAAGTTTTCAAACAGTGCACGAATTTGGAACTTTTATATGAGATTTTCGTCAACGAAATGTATAAACGAATCAGCATGTTTCGTTAACGAAGAAGAAAAATCGTACAGGATTCATTCAAGATTTCTTTCTGACTTGGACTACTGGGACTGTATATATAAATAATAAATTTTTGTAAATATCTCCTCCCAGCACCACCTTTCGGGTCCAAATTTTGCCAAGTGCTTGGAATATCAGGTGGATAGCCTCTGTGTGGATAGCAAAGACACACTAAGTATTTATACATATACTACTGCGTTTTCGTAAATACCCAGTAGTTCCAGTCTTGAAGAAATCTCAAATGAATCATGTACGATTTTTCTTGATCCTTGACGAAACATGCTGATTTGGCCATACATTTTATTGACGAAAATTTCATATAAATGTTCCAAATTCGTGCAATATGCAATGCAGAAACGTCGGGATTTATCATGCACGAAACTTATATCGAAATATTGAGGAATCGTTAACGAAAATTAGACAACGATATAAAGAAAATTCGTCAAGGAACTAAAATCGAAACGTGCTTCTGGACCGAATTCAACGTCGTGCGATATATTTGATAGGGGATAAAAATATTTCATCCTCTCTCAACTCTATTGGAAATCGACGTAATGTTGGTTTCGTAATGGTCTGACGCCACTCGGTCCACTCGGGCAGCTGTCCAAGCCCACCCCTTTACCATTGCCTTGATGTAACACAGAACCTCACGTTGTAGTGATGGATCGTTCTTTAGCCGTACGGTAAAGTTGTAGAATTGTCTCCCTGCGAGCGTGTTTCTTGTCAGTTTTGAGCTGTGCAAATTTAATTCTTCACCGAAACTACTCCATCTTTTCAACCTCTAACTAACTATCACCCATCTTCCAAATCAATACAATGCTCATCTATACTATTATATAAAATTGAAGTGAACATTTAAAGTTACGACTTTACTACAAAGGTACTGGTCCGATTTTAATGAAAATTTTTTTAAAATATCATATTTGTGCTACAGATTTAGATAGGGGTATTTTTCTATCGAAATTTTAATATTAAATATATTTATTTAAGGTATTAAGTTTTTTATGAAATCATCCCAGCTGCGACGCATTGCTTATTCGTTGGCTCTTGACGCGTTTGTGTTGCGAGAGTTTCAATGAACTCCATGTTGCTCTCTATTTTTCTCTTTCTCTTCGTGCTCAGCTAGCACAGCGCAACAAAAAAAAAAAATGATGAGCCTCGAACAAAACATAAAGTGAGATACATATAAATGCAGAGCGGCGCTCCTAAACAAAACAAAACAAAACAAAACAAGATGCCATATCGTATCACTAAGTCGGATGTCGCAAAACTAACCGTAGCACATAAAAATTCGCACATTTATTCGCACATTTGGGCAGGGGCTTCAAGATCTTATTTGGAGCTTCTGGACCGAATTCAACGTCGTGCGATATATTTGATAGGAGATGAAAGTATTTCATCCTCTCTCAACTCTCTTGAGCATCGACGTAATGTAGGTTGCCTAAGCCTTCTGTATAGGTATTACCATGGGAAGTGTTCAAGGGAGATACATGGCCTGACGCCACCAGCTCGTGTGTTTCCCAGGTCCACTCGGGCAGCTGTCCAAGCCCACCCCTTTACCATTGCATCGATGCCTAATAGAACCTCGCATTACCGCGATAGTTCGTTCTTTAGTCGCGCGGTTTAGTTGTGGAATAGTCTCCCTGCGAGCGTGTTTCCCGGCAGTTTTGAGCTGTGCAAATTCAAAACAAATCTTCACCGACACTACTCCATCTATCCACCCTCCAACTAACTATCACCCATCTTCCGAATCAACACAATGCTTACGCATTTATAGGGGCATCCCCTGAGCGTTGGTTCAGTCTAAAAAAAAAAAAAAAAATTAGTCAAAACCAAAATTAGGTAAAAATTAGCACATGTGTGAAAAAATTGTCCCGTCTTTAAGGAGTTAAGGAGATTGATAAAAAAACGTCCGTGGCGAAGCCGCGGACAACAGTGACCTGCTAGTACATTTATAAAAAAACATCACCTGAGCTTTCACTCTAAAAAACAGAAAAAAATTATACCAAATGCTCAAAATCAAACGAATTATACAGCAATGGCTATGACACCTAAACAGTGGTGTCAGTGAATATTTAAATACTATCGAAAACTATCGATAGTCAGTCCAAAACTATCTATAGTCACGAAAGTGTGAAATTATCGATAGTGTCATCTATAGTTTGCAAACTCTACAGTTTAGCCTCTGAACGATTCGGCGAATTACAACAATCATGAATATCTTGAAGTTGTTGCAATAGAATGGAAAAGTTAGGCTCTGACAACCGCTACTTTGCATCATATTTTGTATGAATTTTTTTTAAGTCCAGCAGCTCATGCGGAAACTTCCTTTAAGAAATCATCACGAAAAGTTCGTCAATGATGCCGCGAACTACTGGGTATCGCCATCTAGGGGAATCAAACACAAAAAAAAACAATCGATAGCACCACACTATCATAAGGTTTGAATATAAGGTGGAAAGCTTCAGTGGTTCAGCCGTGATGCTCGGACATCATTCGCATCAACGTTCTTATGTATTAAGATTTGATATGTATTTGAGTTAATTGTACGTTTTCCCCTATTTTTTACTCTTAAAAACGAACTTGATTTCTTTAAAAAATCTTTCAGCTGGCTCAAGGGCAAACAAACAGACGATGGAGCTGAAGGCCTTTGGCGTATCTATGATACGCTCTATGACTTTAGTGATTTTGTTGAACGACATCCTGGCGGTGCATTTTGGTTACAACAGACAAAAGGAACCGACATAACAGAACCATTCGAATCGCATCACATATCAACAATACCAGAAAAAATGCTGAATAAATTTAAAGTACGCCAAGCAACTGAAACAAGAAACTATACGTTGACTATGAACGAAAAAGGTTTTTATAGAACTCTCAAGGGACGAGTGCGCGAGAAGTTAAAAACAATCGATCAATCCGGACCCAGACAACGCACGAACGTAAGTTAAAAGTTATACTTTGAAAAAAAGACCTGTGAATAATAAGTAGCATCTATAAAAATTTTATTACAGCTTATGCATTTGGCTTTATTGGTGTCCACCTTCACCTTTACGCTAGCTAGTGCGATAACTGGCTCGATCATTTTGGAAATACTTGCCGCGCTGGCGCTCTGTTGGCTTGCCATTGCGACGCACAACTATTTCCATCAACGTGACAACTGGCAAATGTACACCTTCAATTTGACGCTCATGAATTTCAACTCATGGCGTATCTCACATGCACTCTCCCACCATGTCTATCCGAACTCACTGTTTGATCTGGAGATGTCCATGTTCGAGCCATTTCTCTGTTGGTTACCCAATGAGCATTATGCTTCGAAAATGCAACGCTATATATCGCTACTTCTACAACCCATATTCTATGCGGCAACCTATTCATTTCATCTATTAACCAGGTTATTTTCAGTTAAGCGTACCTTTTAATATGTTCTTAAGTGTTGTATTTCTATATTCCAGAATAATCCTTTCGTTGGTGGATTCCAATGTTCTGTATTGGCACGATATCCTCGGTTTTATTTTGCCTGCTCTCATGTTACTCGTGTCAGAGGCTCCATTCTTTGTTGTACTACGCCAATGGTTGTTCATTCTCACGCTAAGTAGCACGATATTTAGCATTATTGGGTTAAATGCCGCACATCATGGTCCTAAAATTCATCATGATGGCGATGCCAATCGACTGGATCGTGATTGGGGTCTGTTTCAGATGGATACCGTCATTGATCGTAGCGACATCAAAGGCTCACCATTTTTGGTTTTGACACATTTTGGTGAACATGCTCTGCATCATTTATTCCCTACGCTCGATCATGGCATACTGCCGCAACTATATCCTGAATTTCTTCAGACATTGCAGGAGTTTAAAGTCGAGCTGCGGGAATGCAATCATTTGCAGCATATAATTGGACAAAACCAGCAGTTATTACGCACTAAAAGAAACCCTATTGCACCAGAAGACAAGAAAGATTTATAATCGGAGGAGTTTGAGGGTTAAGGAGATTTTTAATTTTTTGTACTAATGTGATTTTTTTACCAACTTTTAAAATAAATATAGAAAAGAGGAAGTAAAATCTATGTATATATATATATATATATCAAAATCGTTGTGTATGTATGTGTTCGCTATGGACTGTAAAACGGCTGGACCGATTTTGATGATACGAAAAATGTCTTGGATTGATGGAGGGCACTGTAGTACAAATCTTTTACAAAAATATATAAATCTATAATAACAAAACTAATTTTCTGATTCTTTGTTTCAGGGCCGTAGCCAGAATGTACCCATGGGGGGGTTTTGATGAAATTTTTTTTAAGTTAAAAAATTAAAATATACATGTATTTGTTTTATTTTATTTTTAAGTTAAGTTTTTTATGTATTATATATGTATAGTATAGTGCCTCGACTGGTGCAGGGATAGCTTCATTTGTACCTCTCTAAAAATCAACCTTGGTGTATTTTATAAGGATTCTTCAAATATTTTGGCTGTTGCGATAACCACCAGTGAGCTCTAAACCATTGTGCAAAAACCTCAACAAAAACATAATTTCTTAATTATTTTAGCTGGTGTAAAATTTGTAAGAACAATAAACTGCCAGAAGTTAAAGGCCGGGAAAACCTCTTCCAATTTTCATAGTTTTCATAAAGTTTTGAAATAGGATTAAAGATAATGTTGTAGTTCGTAAATTTTTTTACTAAAATTAAAAAAACTTCATTATTTCTAATGCGATCCTCACTTTCAAGATATCGTTAAAAAGGTTTTGTTTTTAATATATAACTAGCTGATATACCCGGTGTTACTCGAGAGCCATTTATATAAACACTTTAATATACACTTTTCGATTAAATGTTTTTGTAAATTTTGGAATTTTGTAAAAACGTGTTAAATTTAAGTTTGAGACCACTATAAAAATATTATTTAAAAAATTTACCAAGCTTTTTTAACGAAAAAATAATTTTATCACTGTTTTTTCACAATCAAAAACTGTTTTTTAGCTCTAAACTGAATTTACTGGCTACTGGTAAGCATGTTACTTGCACTTCGCTAATGAAAATCAAATTTATAAGAAACTTCCTAAAATTTTTTAGTAGTTTTTCCAGTTGGAAAATAACAATTGGATTGTTTCTAAATTAAAAATTAATATAAATTGAGTCTGATAGTTGGTGGAATTTCTTAAATCTTTTGAATTCCTATTTTATACGAAAAATTGTACAGTCAAAAAATTGTACAATTGCAAAAAGGTGTTAGTTAAGAAAGCAGTCGCTTTTTAATTTTTATTATAGTATATACAGCAACCTGTAGCAATATTATCGACGTTAACAGATCGACATAAATCCAGCTGAAAAATCTGCAAGAACAGTGCAAGAAGTGCCATTATGTTATTGCAAGTTTACGCTGTGTGCAAAAAGAACTAAGGCTGTGTGCGAATTGATCTAAGGCTGTGTGCGAATTGATTTAAATGCGACCTAAACTAAATTGGGTCGATAAGACAGTGCTTAAATAAATAATTTAGGCAATTCTTGATCAACCTAAATGCTTCCTAAACTATGACACACTGCCTTATCGACACTATTTAGTTTAGGTCGCATTTAGGCTGTGTGTGAATTGATCTAAATTTGGTCGATAAGGCAGTTCGTCTTAAATAATTTCGGAAATTCTCGAGCTACCTAAATGCTTCCTAAATTAGGAAGCACTGCCATATCGACAATATTTAGTTTAGGTCGCATTTAGATCAATTCGCGCACAACCTAATGCAGTAATTATTTCTAATTTATAATATTTTCCAGCATACTTTTCAGCATACTTTCGGTTAGTACGCAATTGAACCGAAAAATTTGTTCAATGCAGCCAAGCTTACAACCATGATTGGAGAATTAAAATGTCAAAATTTCGCTGTTTTTTATATGTCGGTACATTTAACTGGCGTGGAAATTTGACTTTCAACAATAAAGTTCAAATAACACATTAAACATGAAAAAATTCACTTTTAAAGCATTCTTATTCACAGTCATCTTTTCGATGATACAGTGATATATATAGAACATTTAAAGTACCATTGATAAAGAACTGAGTGACAACAGTGAAACAGTAGAGAGAAAAATGACAATTCACAACAAAACAAATTTAACAGGAGGGGGGCGGGGGTGGGGAGGCAAAAAGTAAGAAGATTACTATAAGGGAGATTTTATATACACCAAAATGTATATAATAATTACTTTAGACACACAACTTCATTCTTATATAGAGAATTTTAAAACAAAATTCAGTTTTATTTAAAGTGTCTGGTATGAAAAAATAGATTTTTAGCCATAACTTTTGATTGGAAAGAGATATTGGGGTAATTTTTTCACATAAATTATTTTTGAGACTTCACTTTTTTGTAAAAAATATAAAAACAACATTTTGGAAAAAATAAATTTCGCGAAAAAAATCAAAGGGGGTACCCTTGTTGTTTTAATGACCAAAACAGTGAAATAATTTTTGCGCTTAGCTGGAAGAATTTTTGCAAATAAATGCTATGTCATATGAAAGGTAGCCAGATGTGAAATTTTTAATTGATTTCATTTTTACAACAACAGCAATTTTTGAGTCATTTTTTGAGTAAAAAGTCAATATTTTTGACCTTTTTTGCATCGATATTTATCGATATCGAAAGACCAAACTTTGATTTTCATGTCGTTTTTTTCTCATTCTTAGGTAACGATGTTTTATGAAAAAGTCGTTGTACTGAAAATTTCTCCAATTTTGAAGATATGTGAGTGTTTTTGATGTCAAAATAACAAGAAATTTTTAAAATTAAATACACATAAATCTTCGATACTAAAAAATTTTATGATAACAAAATTACCGTTAGTTGTAAAATTTCAGAGGGGGCGTGGCCAAAACTAAGTATGCAAAATTTTAAGTTGGGATAAACTTAATATGTTTACCTAGTTTGAGCGAAATTCGTTGAGCCGTTTAGATTTGTATAAAGGCCAAACAAACAAACAAACAGAAAATGAGTTTTATTACTATAGATTATACAAAATATATAATCAATATAATTATATTATAAAATAATAATTTAAAGTTTTCTATATGACCTTGTTATTTATTATGTTGATTTTCTATGATTTAAATAGAAATTCTAAATGTTTGATAGTTTAAATCATTCTTGATTTTAAATGCAAATTCTAGTTGTTTGATAGTTGTGCGCTAAGATTCGCTTGCACACGGCGATCACGGCTGGGGTTCGATTCCCGCCGGCATCATAAATATTTCAGATGAAACCTGTAGCAGGGCCGAAATTGCAATAACATCAGCTGGTGATGTTTTCCTTTTTATATTGAAAAAGTTTTTATTATTGCTGTTTCTTTGGAAAAAATTCATTAGATTTATTAATTAGATTAACAATTAATTGTTCTAACCTGACTTAAAGCTTAATAAACGATTTTAAAGTATCAAACAATTAGAATTTGTATTTAAAATCAAGAATGATTTAAACTATCAAACATTAAGATATATTTCTTCCCTCCAAAACCGTTTTTGAATCGAAAATCAGTTGAAAAATTGCTAAGTAATGTGTCAAGTACCAAAAGAACGGTTTTTTAGCGGTAAAATTAAATTTTTGGGGTGTATTAACAATTTCAAATATGCTTTCGTGTTGTACTCGACCAGACCTATAATCTAGACTATGTCACTTAAAAAAGTGTAAAAGTACATTTCCACTGTAGCGCTGTGTAATTAATTATCATAATAATCTAAATCACGGTGTGCAGGCAGCAACTTTTATTCAACCTGAAATGTCGACGCAATCTGACTATGCAGATGTTTGAAGAACCATCTACAGATGCAGAATTCATTGTTTTTTAAATCCTAAGAGTTCGTTAAAGGGGGTGAATCGATTTTTTATAGTAAGAAAATCGTTTTTCTTTTATATCATAAGTAGTTAGTAAAACAATTAAAAAATATGTACTCAATGTTTAAAAAAGGATATAACTTCAAATATTTGCAATTTAATAAATGAAAAAATTCAATCTAGTAATGGATCCGGTAAGAAAACGTGTGTTATTATAAATCCAAAATAGCAAAAAGTATAAATTTTGAAGAAAACTAGTTAGATAATGTTTGTCTTTATTACCTGTAATACTATTTTTTTCATTGTGTAATGACTTTAGTATTTACATATTTAGAGATGAAAAAGCAACAACTGCTTCCTGCAACTTTGGTAAATATGCTGCATTATTCATTGAATTAACTTTTCTTCGATTCCAATGTTTTAAAAATTCCTTGTGAATGGATTCCCCTGCTTGTTTAGACCGCATATCAAGTCCATCTCTATTTAGGTACTCCAGACAATGAGTAAGGTGTTACATTAGCTTTCAATGTATTAACAAGTTCTGTAGCTTCAAACATTTTTATAAATTTTTCAATGTACTCTTAAAGGTTATCACACTTTTGAGTAGAAAAGCCGCAGTTATTTATGTTGTTCATAGCTTTTAGAGCGTTAATGAACGGAACTAATCGTAAATTTCCAATATTTTGATATTTGTTTAATTATGTTTATAAAAGATAGTTTAATTGTGTTAAATTAAGTCTTATTGGCCAAATCAGTGCCTTTTGTCTACTGAGGATTGGAACAAATCCATGTCAAAACAAATGATTGACGAATCCCTGCATTATATGTAATTCCGGAATAAAAAACTTTGGATATAGCAAATATCATAACTTTTTTTTAGCAATGGTGGATTTATAGTGGTGGATTTATCCGAATCAAGAGAAGAAAATTTATTAAAGTATGAAGGATTGTTCTTTTTGATTCAGTTCTTTTAAATATTGTAAGCTATCCAAGCAATATGAGCATGGACATGAAGCATTAGACCATTGAAAATTAAAATTAATTTAAAGTCGGCAGTAAGTCTCTGGGTATTTCATTGATTTTTACTAAATCGAACAGAGTAGAAATATTACTTTATGCTTCTGTATGTTTCGGACAATACACAGCATTTTTAACCGTTTTACACTTGTCAACTTTTTCTTTGTTTGCATTGCCTTATTTATTGAATAGCTTTTAATTGAAATGTTCAACGTTTTCATCTTCATCTCGGTACGCTGAAGAATAATTTTCTGGAAGCATTGTTAAACTAATTTTAAAGAAGCCCTGTCGTTCGTCAGCCATTACTTTCATCAAAGTTTCGCTTATTATAACTCAGATGCATGGGCTGATTGATACCATGGATTGAATTTCTTTTGATTTGTTTGAAACTACGTCAAACAGTAAATTATAAGTTTTGCAAGCATTTCTCGGAGTGTTAACTTTTTTAGTAACATGTGAGGCGTAATTTTGTGAAATCGAATTTCAACTTTTTCTACTTCGAATAGAATAAGCAACATTTCTCGTTTGTCTGACGCTTGCGCCTGAATTTCTCATAATATTATCTAAATATTTTTAAAAAAAAAATTATTCTTTTTTGCTCTTTTGCTCTATTTCATAACAACAGACAGTCGCTTGCCGGATCTAATACTAAATGGATTTTTTTTATTTCTTAAATTGCAAATATTTGAAATTAAACCGTTTTTTAAACATTGAGGACATATTTTTTAATCTAAACATCGATATAAAAAACATCGATTTTTTTTACTACAAAAAATCGATTCACCCCCTTAAACGAACTCATAGGATTTTAAAAACAATAAATTCTGCGTCTTTATATTGTTCTTCAAACATCTGCATACTCAGATTGCGTCGACATTTCAGGTTGAATAAAAGTTGCTTCCTGCACACCGTGAAATACTATAAGAGTGAAATTCAAAAATATTAATTCGGAAATATTGCGTTAAAATCGATAAAATTTGTAAAATCGTAAATCCTACGCACTTCTGGATCTGAAATATCCAGAGATGAAAAATGAACGTTCGCAGATCGGAAAATTCTAGAATTACAAAATCTTAAAAATACTATAACTTTGATGCCAGACCACTTCGAGACTTCTAAAAACTTTTAAATTGAAGGTGCTGAACAGTACTACTAAAACTTATACTAAATACATCAATTTTTTGCTCACTTTTTCAGAAAGTGCGATATTCTCACGAATTTGATATTTTTGAAGTGAAAACTTCTTTAGGCGCGTTGAACGATTTTGGTAGAGGGTAAATCATTCGTTTGCATCATCGTATTTTTCCAAGGAATTCGTTATTCGGCCGCAAGCTCACAAAGAAATCACTTCACAACTCCTGAAATTAATGCATATAATCTGTTTGTTAGTATATAAATACTTAAGTTAGGTTGCAATAAGATGTTTGCAACCAAAACTTATTATTAATTCTGTTTATATTTATATATACAGTGACACATATTCGTATAAACGCACTCTTAATTTTAAATTTGCTACCTTCTCTCTCTTTTATTAATGCATTATTCAAAACAAATTCAAACTCATATTGTTCACTAAACTAACGGAAATTTGTACTGAGTGCAAAAAGCTGTTTTCGTTGTTGTTGGTTTATATAAATCAGTTCAGTTTAAATATTTCACTAAAAACAAGTACACATTCCTTTAACCGCACCTGAATAAGGAGGTCGAAAATATATTAGTGGTTTAAAGAAATAAGTATTTGCTTGTATTTAATTAACAATTGGTAAGTTTTGTTTAATTTAAATGTAAAAATATTTTCTTAATGATATTTTTTTAAGATTTTATCAAAATGCCAAAGGGAAAATACCTCAATGACACAGAAAAAGTCCAAATCAACCTGTACCATAAAGAGGGTTATTCAAATCGGGAAATTGGGCGTAGACTAGGAAGATCAGAAGCAGTCGTCCGCTCTTTTTTAAAAAACGGTGTTAATTATGGAGTAAAAAAATCCACGAAAGGCAATCGAAAACTGAGTATTCGCCAAGTTAATCAAATTAGGAAGGAAGCCACCACAAGTTTTTTGAACTCAACTCAAATAAAAGAAAAATTAGATCTTCCAGTGACAACGAGGCACATTGCACACATTTTACGTAACTCAGATAACGTTAAATGGAAAAAACCGGTGAGCAAGCCTGTGTTGAAGCCGCATCACAAAAAGGCGCGCTTAGACTTCGCCCAAAAACACATGCAATGGTCAACTGAGTGGGACAATGTTGAGTTTTCCGACGAAAAAAAATTTAACTTAGATGGCCCAGACTCTTACAGCTGTTATTGGCATGATTTGCGAAACAATGACGTACGTATGTCAAAAAGAAACTTTGGTGGTGGCAGCATTATGGTGTGGGTGGCATTTTCATCTAGAGGTAAAGCAAATATCTGCTTTGTGCCGCCCAAAATGAATTCTAAAAAATACACGGAATTGTTGGATGATGCTCTCATTTCATTTTTGGATGATAAAATGGATGAAGACAGTATTTTTCAACAGGATAATGCTGCCATTCACGTTTCTAAAGAGGCATTAAAGTGGTTTGAAGAGCACAACATCCCACTTATGAAATGGCCTGCATGCAGTCCCGATTTGAATCCGGTGGAGAATCTTTGGGGATGCATATCACGCAAAATCTATGGACAAAAAGCCTAAGGACACCTTTACAAAACCGTGCTAGAGCTCAAGTTGGCCATTAAGGAAGCTTGGGAAGATTTAGATCGTCAGTTGCTTGAAAATTTAGTAAAGTCGATGCCGAATCGTATATTTGAAGTTATAAATAAAAATGGGGGACCAATTAATTATTGAAAATTAAATAAATACCCATTCCTATTGAAAATTAAGTTGATGCGTTTAAACGAATATGTACTTGTTTTAAGTAAAATATTTAAACTGAAATGATTTATATAAAACAACAACAACGAAAACAGGTTTTTGCACTCAGTACAAATTTCCGTTAGTTTAGTAAACAATATGAGTTGGAATTTGTTTTGAGTAATGCATTAATAAAAGAGAGAGAAGGTAGCAAATTTAAAATTAAGAGTGCGTTTATACGAATATGTGTCACTGTATATGCCTTTAAAGTTTGGCAATTTCTTCAGTTGTTGTATTTGTCAACATTTTTGAAAAATTTGCTTTTACTCAAACAGCTGCTATTCATGGTGAGATTTAAAAATGGATCCATCTTCTTCTTTTTCTTCTTTTTTCTGCTGGAACTTCGTTTGCAAACAAGAAAAATAATGTATGGATTGAGTGTTTTAACATTTTAATCTTTAAGTTGTGATAAAGGCAAATGTTGAACATTCAAATAATTTCATGCATGCTCTTATTTTATTACATATCGTCAAACAAAGTTTGACAATTTTCACACTTGTTGTATTTATCAGTGGCTTTTTATTTTCACCACTGCGGCATTTTATATTCAGAGTTGTCAACTATGGCTGTGTGTCAATCAGTCGTGGTAGAATAGAAAATATCAAGTTGAATAAAATTTGTGTGTGTTGAAATAAATTTGTCTTTTTTGCTGTGTCAAATGGACGATGAAATTTTGACAAATACAAATTTTGACGTTTCACATTTCGGTCGTGTTTTAGCGCAAATATTTTATTTTATTTGCATTTTATCAATTTGCGACACATTTAATTCGAGAGCTTGTACTTGCAACATATTTCGTAAACTTGTAATATTGTAAACCTAAAAAACTGTTAAAAAATTAAAAAAAATTAACGAAACAGCAGGCAAACAGAAAATATAGCATGCAAAGTGCTGTATATTTTACGCCGCCAATTCGGTTCATCCCCTCTAACGATGCGCAACCGCTGGGATCTTGTAATTCTCTTTGCGTTGTTGTTGTAAATTTGCTAAGTAGTTATTGTTGTACAGTAAGCTTTAATTTTTTGTGGATGTTTATTTTTAGCTACAGTCAGCATATGACATCGAACTAATTTAGAAAACAGTTTATACATATGAATTAAAGAGTATATATATTGGGGGTTGGAATTAATTTTAAAGGTTTTTTCGGTTTTTGAGCATTTATTTAGAAACAACGGTACAATGTATATTATTCAAAGTATTGTCCATCGTTAGCTACAACATTTTCCCATCTTTCTGGCAGCATATGGATTCCGCGCCGGAAGAACGATTCGTCTTTTGAGGCAATCCACGAATCGACCCATTTTTTGGTATCCTCGTAAGAAGTGAAGCGCTGCTCAGCCAAGCCATGCGTCATCGATCTGAATAGGTGGTAGTCGGAAGGGGCTATGTCTGGGCTATAAGGCGGGTGGGGTAGCACATCCCAATTCAGCGCCTCCAACGTTTCCTTGACGGTTCTTGCAACATGTGGCCGTGCGTTGTCATGTTGAAAAACCACTTTGTCGTGTCTTTTGGCATATTCCGGCCGTTTAACCTTTAATGCTCGGCTCAATCGCATCAATTGTTGTTGGTAGCGTTCCCCAGTGATGGTTTCGTTAGGTTTTAGCAGCTCATAGTACACGACACCCTTCTGATCCCACCAAATACACAGCATAAGCTTGGCGCCATGAATATTCGGCTTGGCCCTCGATGTTGATGCATGGCCGGGTGGTCCCACGATTTTTTTCGCTTAGGATTATCGTAATGGATCCACTTTTCATCGCCAGTGACAATACGATGCAAAAAACTCTTCCTTTTATGCCGTTGAAGCAGTTGTTCGCACATGCAAAATCGCCGTTCAACGTCTCTCGGCTTCAACTGGTACGGCACACAATTTCCTTGCTTTTGAATCATTCCCATGGCCTTCAAGCGTTTGCCGACCGTTGATAAGTCGACTCCCAATGATTCTGACAATTCTTGAAGGGTTTGACACGGGTCTTCATCGAGCAAAGCCTCCAATTCCTCATCTTCAAACTTTTTCGGCTGGCCCGGACGCTCTTTGTCTTCCGTATCAAAATCACCACTTTTAAACCGACGGAACCAGTACTCACAAGTAGAAATCGATGGAGCATAGTCCCCGTAAGCCTCAGTAAGCGTGCGTTGTGCTTCAACCGCTTTTTTCTTCAAATGGAAGCACAAAAGTAAACCTTCCCGCAAATTGCGTCTTGTTGGAACGAAAGTCGACATGTTCACAGAGAAAAAAAATATATGTTGTTTACACTTCAGTGGAATGACACATACTGAAAAATGAAGCATAGACAATGTGCTTTGAAATGAATATAGTCACAGGTGTGCCCGATGCGATCTATTGATAGTTACGCCATCTCTTAGAAAACCTTTAAAACTAATTCCAACCCCCAATAATATTGGTAAGTCTATTTGTTTTTAATAAAAGTGTTACCGTATCGGAAATACATATATATATATATATATATAATATATTATATAATATATTATATTATATATATAAATATATATATAATATAATATATATATATGTATATTAGGGCGGGTCAAATTCTGGCTCAGCGAAATTCGTAAAATACATGTAATTTCAAGACGTTTTCTCCACTACAGCATATACAAATTCTGAAAAAAAGCTGTGCGGACTTTCGTAAATAGATTCATACACATACATTCATATTTTATAATTGAGAACAAAATCTATTTACGAAAGTCCGCACAGCTTTTTTTCAGAATTTGTATATGCTGTAGTGGAGAAAAAGTCTTGAAATTACATGTATTTTACGAATTTCGCTGAGCCAGACCTCCAAAAAATTCGTCCATACAAATTGACCCGCCCTAATGTATATATTTACATATTTACATATATATAGTTCATATATATGAACAATTTAGCTCATTGAGGAAATTTACGTATTAAACCTGCAAAATAATTAATATTTTCAGTAGTACTTGAATAACTAAGGTCTGCTTATCCTAAGCATTCTATTTTTTAAAACTATTTAGCTTAATTTCTTAAATGGATTATATATAATTTATAAGCTATAGATATTTCTTAATTTTAGAATATTCTATTTTTAATACACAACGCAATATAGATATGGTGAACATGTAGTATATTGTGTTAGTGCTATGATATAAATTGATATAAATAAGCTTTAATTTTTTATATTAATCAATAATGAAATAATTTAAATAAATTACTTTAATTATATGTATTTTTGATATGGTAACACTTTTGCTTAAAAGAAATAGTTTCAGTAATATATAAAAAATTTAATAAATTGTTATAAGCTCTTAACAAAAATAATTCTAATTTCATATGCCAACTGTAGCTACACGATTAGAATTCACAACATCTACAAAAAATTTCCGGCTAACTGCGCCCCAACAACAATTACCAAGGAAATCTACAAACAAGGACGCACAGAGAAGAACAAGATCAGAGCGGAACTTTTAAAACTTTTTGATTTCATCCTACATGTAGGACGGGCTGCAGTATGAGCTTTCGCACATACATGTCCGTCCGACCTGTCAGATCCATCCTACATGTTGCATAGTCCGAAACAACCTATTAGCATGAAAATTCTTATATAGCATTAAAACGGTCCGTGGCTGGACAACGTCTTCCATTTATATTTTATATATAGGTTTTCGCTTCGGTCGGCAGTCCTCTCACTTCTATACTTTTTTTTTTTACTATTAGCAAGCCTTTTTACATTTCCGTCTGCTTATCTGTATTTCACATTATCTGTCTGTCGGTCTGTTTCCTTTTGACATTCCGTCCACTACTTATTAATTTAAGTTCGCAATACAAATCCGAGCAAAACAATATCCCATAATGCTTAGTAAGATTTCTGCAAAAAGCGCTTTAGCACTAATTTTTTTCAGTGTGAGCTTTAAAGCGCTCATTAATACATACTCAAGATGAGAAAGTATAGGTGCGCAAAGCTGCCTGACACTGAATTAAAACATGGAATCGCTTCTCCAATGTCGATTTCTAAATCTTGTTACACAATCCAACAAAATTTGTTTTTTGGTTATGTCTCTAAGTTGTCTAATAGCTTAAAAAAATGTTTGGGTCGATGAGCAAGAATCTAAGGTTAAGATTTCTTCCTTACATCTACAAATTTCTTCAAAAATTTAAAATGTATTATTTTCTACAATTATAGAATTTCTGGCAATATTAATACACTCAACAACATACTATAGTTCACTTGAACTATGTAATGAATAAATAAAATTCATAAAAAATGTATATTATTTACATATTTAACTATCTGCAAAATTAGTACATTAGAGAATTTTACTTTCAATTAAATTTTTAGTTCAAGATATTCAATGTTCCATAATTTCTTATGGGTTTTTTTTGGGGGGGGGGGGGTATTTTAGTAATCTGTATTTGTAATAAATGAGCTATTTTTGTTTCAAGACAGAAAAATGAGAAATGAGTATTCTGTGTTTGATATATTTATATTAATTGGCTAATTTATATAGTTATTTGACACCTAACTACTCAACTTAATTCACCAATTTTATTATTTTTATAACACAATGCAAACACTTCAAAAAGTGCTTGATAAAAATTGTAAATAGTCTAGCCTTAGTTCATCAAATATAGATAATATAGCATACCTGCATGCATTCACATATATTGCAATATAGATAAATGCCATTATAAACTAAGCTATACAGTGTAATAGCTATGACTGCATGCAAAATGCATATCAATTACTTAAGCTTTTATTTTATATGCATCAACATTAACCCATTTATGTTTCTTACTGAATGTGGACTCTAATAAAACTATTTGCTTATTAGTTTCCTGTTGCACATTATTTCTCTGAACTGTGTCCTATTTTAAGAAAACTATTAAACGTACCACATTTATTGAAAAAAATTTCCACCCACAAAGTAAACCATATTAATGTAAAACTAGTTTCGAAGAAAAGTAGAACTGCGTTCTCAGATTTTCTCGAGAACGTCAGGATTTTTTTTTAAGCTTTTATTTATTTAAATATCTTAAACTTTCAAAACATGAAAACAATCATGGAAGATGACATATAAAAAAGTACTTTTTTATATTAATTTAGTTAAATTCATGTTGAAACTGTAGTTTTTATATTAATTCCTTTAATATTCTTTAAAATTCTCAACCAAAATTGTATTTTTTAGTTATACATAAATATATATATCTTTTTTTAAAGAAGTTCATTGAAAATTTTTGAGAATATTAAAGGATAAAATTTAAAAAGGACTTTTCGACATAAATTTGTTCAGATCTATACAAAAAGAAAACACTTTTTATAGATTTATGTAACTAATTTTGACCTTTAATGATTTAACACTGTTAAAATTTGGAGCTTAAGGTCAAGTAATTTATGAAGTGAAGGCAACAGAAACAACCACAACTTTCTAAAATGTCAATTACACAGCAGACTAGTCAGCCTGTTACGGAAATAGCTACATTTCCTCTTCAGTAGTCTTGAGTAATTCAGCTGTGACCAACCCACTGTTTAAATTACCCATAAATTACTTGACCTTAAGCTCCAAATTTTAACCTTGTAAAACAATTTTTGTTTGCTAAAAGATATTGTCCTTTTTCATTTTATACCCATAGCGTCATGCTGAAAAGATTTTTTTGTATTTATAAATGATAAATGATCTTTTTATAAATGATTGTATTTATAAATGATTTTTTTGTATTTTTGTATAAATTTTTTTTTAAAAAATATCTGTATTAAGACCTCGAAGTTCTTTTGAAGAACATGCTGACATTGTAAGGACAAGTGATAACGCAATTTTACTATTTTTTACCTCTAGTTTCACTTGTATGTATACACAAAAAAAAACGCTGTTGTGCCAACAATTTTTTACTTAATGCCAACAACTTTTATTGGTTACATCGTTCTCAACAACGGAACACTTTTGCGACAAAAACGCAAGAGTAATAAATCTATCAACAATTTTGGCTTTTGTTTTCAAAATATAAGTTCTTGCGCAAAAAGTGATAAAATATGTCATCTCAAAGTTAAAAGTTGTTGACGGACGTACTACGTATTTGATCTTTAGAGTCAGTTTTATCTAAAATTAAAGTATTTAATCTCACCGAGGACCTTTATTCTGTTGTAAGCGTCATGAATGTCATGTATGGGCATTTTTTTAGCAATTTAGTTGATGTCCTGCAGCAGTCGAACCTAATGTAATAGTTTCGGTGTATAAGTCTCATTCCAAGGACACATTTAGGGTTCTCATTTCTAGTTCTATGTATGCTCAATTTATTCCCTATTAGGTTAAAAAGCTTATTTTTTATCAATATTTTAATCAATTAGTAGCCAAAATTAAATTACGAATGTGATCCCGGAATTGAAAAATACCATCAATTTTCTATATAAATCCATAAACAAATATTTTTTAATTGTTATACAAAACTGTTTTTTAACAAAAATAATTTTTTTTTAACAACTTCAATTTTTAGAAGCCTATATCTCAGTAACCAAGGTAGATAAATAAAAAATGGCAATTAATAAAGTCCTTCTAGGAAAACATTATGGCGAAATTTGAAAAAATAATTATCTTAACTTGGCCAGAAGTCAGTTTTTTGGCCTAAGCCATTTTATTATAGAATTTCATTGCGATCGTTTTGAATCTCTACACGATTAAAAATCTTGGACTAAATTTAAAACTTTTTTGGATTACATATAGGACAACACCAAAAATAGATGCATTTTTAATACAAGGAAAAGTTTAGAATTTTCTAATCCAAAACAGATTAGTTTTTAATCCGCAAAAAGTTTAAAAAAGCAATACAAATATCAAATTGGAATAAACAACTTTTCTGACCAGTTCATGATTTAAGCACACGTCTCTGTTGTGCTGATCCAACAACTTATCCACTCTTTCATCTCAGTAGTTAAGAAAGTTACGCATATTTTGCATCATTACGAATGCAAGTAAGCTTGCAGTAAGTAAGCAAGCAAGCAGAAACGTTGGTTCGAGACCCAGCTAAATTAAACTAACTGCATTATTCTGTATCACGAAGCAGCACACCAACGTCAAGCAAGACACGAGAAGCAATACGTTTTTCTATACAAAATTCTATTGCTTCTCGTGTCTTGCTTGTCGTTGGTGTGCATTTTCGTTACACAGAATAAAGCCGTAAAATAAAATAACCCGTTCGTGATTTGAACACACGTCCTCGGATTTGCTGGTCCAACACCTTATTCACTCATCCAACTCAGTTGTTAGCACAGTTTCGCTTATTTTGCATCCATACGAATGCAAGTAAGTTTCTTTGAGGAACGCGGGTTTGAGACCCAGCTAAATTGAACTAAAAATGGAATTAAAAAATAGTACTTTTTGGATTTAAAACAACTTTAAACCAAAGTTTGGATTAAAAAGTGGTCCAAAATTTTTGACCGTGTAGGCCATCGGCATATAATAAAAATTTCGAATTAACAAAACATTTACTGATGTCATTTATGTACAATATGAAAAATAAGATCCCAAGGATGCTACCTTATAGGACTCCGGAGGTAGCAATAAATTTGAGCTACCTCACATTATTTATAAAGTCATATAAGACCGAGAGGACAAGTAAGTCTCAATTCATTTCAAATAGAAGGAATGAAAAATAATTTTAGCCAACTTGGCAAGTAATAAATTATGTGCAACCTTGCCGAAGGCTTTCGAGAAATCAGTGTAATGAACATCAATTTTATTACCCAAAGCAATCGACGAAGTGCAGAACTCAGAAAAAAGAGCCAGATTAGTTGCAGTGGATCGGCCAGCAACAGAGCTATGTTGTTGGGACAGATATGATATCTAAAAAATAGTTTATATTTTATTATGCTTTCAAAAAGCTTGAAAACATTTCAAAGCTTAAAAATGGTCCTATAACACTGGTTTACAGCCTGAATGCACTATCCATTTCTGATATAAAATTGATCGGTGCTTCCTAAGATGTTATTCTTTTTTTATTCTATAACTCCATTTTCGAGATACTGCTCACTGTAGTTTTTTTTACAAAAAAGTAAAGTTTTTCCCACTTAATAATTATATATCTCCAGAACCAACAATGAACCAAACAAATAATACAACAAATTAAAGCTAATAAAATTCCCGTTAAACAACCGTTAGTTCCGGCGAAATAAATTATTTTTTTGAGGATTTTTCGAGTTTTTCAGAAAAGTTAAAAAAAACTAATTGTAAATTTTGTTGAGAAATCAAAATATTTTGTGAGTTTTGATTTAAAACCTGTATATTTCCGAAAAAAAAAATAAGATCACCCTTATTCTTGAATCCGCGTCGAGTAAATGTCGTCGTCGAGAGCTCACTTTTACCAATGAATTGTCGTCGAAGATCATTTCGACGATCAAAAATTTAAATATTTATTTGACTACGTTTGCCCAATAATTGATATGAACAATCACTGCAGATCTCAACGTCAAAATTGAAAGTTTCAAGAATATAACAATTTTCTTTCGACGTCGTTTTGAGAGCGAGCGCGGGTTCAAGAATAAGGACGGATATTG
This sequence comes from Dichetophora obliterata, assembly GCA_963920525.1. Taxonomy (NCBI): domain Eukaryota; kingdom Metazoa; phylum Arthropoda; class Insecta; order Diptera; family Sciomyzidae; genus Dichetophora; species Dichetophora obliterata. The sequence continues at coordinate 225,050,676 of OY986436.1, read as the reverse complement.
TTGAAGAAAATCTATTGGGAAAAGGAAAAGTTGTGTTTAATTGAACGAAAGCACCCAAGTTGAGTGATTGTCTATTAATGCATTTTGCCTTATTTTACTGTCATATAAATACATTATAAGTAAGATTTGTTGTAGGTATAAGAATTTTGTCTTAAAATTTTTATTGTTCATAAGGCATTAGTGTCAAATCAGGTGTTTTGAGAAAGAACATAAAAGATACAAACAAACATGCTACAATAAAACCAGGTAGGCTTACTACTGAGAGCGCGACCGAAACGGAATACATTAGTTTGAATGGTACAATCAATCCAGGTAGGCTCATGACTGAGAGTGAAGCCGCCGATATTAAAACGAAACGGAATCATTAGTTTGCATGGTACAATAAAAACAGGTAGGCTCATGACAGACAGTGCAACTGCCGATACTGTCAAAATGAAACGCAGTACATTTGTTTGCATGCTATAATAAAACCAGGTAGTCTCACGACTAAGAGAAGGATATGAGAAGGAGAGCACAACCAGTCGTGAGCCTACCTGGTTTTATTGAATCATGTCTGCAACGCTGGCGAGACGTATAAAAGAAATAGAAGCAAGAACATTCCAGCATTCTAACAAAATACGTGGCAAGCCAAAGAAGCGCACAATTTGTAACGATTCCTGGTTTATTTAATACCTGCGATCAGCTGTACGATACCAAAGGGTGGCGCTTGTTTATCGATAGTATAAAACTGCGTTCGAAGGCTGTATTATTGCATATAGGCAACAAAAACCATCGATTCTGATCGCACATGCAATAAATTCAAAGGGAACAATGGCAAAGTTATTGACATGTATTAAATATGTTATAATTGACTGGAAAATATCTTTTGATCTCAAAGTTGTTGGCATGCTATGTGGCTTACAAAGTGGCTACACAAAATACTGCTGTTTTCTTTGCAAGTGGGACAGTCAAGCACGCGAGCACCACTACTGCAAAAAGGATTGGCCAGAAAGAATTGAACCCAACAAGCCATGAAACAGACTGTTCCAGCAAAACGGAGTTAAAAACGGCAGTATCTGATTTGCTGGTATAAAAACGGCATGTGTTTGTACCTTAAAACCGTTCTCTATATAATTGTAAAGTCCCTTTTTATATTTTTCAAACACTGTATTGAAATGTATGTCAAATCCACTTGATGCACTAGCGTCGTTTGTTCTTGTCTTTTCAGATCTTTCTTTTCCACCCGTTCTCCATCAAACTCTAAAACATGCATTGAATGTTGTATTGAAATCAAAGTAGTTCAGTTGTAAAGTTGAGTTGACTGATATTGGTTAATTTATTTTTGCCGTTAAATAAAAATAATTTGTTGTATTCTAAGTGAAAAAGTTGATAACTGTTTAACATAAAAAATTAAAATGCTGAATAAAAGCATCAAAAGGGAAGCTTTAGAAATATTTAATTCTATGCAAATTAAAATAACTAAAAAGGAAAATGTTTCACTGCCTCCAGAAAATGACTGCAATTTATATGAGTTTGCAAGTGATTCCGGAAGCAAAGATATTGAATTAATGCATCATAAATCATTATGGAAATGTTTATTTAATTTTATGTTCTTATTAAAAATTACTAATTTTGTAATTTTTGTCGATTCTTTTGAATTTATATTCTTACTAAGCATCTCAAAAAAAAAACATATGTGAAAAATTATAAAATTTGAAAATACAATAAAAACTAAGAAATAAATCAACGAATTAGAAATATAATATAATAGTTTTTTACAATTTATTTAAAATCGGGGATTAGTTTTTGAATATTATTGAAACGGTAGGTTTTTATGCCACACACAGTGTGTGCTTTGGTAACAACGCAACGGTCCGCTTCAGTGCTTTTAAAAGTGCACTTTTTCATAACATTTCAAAGGTACATTTTTGTACCGTTATGCAAGTATTTTTTTGTACCATTTTTCATATATCTTAACGGATTTTCATTTCATATGTAAAACGTACCGTTTTCATGCTGTTTTCAGTAGCAGAAACGTATGAACACACACAGCGAGATGGTAATAAAACGTACCGTTTTCATACCGATTGGTTAGCTGGGAGTCTATAGTTGAAGAGAGCAATGTCTAAAATGTTCCACTCGTCAAAAAGGAAACCATAATTCTCTCACCGCTGCACATTAAACTTGGAATTATAAAAATTTTTGTAAAGGCCTTAGACAAAGAAGGCAAAGCATTCACATATATGAAAATAATTTTTCGCAATCTTTCTGATGCTAGGATAAAAGAAGGTGTCTTCGTTGGACCGCAAACAAAAAAAGTGTTGAACGATTTTTGATTCGCAGAATTATTGTCATCAGTTGAGGCAGCAGAGTGGAATTCTTTTAGAATGATTGTTTTTAGCTTCCTCGGGAACAATAAAAGTGAATCTTATGAGAAAAAAGTCAACGATTTGCTCAGAAACTATAAAAAATGGGAGTAAATATGTCTTTGAAAATGCACTCCTATTTGAATTTTTTCCGAAGAATCTCGGCGTCGAGAGTGATGAGCATGCGGAAAGATTTCACCAGCAGATGAAGTCTATTCAGAATCGGTACAAAGGATTTAAGGACGAAGGAATAATGGGTGACTTTTGTCAGTTTCTTATCAGAGAAACCGATCCCGAATTGAATAAACGACAAAACAAGAATCGTAATCATTTTGAATACAATGAAGTCAATGTAAAAAACAATAAAAATCATGAAAAAACAATAAAAAAGAAAATAAAAAATATGTATACAGGGTTGTCAATATTCGAAGCGCCCATCTGGCAACACTGTAACTTTCCGCAGTGATGCCAAATCGACTAATGACATACCGCGTTTGAAGCGTTAAGGCCCATTTCCAATAACACGTGAGATGCGTTGCGTTTTACGCTGCGGAAGCTGCGCAAAAAAATCAATTTCCAATAGAACGTGTGCGTGAACATATGATATGCCGTACTTCTGCTTAGCAAAGCATAATTATGAACAGTACCCGGCTCAGTACATTTTGTAAGTACAGTCCGTACCAAAAAATAGCATAACATAAAAAGATTTTAAGAAGTGGTTTAAAATTTGTTCCAATTGGCTTTTGTCCTAAAAATTTTAATAAGGATATTTTTCTTGACATCTTCTTTCTAATCGTGCTAAAAATGTTCATTTAAAGAAAATGGTGCTCAGTACGTTCCTACATTAAAAAAAAAAATAATGTATACTAATATTTTTAACAAGGTTTTTTAATTAATAAATGTCAAGAAAGTTGTCTAAACAAAAAATTCGTATATGTTTTAATGCATAATTTTCTTACCCTCAAGCAATACTAAAGTATAGTCTTTAATAAAAAATGGCGTCCTATTTTTGATATAATCGCAGTTTTAAGATATCGAAATATAAACAAATTTTTCACTAAGTCTCGAACCTTTTTTAACTTTTTGATTGTTACCCAATATTTCTTGATGGGAACTTAAAGATATACTAAAAAATTAGTCATTTAAACCGGAATTTGAGCCCAAATTAAACAAAAAAGTTTAAAAGCTATGTGAGTAAAACCACATAGCAAAGGAATCTTAAAACTAAGAAGTTAAATGGTTTAAAAATGAAAATTATGTACCTAGAAATCAGAGTCATATTTAGGCAACTCTTTCGAATTTTACCTTCTTTTTTTTCTCTTGCTCTCACAGAATCATACAGATGCTGAAAAGGTACAAAACTTTCATTCTTGATCTTGATTAATTTTTGATATGAATTATTTACAGTAGAATTCATGGTTTTTGTTTTATAGTCTTTATTCTCAAAAGTCTGCCATGTTTCCATCGTACCTAATATATATAAGTTTTAATCCGACGGAACATGGCTCATGTCCCTCAACTAGTGACTCCTTTTAATTAGTCTAAAGCCCAAAACGCGATATTGCTTATACAACAATGAAAATCTTTCGTTGTTTTTTTATAATTTCTTTCTGATTTATGACCAAAATAAAAGTAATCCTCCAAATTTTGTGGTTATACTTCATCTTCTCATCATCGGTGACTGGTTAAAACGGATGACTTTTTAAAAATACAACAATGTTTGCGAATTTTTGCAAATAGTATAAAAAATTAAATTTCAGAAAAAAGTGATGCTATTTTTAAACGGACCGCCATTATTTTTTAAAAACAAACTTTCGGTAGATTTTGTTAAATTAAAAAATATTCTGCATTTAAAAATATTCGAAAATGTTGTTTTCATAATTCTTTTCACATTGATTGATATTTTTGGTGAACATGCTAATTTTGCATGCAATCAGGACAAATTACTCAACACTCATAATTGAAAAAAAAGACGATGACGCAAACCAAAGATTTACCCTCAACCAAAATCTTTCAACACGCCTAAAGAAGTTTTCACTTCAAAAACTTGAGGATATTTTATTAATTTTGAGTGAAAATAATTCGCACCAGTACCAAATACCTTGCAGTATAGTACCAATAGTTCGTACAGTACTATTTGGAGTTGCTCTAAAGTGAACAGCTGTTTCGATGTCAATAGCTGTCAAATCTTCACGCACGTGAATTATTAAATTTTTCGAATATTTAACGTTGCGTGCACACGCACGTTGTTTATTGGAACCAGTTAGGTATGTTTTCGTGCATTGATTCTTTGCATAAATTTACGAAACGCATCTCACGCGTTATTGAAAATGGGCCTTCATTCCAAGCAAATGTTTACAATGGAACAGTACACGTCACGCGAACGCTCTAAAATTGTTGAAATTCACATTCAACAAAACAAGTCAATAGTGAAAACTCAACTCAATGAGCGATGAAGCTCATTTTCAGTTGAACGGAACGGTAAACAAACAAAATTGCCATATTTATGCCACTGAAAATCCACAAGAGATTCAAAAGGTACCTCTTCACGATGCAAAAGTCACTGTTTGGAGCGGCGTTTGTGCTAAAATGCTCATTGGGCCGTTCTTTTTCGAAGATGATAATGGCCACAGAGTTACAGTCAATCAGGAGCGTTATCGCGATATGATAAACAATTTTTTCATGCCAATCGTTCGTCGAAAGCGTATCAAGCACTACTGGTTTCAACAAGACGGCGCGCCACCACACACAAGCCGCACTACAATCGATTTTTTGAAGCAATTTTTCCCTGGCCGTTTTATGTCAAAAAATGGTGATTACGATTGGCCGCCAAGATCACCAGATTTAACGCCTCCAGACTTCTTTTTGTGGGGTTATTTGAAATCAAAGGTTTACATCAACAAGCCGCTGAAAACCAACATCCGTCAAGAAATAACCGCCATTCCCATCGAAATGTTGAAGAAAACCATGGAAAATGCTGCAAAACGGGCACAATATGTCGTAGAGGCCAATGGCGACCATTTACGAGATATCATATTCAAGAAATAATGTAAGCAAATTTACTTGAACCCAATTAAATGATATTCATGACGAACAGACAAAAAATTGTGGTTTCTTTGATTTATTTAAAAATAAAATGGGCGCTTCGAATATTGGCAACCCTGTACAATGCAAACAATGTTCTTTTACATTGAAAAGAAAAATAAAAAACATTATATTACAACAACCCTTACTTGTTATTTACTTTTATGACAATAACATAAGACGAAATGCATAAATAGACAATCACTGAATTTGGGTGCTTTCGCTCAACTTAAAACCAAAAACACCAAAGATCCTCAAAATTGTAATTTATTTCGCCGAAACTAACAGTTTAATCAAAAAATTATGAAGGTAGTGTTTTTAAGGAATTTTATAAGCTTTAATTTGTTATAATTTTTGTTTGATTATTGTTGTTGGTTCTGGAGACATATGCTATTAAGAGTAACAAACTTTTTTTAAAAAAAGTACAGTGGGCAATATCTCGAAAACGAAGTGACAGAAAGAAAAATAATGACATATTCGGAATCACCAAAATAAATAGTGGCATTCACTGTACAAACAACTTTTCCTTATTTGTAAACTAGTGTGACACACTTTTTAGCAAAATTGATAAAATACCATCAATGTCAGTTTTGACGAAACTGTCCATAGCCAACAAAGCATCACATACTTCATGTGGAGAAGTTGCAAGCCAACCAATGCCAGCAAAGGTGTCAACATTATGAGCCAAAAGCATCTCATCACAAGTTACAGTGCTATCTACAATTTAATCTAAAAAAGTTAGCAGAGAGGTTAAAAGTGTCTATAACCAAAAAAGATCTAAAGCCATTGTATGGCATGAAATTAATTTTATTTATATTCACCACTATTCTTGAATCCGCGTCGAGTAAATATCGTCGTCGAGAGCTCGCTTTCACCAATGTCTTGTCGTCGAGGATCATTGCGACGATCAAAAATGTAAATATTTATTTGATGACGTTTGCTCAACAATTGACATGAGGAATCACTGCAGATCTCAACGTTGAAATTGAAAGTTTCCAGAATACAACAATTTTGTTTCGACGTCGTTTTGCGAGCGAGCGCGGGTTCAAGAATAAGGGCGATTGATTCTAAAAAGTATGAATAGATAGGGGTAAAATAATAACTTTATAGTATTCTTTGCCAAAAATAATAAGCGTTAAAATGGGTACTTTAAACTTTTAATTGACGATGCAGCTGCACCTTTCTAAAGCTATATACTTTGTCTTATCGTATAACTAATCGAATTTCATTCAAAACTGTATTGGTCAAGTTCTTATATTTCTTTATATTATATAATTATTACATCATTTCAAGATCATGACAATGCATTTGTCATGAATACCTCAACTTGTTAACGTGTATATACAATTTTCCAATACATTTAACCATTTATGTACGCACAAATTGTGATTAAACATCATCGTGAGTAGTGAAATGCAAACTTAGTTAAATAATCAGCCGGTATTAATGATAAGCTATAGTATATCACAACGACTGGCTACACTTCAGACTGTCGAAAAACGAAGTTAATATTATTGCTCTCAGCGATAAAACAGACTGTCGCTATTGCAATAATAGTCAGTTTAAGTTCTAACGAGAAAGCTAAAACATGTCGTTGTCATGCCGATGGTCAGGCGCTTACGGTTGCGTCTTGCTCTGCGCGCTCCTCTTATGTATCGGTCAACACACACCCACTGTAGAGTCCGCTAATATATTGGGAATGTTTACTAGTCACAGCCCATCGCATCTAATTGTGCACATGTCGGTGGCTCGTGCTCTGGCTGAACGAGGTCACAATGTCACCGTTGTGTGTACGCAGAAACCAAAAGTGAACCATGACAAAATCAACATAATTTTAATACCCGCTACTGATGAGCAGGAACGAATGCAAGAAGAGATAGTGGCAGAAATGGCCACTAAGAAGAATAACATTTTCACAATGATAACGAATATATTTGGATCGCTACATCTGATGATCGATATGCAATACGATATAATGTTAGATAAACGTTTTACAGTGCTCTACGAAAATCCAGATACCAAATTTGATCTAGTCATTATGGGCTACTTCCTTAACGATTTTCAGATAGGTGTGGCGGCTAAATTCAAATGTCCCGTTATTGTGTGCTGGACCGGTGCACCCATGGAAATGGTTGACGAATTTGTTGGTAATCCACGTGAGGTGGCATATGTGCCAAATATGCAAACCTCTGTTAAGATGGGCGAACATATGGGCTTTATGAAGCGTGTCCAGAATGCACTTGGAAGTACTTTCTTTCAAATGTTAAGTATGCTTTTGAGCCATAAAATGAATGGCTTTTATACGTGAGTATTTCATGAGTTTTGTTTAAGGTGCGTCATAACGCTGTTAACAAATAATGTTTCAGAGAACTTTTTGGGAATGAAAAGAACTTCCCGACATTTTATGATATGAAGAAAAATGTTTCGCTGCTTTTCTGTAACAGTCACTTTAGCGAAGGACCGATCAGACCCAATGTGCCAGCACTCGTCGAGATTGGCGGAATACAAATCAAGGACAAGCCAAACCCACTGCCCGAGGTAAGTGGAAACCAAAAGCTCTTTTTTTAACACTTCTGTTACCTTAACCCCTTGAGAACGAAACCTAGACCGTTAGAAATAAAGGGAAAAATACTTTGGATTAGGGTTCCCCGTGTCCAAATTAAAACAAAATAGATTTGAAAAATTTTGGAGAGTCCTCTATAACCTGTAATTCACAAAATAAAGAATGGTCTTACATGACCTCATCGGTCTGAAGTAAAACTTTTACGGATTTCTGCAGTTGTAATCTGTGATGGGTATGAACTAGGGAGTGCAATCCCGGAAGCTTTTCACGATACCGGGATTATTGGGATTGAAAATCTCAATCCCGGGACTAGTTTAGGATTGAAAACTTTAAGAAGTAAATAATTCAAAACGTTTTTAATACATTTTTTTATTATTTATTACTTGAAACTAAAAAATGTAAATTAATTCATTTATAAAGCAACAAAAACAAAACACATTAAGGGTATTCACAATTGCGTTGTTTTCAGTGTTATTAAAAAACCCCATGGTATTGATAGCACACTTTACCGAGCGGTTTTTATATTTATTGGTGTTCTACATGCAATCTCTAAAAACCAAAAGTGTGATCATTTTAAGTAGTCCAATGATATATTTAACGAACGTGGTATTTAAAGTTCCATAAACAATTGATCGGTTTCCAGTTATTTTCAAATTGCAAAAATGGAAAAGCTCATAATGCAAGTTAAACTTTTTTATGCCATATATTTATAAAATATATCAAATCTGATGGTTAATTTATTTGCATAGTAACAAAAAGCTATAGTGGGAGGTACAAATTCTATTTTAAAGGGTGCTCATAATTGTGGATTTCACAATTTTGCCATAGGCAAAAAAAACACGATACCACACAATTGTGAATACCCTTATTGTTAATAAACTCAAAGAAACAACTGTTTTAATTTAAAGAACAAAAAATATAAAAAATAAAATACAGAACAGTTTAAGGTTTTGTTATATAAATGTTAAACATTTTTGCCATCTTTTTTTGTGTTTAAGGCAAATTAAAGTTGGAAAAGACTCCTCAAAATTAAATTTTTTGTTTTTAAATTTTTTTAAAGTAAAACATTAAGCTGATCAGCGAGTCTTATTTTTCATTAGAGAGTTTTGTTTGGGTATTACTATAAATATAACCCGCTGATGAGAAGCACCGTCGTGATTCTTTGCTAGTTGGAGAATTAGTTGTACTATAATCGTAAGCAATTTGTAAGTTTCGATCACGATTGCCTTCAACACAAAACAAAATAATTTCCTAAGTAAGAATATCGGACAACTTTGAAATACATATCTGACTTCCCGATGTTGCAAATTCTTCTAAAACTTTGCAAAGTCTTTGCTCCAGTGATTCACGGTCATCGTCCTAACAATCCTTTTTAGCCTCAATAAAAGGTTTTTCTAATTCTATATTTATATCAACTTGAATTAAATTGGACGTCTAAATATTTTGCTAAAGCTGTAAAACTTGTGAATGAGTGAAAGAGACAGAAAGGTGATTTTGTTTGGTTTGACAACTCAAGTGTTTGATTTAAATTTAAACAAAAATTTAAAATCCTGTTCACCTTGTTTTGAATAAAAACCGAAGAAACCGATTTTTTTTGTAAATGTTAAATCATTTGTAGCTAAAGATTATAACAAAATGTTAATTGATCGTTTTTTTGTATTAGTGGGATTTCCAAGTTATTGTAGCGATTTTAGGGGTTTTTGACTAAAGCTTTAAGGATAAATATTTTTGGGAGTTGGTGACACTGCGGCCGCGACAAGATAGTGTTGGGAAAGAAAGAGGAATTAAATTCACAGAAATCATCACTCATTTACTTGAAGACCGTCATAACTCAAAAACATGATTTTTAGGTTAATGATGCAGAATTGTTCCTTATATTATGCTCCATATTGTGTAAAAATTTCATGTTATTATTTTGAATTCTCTCCGCGTGAGAAGAGAATATGCCTCTCGCTTTTCATACAAGGTGCAAGGCAATTAAAAATTTTAAACGCATTTTCTGCAAAATCGCGTTCTTTGAGTTATGACGGTCTTCAAGTAAATGAGCGATATGGAATAGGAACTCAGCCAAGATTTACCCATAAAACTCCCCTATTTCAAGTCTTTACCATTTACTCTACTACTTTTTCCACCACCGTCAACTATTACTATTAAGTTACATATAAATTGTTACTAGAAAACTAAATATTTAACTAACATTTCCTTCTTTTTCTTTAAGGACATTGCCAAGTTCTTGAATGACTCTGCAAAAACTGGTGCTATACTCTTTAGTTTGGGATCTAACCTTAAAAGCACAAGTGTTCGTGCTGAAACAGTTAACACAATTTTCAAAACTCTCTCAGCGCTGCCACAGAAGGTCATCTGGAAGTGGGAAGACTTGAGTAAAACACCTGGAGATGCACCAAATATATTATACAAGAAATGGATGCCACAAGATGATATACTCGCACATCCCAATTTAAAACTCTTCATAACACATGCCGGTAAGGGTGGTGTCGCTGAGGCCCTATACCATGGTGTTCCAATGGTAGCATTACCCGTTTTTGCCGATCAAAATACAAATGCCGATAAAATAGTAGCCAATGGTTATGGTTTACAAGCGAGTATGTTGACACTTACTGCAGAGGATTTAGGTAAAGCTATCAAAGAGGTACTCAGTAATCCTAGCTACGCCCGTAATGTGCGTCAGTTTTCGAAACTTTATCGGGACCGGCCTTTGACAGCTAAGGAAAATGTTGTCTTCTGGACAGAGTATGTTCTGCGTCATCATGGTGCTGAGCACATGCAAAGTCCGCTGGTGCATCTGAATGGCATACAAAGTATGAATTTGGATGTGATCGGATTTTTATGCCTGATTGTCTATATATTCTGGAGACTGGTAAAGTTTGTGTTTATGTTTGTGTGCTGTAGAATGTGCAGGAAGTCGAATAAAAATGTTCAAAAAGTCAAAAAGCAATAAAAATAGTTAAAAGCAACATTGAAGTTAAATGTGTTTTATTCATACTTATTTTCTTAAATGACTAGCTGATATCGGTCAGTATTTTTCGGGATTAAGCCTAGCAAAGCTCATTGGTTGTCTATGAAAATTCACGCAAAAATATATAGCATTTTATATTAACAAATTATAAACAAATTTTTTTTCTTAAATTCGATCCTTTACGACATTAAAAGGACCCTTTAGGTTAAGGAAACCCGCCTAGTTTCTTTTATTGTAAGTTGATGGCGCTGAAAAAAATGGCACAAAAAAATCGTTCTCATATTGCTTAGAACAGACGTAATCGCCTGATAACTCTAACAGCTGATTTTGAGAAATAAGACATACTTCATTAAATTTCTCAATCAAAAGTGTGGCGTGTTCACGAAAACCTAACTGCACTTTAGGGTGGGTCACACTCTATGGAAAAGAAAAAGTTTGAAAGTCCGCCCCTCATTTAAAAACGTATGTTGAGCAGATTTAAGTACCATAAAAAATTTTTTTGTGGACTCAAAAAAACGCCCAAAATGGTATTGTTTGTATAGCTTCACCAGTTTGTAACCGATCGTCAGAGCTGTCAGTTCTTTGATCGCCAAATTCTTTCTTAAAATATTTTTAAAAATTAAATAAAACCATAATATTTGCATAACATTATAAATTAATTAATTTACTTGTACATATTTACAGAAACTCTAGCTTAAAGCTTTTCTTTCATGTATTTAAATATACAAGTATCACATGTGGTCGAAATTCGACCAACTGTCTGAAATTTCAATCGCTTTTCTCATCTGAGGCATTGACCTTGCCTTAAGAAAATTTGTTGTACTAAGAAAATCTTAAGTTACGAGAGAAAGCAACAGTTTTCGAGATATCGTCCTAACTTTTAAATTAAAATTTTTCAGAATTTGCTATTTGTAAAATAAAAAAATGTACTATACAAAATGCTTATTGTAGGGTATCCGTAAGAGATAGTGAAGAGATCACTATACAATTGTATTAATATCTAAAATTTCCACTTACGCCATGTTCTTCCATTTCTTATAGTTTAGGTTTTTCTTCAGAAATATACTCATATTTCAGATCAAAGGTCACATAACTATTCGGTAAACTTCTTCTCCCTACTCTAATTTATTTAAAAAATTATCAAAATCGGTTCAGAAAAACGGAATAACTGTATCTCCTACGGCTAATTTTTTATATAACGAAATGGCTTAACATAGACTTGTGTATATAACTTTGGAGTGGTGAAAACTTTTTTTACAGAAATTATTTTTTAAGCTGTCGAACTTTGTAGAAAATATAAAAACAACATTTTGAAAAATTTAATTTTTATCAAAAAAATCATAGGGGCAGCTCATGAATTTCGATGATAGAAACTGTTGATTGAATTATTTGTCAAAATGAGGCAATTTTTGCTAATAAATTATATGTCATATGAAAGAGTGTGAAAAAAGAAAATGTTATAAGAAAAAAAAATTACAACAACAAAAACGTTTGGCCTATTTATTGAGCAAAAACTGAATATTTTAGAGGTATTTTTAAAACCATATAAAACATTGAATTGGTAAGATAACGGTAAATCTTTTCCTATTTCTCCAAAGTTAATTAATTGGTCTTTTAGCCAAAGAAAATTCGATGAAAATCGATTGAAAAATGGCCAAGATATTTGCTTGCAAAATCAAAACTTGAAATTTCAATCGTTTTTTTCTCATTCTGAGGCGATGTCTTTGCTTCAAGGAAATACGTTGTACTGAGAAGGTATAAATTTTTCGAGATATCTAAATAATTTTATTGTCATTTTAAGGGGATTTTTTTAACATAATATCCGTGGAAAATATTACCAAGAAAGCTTTTATGTACCGTTATATTCCTCAACCAACGACTTTTGATACAAAAATACGTTGTACCGAGAACATCTATAGTTTTCGAGATATTGCTATAATTTGTGTGTCAAAATAACGTAACTTTTTCAGACTTTACTATTTGTAAGAAATTTCACCATCACAATATATATTCACTCTTGTTGTATAAAAAATGCTTATTGTAGGGTAGCCATAAGAGATGGCGCAAAATGTTGGAAGTGTTTCTTGCACACCTTATCAATGTCGAAATTTCCTCTTACATTGTATTCTTCCATCTGTTACAGTTTAGCTTTTATTCAATAAATGCTCTTTTTACGCTCATATTGCAGGTCGAAGGTCACCAATCTAAAATGTAATCATACTGTGCAGCCAGATCTTTCATTTGATACCTCATTCATTATTCTACCTGTTCCTAGCCCTGAGATTCCTTATTAAAAATAATACAAACTTTAAACTTCAATATTTCGGGTCAGAGGTCATAAATTTAAAATCTAAAATGATTCTGTACTTATAGGGCGCAGTACCTTTCGAATGATATAAGTTTCATTGCCCTTATTCTAAAATTAATATCGAAAAAGTGTACAACAACATTTGATGTTTGCCTATAAATATATAAGATTATATTCTTAGAAATATATAAACATAATAAATCGTATAAAAACTAAACCAAGATCCACGACTAGAATGTATTTCATAAATACATGTATTTCATAATTTAAAAAAACGATAAAAAAAACAACAGTGTAATGGGTGAGTATCACGTAAACAACTCAATTCTGAATACTTTTTCCCGGGGAATCGGAAAAGGGAGTTTTTATTTTTAAGATAGCGTTTTATTTTTAATAGATAGAGTTTTTATTTTTAATTCTTCATTGACTTCAAGTTCATAATTTTCTAGTTTTGGGTACATAATTTAAGGGTTAAAACGTTTAAACATCTCCTTTGTAGGCTCAAAACTTTCGCAGCATATATTAAAATTATTCAAATAATTCCTTTTCTTCTTGTTACTTCCTTCCTTATTTTTTGGCATTTATTATTTGGCATTTGAGCTTATTATTTGGCATTTTAGGGCTCAAACTGAACAAGTTTAAGCAATATCAGCTGTAAAAATTGATGTTATGTTTTATGTTGTGTAGCACTGTTGCTTGTCGAATTAAGTGTTAGAGATGGGAAAAATTTTTGCTATGTAAAAAGTGTAGTATAACGCAAAAAAGCATTTGACCTTACTTTTAGGGAATCTCGCCAAAATATCGCCAAAAAAAATGTTTAAACCGCCACTTTATCGTCAACTCGCCAAATCAAAAATCATATCGCCAAAGTGGTCGCTCAAACCGCCAGTTTGGCGAGATATCGCCATATCTGGCAGCTCTGAACTGGACCTACGTGTTTTATGCCAACTCTCTGAGGTTTGCCATTGTCTGCAGAAAAGTGACAACCGAACAGAGAAATTAATTCAATTGAAAAACTTTCTGTCTGAGCTAGAATTGAACCCGGGCTACCGCGGTTCTTTAGCTTAGGGGCCACGCACTCTAACCACTAGGCTTCAATCGCCACGCCCAAGTGAGAGGAAGATGCATTAAAAAACAAATGTGTCGTTAGACACACGAGAGATAATAATAGAATAACTTTTATATTAAAAAATGTAAAATAACTTTAAGATAATTAAATAAAAACAACTTAATATTCACATTAGTAAATTTTATAACATATCGTTATTATTTTATTTTATTACATGTTACATTAATTTTGAATAATTCTTGTAATTGTTTTCCATTATTATTATTATGGAATTTATTAATGAAATTATGGGCTTATGATAGCTGAAATAGCAAACGTATGTTATATCGTCAATATATCTAGCATCAATAGTTGTCCTTAATCGTGTTTTACAAATATTTGGATCGCTTATCATTTGTAAATTAAATTTATCGAAAAGGAATTGTTTAAGTGCCTGTAAACATTCATGCCATAAATCGCAATTAAAATATCCACCTAAAACTATTGGTATTTTGTAATAATTTTCACCCAGTTCAATCGAACCCTACTATTTTTTTTGTTTTGAAAGCCAATACACAATCCTTTTTAAGAAATTATTGTGATCCATTTAATAGATTCAATCAACTGCAACATAGTTCACGAATTCACATGTAGGATAGCAAATGCACAATCCTTTTAATATATTCTTGACATACGCTGCAATATAGTTTCACGAATTCACTTGTGGATAGCTAATGCATAATCCTTTCAATCGATTATTTTAACAGATCCCTACAAAATATCTTTAATATTATATTCTCTTGTTGTAATAGACGCAAGCAAAAAGCATCAAAAATTCTAAGAAAAAGGTGTATAGAAAAAAGTGTCGTTTTTGAGATTTCATTCATGCAAATCACAAAACGAGGCGTAAAAAGATTCGCTTCAAAAATAACTTTTTGGGAATATTGTTTTTTGTATTATTTACGTACAAATTTTAACTCTTTTACCCATTTCACAATAAATGTTTTAAATTGAGTGATTTTTTTCAAACGTGCGCTGTCACCTTAAATAATCACCCAGTATTAATGATAAGATATTTAGGCTTATCAGAACCACTGGCTATGCAAACCGGCAAAAATACGAATTTCATACTTATGCTTTCAGAGATAAAACTGACTGTCGCTATCGCAATAATAGTCAGTTGAAGTTCTAACTAACAAGTTAAAACATGACGTCGACATGTTGCTGGTCAGGCACTTACGGTTGTGTTTTACTCTGTGTCTTTCTCTTATGTATCGGTCAACACACATCCACTGTAGAGTCCGCTAATATATTGGGAATGTTTACTAGTCACAGTCCATCGCATTTGATCGTGTACATGTCGGTGGCCCGTGCTCTGGCCGAACGAGGTCACAATGTCACCGTTGTGTGTTCGCAGAAACCGAAAGTGAACCATGACAGAATCCATATAATTTTAATACCACCCACCGAGGAGCAGGAACGATCGCAAGATGAGATTATGGCAGTGATGGCCACTAAGGAGAACAGCTTTTTGACGAAGTTGAAACATATCTTTGGATCAATGCACCTACTAATCTATATGCAATACGAAATAATGTTTGATAAACGTTTTACAGTGCTTTACGAAAATCCGGATACTAAATTTGATCTAGTCATAATGGGCTACTTCGTCAACGATTATCAGATAGGTGTGGCGGCTAAATTCAAATGTCCCCTTGCTGTAATTTGGACCAGCTCACCCATGGAATTGGTCGGCGTGCTCGTTGGAAATCCACCTGAAGTGGCTTATGTGCCAAATACTCAAATGTCTATTAAGTTAGGCGAACGTATGAGTTTTACGGAACGTGTCCAAAATACGCTCGCAAATGGTTTCACTCAAATGTTTAGTCTGTTTGTGGACTATTACATGGGCGGTTTTTATACGTGAGTATTTGTTTTAATAAAAGTTAGTCACAATATTTATATATATCTTTATATTAATTCGATATTAATTAGTACATTAAGAATAATTTTTTTTTATAGTATAACATATAAGAAGGAATTAATTCTCTAAAACTAAGAATTAATTCAAAACTTATTCAAATCTTAAATTGATTAAGATTTATTGATTGCAATATCAATATTACAATATTTTTGAAAAAAAAAATTACAGAGAACTGTTTGCGAATGAGACGAATTTTCCGACATATTCGGATATGAAAAAGAATGTTTCGCTAGTTTTCTGTAACAGTCACTTTAGCGAGGGCCCTATCAGACCCAATGTACCAGCACTCGTTGAAATCGGCGGAATACAAATTAAGGATAAGCCAAATCAACTGCCTGAGGTAAGTTTTTCTAGATGGAAAAATTTGCAATAATTTTTGATGAATTATTTGTGAGACATGAGTGTAGCATGGTGAATAATAACTCGGTGTGTAATAAAAAAATCTAAGCTGCATTCACTTTTAACACAGTGTCTCCACTTACAATATTTGATTGCATGCGAACTACAATATTTGATTGCATGTCAAATTGAATTTCATGATATCCAGATTTCATGCTATAATATTTAAGTGTTCATAATATCTCATGAAATTTCATTTTGGAATTGTTTGTAAAGTTTATTAAATAAATAATTTCTTCCATTCGCCATTCCATTTTATGTTTTTTCACTCTTTTAATGATTTTGCAATATTTTTTGCTTGAAAAGTTCTTAAAAATGCACACACTTACATATTTTACTGGAAAGTGACAACTCATCTATCTCATGAAATATATCTCAAGAAATATTTCAAGAGATAAATTTCATGATATGAACAATTTCATGATATGAGTGGTCTACACTTGAAATATATATCATGAAATTCAATTTGACAGTTCACATGCAATCAAGTATTTTAAGTGAAGACAGTGTGTAATGTGACCTAGTGAAAAGCAGCATACAAGTTTTATAACACCCTCTAACACCCTCAAAAGTTTAACTTACCGTAAAAAACCAGTTTTATGTTCCTTTACACACTTATTTTCCAGTAACTTGATCAGTTATCAATCTTTTATGAGATTTATGACAGTTTTGGTTACAATTTACAACCAGGTGTCGACAATTCGACCAGTTACTTAGAACTAAGCTTTAATTCTTTAGAAAGCTTAGAATTTTCTGTACCACAGCGAAAAATATATGAATTTACACTTTTGTCAAATTAAATTATTTTTTGCTAGGGTTAGTTTAAATTTGTACTTGTTTTTGCTGCAGTCGCGCAAATCGATTTCCAAGAATATGAAGGCAAAAAACTTGTAAGGAATGAAAAAATATTAAAATATAATATAATAATGTAATATTTATCAATAATTAATTATTAATAATAAATATTAATATAATAATAAATAAACATATAAAATATAAAAAATAAAAATTAATATGTAGTGTTGTTTATCAATTTTGTACATCGTTTCCGACCAGTGGTCGCAAAATCGACCACCCCTTGCAGACCAAACCTGAAGAGATAAAAAAAAAATGTTAAAAGTAAACTTTTTTTATGTATATGGCACCTGTATAAAGGTTTATTAATTTTCATTCAGCGGTTTAGGAGCGGTCGTAAAGGGGTTAAAAACAGACCTTTAAAACGATATTCACCAAAGGACGCAAAAGCAAATACACTTCCGTTTTTAACTTTAATTTTAAATAATTGCATTTTTTAAACATCATATATAAAAATAAAAATTTATAAGGAAATTAAATATTTTATTTCTTTATACAATAAAATAATACTCATTAAAATAAAACCAAATAAAACTTTGGATTCCAATATTCATTCATTCTTAGTTGATGTTTTATAAAAAAGTCGTACTAAAAATGTTGAAGATATGTGAATGTTTTTGTGTCAAAATATTAGAAATTTTTTTAAATTAAATTAGAAAAAAATTGCGATGATAAGAACTATTTCAATATATTTTCAATAAAATTTGCGTTAGTTGAAAAGGTGCGAAAAAGGCGTAGTCTAAACTAAGTATGCCTATTTCTCATCTAGGATGCAAGCAATATGCCCGTCAAACATTTTGTACAAATGTGTACATAAATTTACCGTAAGTTTAACGTTTATAAACAAATTGGTAACAACGTAACAAAGTAACAAATGGCAACAATTAGGTCACAAATACTGCAAATGTGCATCAAACGCCCAGTAACATGTGTCCATGGTGAAAATTTACACACACTTGTTATCATACTGTGTAAATCAAATAAATGGTAAATGTTACCACAATGTGAAAATAAATAAAAAGACACATGTTACTGTTATGTTAACACATTGTGTCAATCGCATGTTACCGCAAAGTGTAAGGTAAATATATGGACACATTTTACCATATAATATGTCGCGATTTAATGGGAATATGTTACCACGGAAAATTTTATTTGTAACAAGCCAGTTTTTGAAAAATTAAATAGCCCTTAAGAAAATTTGTAAAATTAATAAAAATAAGAAATTATTAGATTTTTTATATTTTATTTAACAAAATCAGGAAAGTAAAAGAAAATAAATATTGAGAGTTATAGGTTTTTTTCTAGAAATCACTTGCGTAACGCGCTTCATCAAGCATTTCATTGCATTATATGTACGTGCCCTCGTCTCATAGAGTAGCCTGAAGCATTTTCACTAGGTCTTGTAGGCCAGTGAGACTAACTAAACCTTTTTTATTTTCTCTGTAAATAGCAGTAAATAAAAAGGCAATACAACATTATACATCTAAATTTGTGTAAAATATATACATGTGTTTAACAATTACCTGAGCAGCCAATTTTTACTTTCCCAACCAGGTGAAGTGTTTGTAAACATTGTATGTGGCAATATACTCAAAAGTTTTTTAATGCGTTTGTTCGAATCTCCCACTGTTATACCAGGTACTCGTTGCAATCGTATTAGCTATGAAATAACACCTTATAAGTATGCTTCTCAAATTCTCAAAAAGTATTACAAAAATAGTTTAGCTTGGCTTATGAACGATATTTATTGATTGGATGAAATAATGTTGCTCATACGCCATGCTGATCTTTAATATATTAGATAAGCATATAGAAAACTATACAACAAATGCATGAAAACATAATGGTAACAAGTGCACATCATGCGACACATAGTAACACATCATGTTCACTTGTTTCAATGATGTGTCCATGACATAATGGTAACAAGCTACCATTTTGTGAAAGTGTTTCTTATATTAAGCACAAATAACTCTTTTTGGTCGCAATGCTAAGGAGACATATGTATGCGCATTATTCAATTTATATTTGTTATGCATCTTCTTGTTTTTTCAGAAAAATATATAACAAATGCATGAAAACATAATGGTAACAAGTGCACATCATGAGACAAGTTGTACCACATCTTGTTCACTTGTTGCTATTAAGCCATGGAAACAAGTGAACATTTTGTATAGATTGACTATAAATCTCTGATTATAAAGAGATAATATAATTTAATATAATAAGCTTACATAACTAACTACACCTGTCGAATAGAACCATTTATATTTGTTTATAGAATTTAAAAAACACATAGTTAAAAGAACTCTAAACTATTCAAATATACATCTTTTTTATAACAAAATTACTTACATTTCAATCCTTTCCGATGAAAAATGTGTACCTAGATTCAAATAAAGTTTATAAAAACTCACTGCACTTCACTTTTTATACTGTTTACAGCTTGACAGCTAAAAAACAAATGAGTTATGTGAATGATTAAAATATTATTTGGTGAGCGAACTTGCAACCAGGGTTGCCAGTTTGGTAATTAATTACCAAATTTGGTAGAAAATTTTTGACTTGGTAATTTGGTAATTTTTTATTGTTTTGGTAATTTTTTTCCTTTCCAAAAAATTCAAAATAATCAGTTTGTTTGCAAGATTTATGTAAAAAATTGTATTTAATAGTATATTAAACATTTTTTAGTGCAGCATAACCTTTATGTTTTGTATTGAACATTTCTCTAAGTTTTCCGAACGCATCGTCTGAAAATATTGCGAATAATGTCAAAAGAAAATGTCAAAATATTTCAATCTTGAAATTTAACTTTAACAAAGAAGTCTCTTATAAAAACGAAGCTTCGAAACAAGTGGGGTTTTAATACAATAAATAGCATAGTGATTTCAAGAGAACTCTGCGAAATGAGAGACAAGCCTCATTGTGTGTGGTCACCAGAAGAAGATTTTTAGATTTAAAATTGAGATTTTTTTTACGCCATCAGCTCTAGTTTAGGAGTTATAAGTAATAATGTAAAAACCTGTTATGTTCTAACATAATAATTTCTTAAAATTGCATCAGTCGATTTCGATCGTATTTGACAGCTTTGATTAGGAAATATTCAGCACTATTATGCTTAATTTTTCACGCGGAATCGGGAAGGGAGTTTCAATTTTTTAGATTAAGCTCTAGAACATTTTGGACATTTTTAAGTTATTTTTTCCTGAATGTATTTTTACTTGTTAAGTTTCCTGAATGTTCTTGAGGTTTATCTTAAAAATGAGAACTGTCTTTTTCGATTCCACTTGAAAAGTTATTCATAATAGGGCTGATTAGGTCTAACCATTGTTGTAAGCAAATTCTTTCTCACCTTTTGTTTTGAAGATGATGGCCTTGAAAATCATAAATTTTAAAACTTTTTCATAATAAAAATAGTTTACCGTGAATTGTCTGAATCATTGTCTTTGAAGTTTAAGCATTCATTTGACCTTTGCGAATATTGTGGATGATTCCAGATATATTTTGATATAACGAAAATTGATTACATGAAAAATTTATAGCAAAAATTTCTAAAGTAACTTACTGAAAAATTAGGGTTTTCAAGACGCTTAAAATTGCTTTGAATAAATTTAATACAATTTTCGTTTCCTTCAAAATATTTTTTTTTAAACGTAAAAAGATATCAGCAAAAGCTTAAAATACTTTGCAATAATTTGCGCTTAGGAGCAGTTATTGGAAAAAGAACTGTATATCATATTTTTTCATAACTCCTTAACTTGAGGTGATGGTGAAAAGGTTTCCTTATATTTAAAATCAGTGCCCGTAGTTAGAATTGATATCCTATAAAACAAACTAGTTGTGTAGTTTCTGATTTTTATTTATTAAAAAAATATTAATACTTAAACTTGAGGAGACCGATAATTTTTTAAAGCATTAAATGCCATGTCTTTGTATTTATTCATTTACTTTCTTAAAAGCAATATTCATTGCCAATGAATGCGGTATATTCTTTTATTTCCTACTTTTTTCAAATAAAAAAGATAAGGATCTCATTTTTATATCATTAATTTATAATTTTTTGTTTTGTTTTGTGACAAAAAAGTTACGTTTACCTGAATTTAATACTTATTTTTAATATTTATATTAATATATTAAATAAATTTTTAACAAGTAAAAAGTTGTACTTTTTCTATACATGTTTTTATTTTTTTTTTTTATTTATTTAATTCAAATAAAAAAGATATACGTTTGATTTTTATAAGTATATGAGTTAATGGATTTTTTTTTATTTTATGATTTTTAGTTATTAAAAATAAGAGATTTTAAACAAGAAAAATGTAATACTTAATAATATGAACTAAATTTATTTTACAACTATTTCTGTTTATTAATTTTTAGTATTTTAATGTTGAATAAATGTTTTTTATTAACAAAAATTATAATTTTATTGATTTTCTTACTATAAAAAATGTTTGTTTATTTAATTAATTTATATATAATTTTGGTAACATTTTGATACAATTTTGGTAGCTAAATTTTTTTACAAGTGGCAACCCAGCTTGCAACAACTTCAATAGCATTGTTGTTGTTTGCTCACGCCAAAAGCCATCAAGGTTATTGTTGCATGTATTGTGTTGGTATTTTTTTGTAGCGCACACGTGTTCGCTATTTTTTTCTTTTTTTTGTTGTATTTGAAATTTTTCAGTGAGCACGTGTTCTTTCTATTTATTTTTTTTTGCTTGCATCAAATTTCTTTTTGAATGAAATGATGCGCTGAAGCTTTTCACATTATGGTAATAATTTTGTGATGGTAACAAAATGTTTGACGGGATGTGCACTAAAATTGAGTGAAATCCGACCACACGTTTAGATTTGTATTAATATAAGGTCAAACGAACAATCGAAATAACAGAAAATTAGTTTTATTAATATAACAAGGATAGTCGTTAGTATAAAAAATTAGACTTTTAGCCATAACTTTTGATTGGAAAGAAATATTTTGGGTAATTTTTTCACATAAATTATTTTTGAGACTTTACTATTTTGTAAAATATATAAAACAACATTTTAGAAAAAATAAATTTGGCCAAAAAAATTATAAGGGACCCTTGATGTTTTGATGACAGAAACAGTTTCACTACTTGTGTCCTAAAGTTCAATTTTTGAAAATGAATGTAATGCCATATGAAAGATAGTCACAAACGCAATTTTTATTTGTTTTTATTTTTACCACAAAAGCAAAAATTGCTCCATGAATATAAAACCTTTAAAGTCGGCGCTTGTATATCACAGTGACACAAAATGAAGGTCATTGTCTCGGGCGTGAACCAAACCAAACTGAAACGATAGTATTTGACATCAATAACAAAAGTCCAAATCCCTTTTTGCTCCACTACGTCACAATTTTTTTTTACAGTGGTTTCAAATTTTAAATTTTCGGTCAAAAATGAAATTAAAAAATAGTAAAAATTATATGTAAAACTTAATTCAGGGTGCTTCTTGTCTTCAGAAGCCTAAGCTAAAATTTCACGGGGAATATTTTTTTGGAACACTTTAACCCTCTAGCTCCTACCAATATGCATAGTGCAGTATTGGGAAGGTTAATAATTTCGTATTTTAATAAATTTGATTTATTATAACGGTACGGCGTAATGGTATTAAGCTATAATAATATATGTAATACTTTATAAGTTATTTTCCAAAATTTTGTTAGTTATATTAAGGTGGCTTAGCTTAGAAATTCAAATAAGTAAGAATTGAGTACTTTGATTAAAACAGTGAAAGTGTAAGTGTCGTGGTCTTTTTTTCGAAAAATTTATATTTTCAATGGAGTTCTGCGGAAACTTAAAGAAATTTTGTTATATCTGCGGTCAGTTCACACCATCAGGACGCGGTCGAGGTCGTTCCAGTCAGGAACTGATAATAGCATATGAAAAATACTTTGATCAAACATTTATTCCTGATGTCCCATGGGTGCCACAAACAGTTTGCAAGAGATGCTACAATTACTTGTTGGAATGGTTACATCACAAAAGTGGATCGATGCCATTCGGTGTTCCTATGGTTTGGATTGCGTGAATTCTGTGTGGGGATTACAGAAAAAAAATATGTCGAAGTTTGAATATCAAAGTGTTCCCAGCGCTCAAGTTCCATTGCCGCATTCTGAAGAGATTCCTCCAAGACGCCCTAGCCCAAATTAATTTTTAAATAATGAAGCCCTGTCCATTGTAAGTGAAATGGAAGTAGATTCTGTTTATAATCCTGTCCCATCAAAAGTTAGTGCACCTGTTTTGATTACACAGGCAAAATTGGATTTATTAGTAGCCAAACTCCAATTAACACAACGAAAATCGGAGGAACTTGCTTCATTTTTAAATGCGCATAATTTGTTGGCATCAAATACTAAAGTTAGCGCATATCGCAAGCGTCAAGCGGACCTACAAAAGATGTTTTCAGTTAATGGTGCAAAAACATACTCGTATTGTGATGATGTAAATGCTTTAATGGCTTTAATGAACATTGAACACAAGCCAGAAGAGTGGAGATTATTTATCGACAGTTCCTCAACAAGTCTAAAGGCCGTGCTTCTTCATATATCGAATTTACTGCCTTCCATTCCAATAGCCTATTCCACCGAAACTAAAGAAACATATGACATTTTAAAAACTATTTTGAAGTCAATTGATTACGCAAAGCATAAATGGAAAATTTGCTGCGATTTAAAAGTAGTCACTCTGCTTTGTGGTATGCAAAGCGGATATACAAAAAATATGTGTTTCTTGTGCGACTGGGATACTAGGTTCAAAGGAAACCAGTATAATACTAAAAATTGGTGTATGAGAAGTGAAAGCAGTATTGGAAATCAAAATGTTGTTCGTGAGGCACTTGTCCCGAGGGAAAAAATTTTGCTACCACCATTGCACGTCAAGCTTGGCATCGTTAAAAGCTTTATCAAAATGATAGCTAAAAGCGAAGAAATTATGGCGTTTCTTAAGGAAACATTTCCTCGTCTGAGTCCAGCTAAGCTTAATAATGGTAAATATGCGTTAATCCAAAGTTAAACATTCTTTTTCTAATTCTTTTTCACATCTTCAGGTGTACTTAACGGTCCAGATAGAAGAAAGCTAATGAAGTCCGAGTCGTTTGATGCAGAGGTAGTCGATGACAAGCTGATTGGATGGAATGCGATAAAAGGGGTTATAAGTGGTCTTCTTGGCAAAACACGCTCTCATACCTATAAAAAGGATGTAACTCAGATGCTAAATGCGTTCGAGAAACTTGGTGTCAATATGTCGTTAAAAATTCATTTTTTACACTTCCATCTGGACTATTTTGAAAGGCAACTCGGTACGGAATCGGATGAGCAAGGGGAACGATTTCATCAGGTATCCTTGCCATTTGAAATGCGGTAATTTAAAATTAAACTTTACTTACAATCAACTCTTTTATACCAGATAAGTATATTTTCATTTTTACAGATATAGAGGAAAGAAAACACCAGATGCAATACTGGCTGAAATTTGTTGGTGGTCCAAAACAACCTATAAAGAAAGTGACAAAAGCGGGATTGAAGATGGATTTCAAGAAATTGATATAGATCTCTCTGAAGTATCTAATATTTCATGCCATGACAGTGAAAACGATATGGACACTATATAAAAATAACATTAAAAATAACAAAACATAAAAAAAAAATTGGTTTTTTCATTTCGTTTTTTATGTGAAACCTATAACTCGTAGAGGTTACAAGTTTTGGGTGACCCCTAATGAAATTTTCTTGAAAATATTTTTATGGAAGGTTTTAACCCTTGACCTCCCTCCAAAGTTGAATTTTAGGACCTTTTCCAAAAAAGGGTCAAAATGGCCCATATTGGTAGGAGCTAGAGGGTTAAAGTGTTCCAAAAAAATATTCCCCGTGAAATTTTAGTTTAGGCTTCTGAAGACAAGAAGCACCCTGAATTAAGTTTTACATATAATTTTTACTATTTTTTAATTTCATTTTTGACCGAAAATTTAAAATTTGAAACCACTGTAAAAAAAAATTGTGACGTAGTGGAGCAAAAACGGATTTGGACTTTTGTTATTGATGTCAAATACTATCGTTTGAGTTTGGTTTGGTTCACGCCCGAAAATATGTGTTGCACTGTGTAATCAGACTTTTATAAAATAAACGCTCCGGCTTTAAAGGTTTTATATTCATGGAGAAATTGATGTATTTATGATTATGATTATGAATGGGAAAAAAATTATAGTAATAAGATTTTCAATTTAATAATATATATGTATAAATAAATTATTAAATTGGACCAAGAATTAATGTGAAAAGTAATTTAAAACTATTTTTTACTTTGTAGTGGTTTTGAAGTTGGTTTCTTTTTTAAAAAAAGTTTTTTCTCATTCATATTTAACGATGTTTTATGAAAAAGTCGTCGTACAAAAATGTCTACAGTTTTCTGAAGGTTCCATTTCTACCGTGCGTGTCGGCCTTACACATTTTTTTTTTATTGAAGTCAAAATTTTCATGTATTGTATGTTTTAAAAAAATATATCTTTTGTTGGCTTTTGGCAAAACCCCTCACGATTTATTTTAATATCAACTTGGTTAATCTAAAAAACAAATCAGTTTGGAACTGAGGCAAGATTTTAGGCAGGTGGTCTAGAATTTTTTTAAATCGATGATATTTCAAAAGAATAGTCTTTCGGGAATATACTTGTCCTTCAACAGTCAACTACAGGAAATTTTATGGTTAAATTTTTGAGTGTCACTCAGGAGTGTTAATGTGTACTCCGCTTTACGCTTGGTACTACATGCTGTCCAATCTGCCATGTTGTAAGGATACTGACGTTATTTCCGCTTCTACAGCCGTTTTAGCAGGTATCGAGCGCACAGTATTTCGCCTACTTTGAATTCTTCAATGTGTTGTAGAAAAAACAGAAACTTTTCAGACGAATCATGTGAAATTCTAATATGTTTTTCACAACATCAGTGGCTATAGAGACTAGAATCGGTAAAAAATCTGTTTTTGAAACTAAAATTTCAAAAGTGTGTCATTCTGTAATTTTCAATATTTTTTTCTATTCCCGGTTATAACTGCACTCGTAGTGATTAATCCATATTTTAATAATACAAGTAGTAGCGACAGCTCTAGCTGCGGTCAACGAACGTCAAGCAAAAGAAAATCAAAACGATAGCGTGCAATGCCAGCTAATGCAAAATGGATATATCAAGTATGTTTTGTGTCAAAATGTTCTTTAATTTTCTTTTGTTTGACATTGACTCGTCGCAGCTCGCGAGAAAATAGATAGTTGTCAAGGCTACCTAATAGATTGTGACATGATAAAATTACTAGAGGGTAGGAGTGACAGTTCTAGCTGCAGTCGTCGAATGTCAAACTAAAGAAAAAGAGAGCGGGCAGTTGATGCAAAATGGATATATCAAAAAATTTTTGTGACAAAATGTTTTCTTGTTTTCCTATGTTTGACATTCGATGACCGCAGCTCGTGTGAAAATAGGTAGTTGTCAAGGCTACTTATATATTGTTATATCATGGATTAATCGGATTCTTGGTTTTTGTTTTTCAGATAAATAGAAGAGTCAAAACCTACAATACCGCCCAGACAACTATCTTTGAGAGGGTCTCATTGAGTCCGCTTTTGAACACAATTAACACATTTTGAAATTAAAAAATAAATTTGTTCATGTGGAATGAGTGTTACAGCCTAAAAAAAATTTTTTAAATACCACAAATTTTCGAGCGCTGGGCCTGCCTTAACTCCCTCAAGATTATCTCCAACCACTCTTTTACTATTGTCAACTATAACTATTCAGTTATAGTATATGATTAAATAAATTTAAATTATTTTATAATAGAAAATTATATATCAACTTACTAACATCTTCTCACTTTTCTCTTAGGACATCGCCAAGTTCTTGAATGACTCTGCAAAAACTGGTGCTATACTCTTTAGTTTGGGATCCAATCTTAAGAGTACAAGTGTACGTGCTGAAACAATTAACACAATTTTCAAAACTCTCTCAGCCCTGCCACAGAAGGTCATTTGGAAGTGGGAAGACTTGAGTAAAACACCTGGAGATGCACCAAATATATTATACAAGAAATGGATGCCACAAGATGATATACTCGCACATCCCAATTTAAAACTCTTCGTAACACATGCCGGTAAGGGTGGTGTCGCTGAGGCCCTATACCATGGTGTTCCAATGGTAGCATTACCCGTTTTTGCCGATCAAAATACAAATGCCGATAAAATAGTAGCCAATGGTTATGGTTTACAAGCGAGTATGTTGACACTTACTGCAGAGGATTTAGGTAAAGCCATCAAAGAGGTACTCAGTAATCCTAGCTATGCCCATAAAGTGCGTCAGTTTTCGAAACTTTATCGGGACCGGCCTTTGACAGCCAAAGAAAGTGCTGTCTTTTGGACAGAATATGTTCTGCGTCATCATGGTGCAGAGCACATGCAAAGTCCGTTGGTGCATCTGAATGGCATACAAAGTACAAATTTGGATGTAATTGCATTTTTATGCCTGATTATCTATATATTCTGGAGACTGGTAAAGTTTGTGTTCATGTTTGTGTGCTGTAGAATGTGCAGGAATTCCAAGAAAACTGTTCAAAAATTAAAAAAGCAATAAATCACTTTATAGAAAGTTCTTTAAATACCTGTTATTTTGGCTCTTATTACATTATGTTAAATTAATACCACTTTATATATTTTGGTCATAAGTGCAGTTTACGGCACACACGTAAATAATTTTTTTAATTAAATTGAAAAAACTTTCTGTCTGATCTGGAATTGAACCCGGGCTACCGCGGTTCTTTAGCTTAGGGGCCACGCATTCTACCCACTAGGCTACGGTCGCCACGCCCTAGTGAGAATAGTGAGATGCATTAAAAAACAGATGCGTCGTTGGATACAAGAGAGATAATAGAATAACTTTTAAATTAAAAAATGTAAAATAACATTAAGTTAATTAACTAAAAACAACGTAATATTCACATTAGTAAATTTTATTACATATCGTTATTATTTTATTTAATTACATGTTACATTAATTTTGAATAATTTTTGTAATTGTTTTCAATTATTATTATTATGGAATTTATTAATGAAATTACGGGCTTATGCTAACTGAAATAGCAAACGTATGTTATAGATTTATGTCGTCAATATATCTAGCAAATACTGCATCAATAGTTGTCCCTAATCGTGTTGTTCAAATATTTGGATCGCTTATCATTTGTAAATTAAATTTATCAAAAAGGAATTGTTTAAGTGCCTGTAAGCATTCATGTCATATATCGCAATTAAAACATTCACCTAAAACAATTGGCATTTTGTAATAATTTTCACCCAGTTCAATCGAACCTGGCTACTTTTGTTGTTTGGATAGCCAATCACAATCCTTTTTAAGAAATTATTGTGATCTGCTGCATCATAGCTTCACGCATTCACATGTAGGAAATAATTGAATAGATTCTTGTAATCAACTGCAACATAGTTCACGAATTCACTTGTAGGATAGCATAATCCTTTCAATCGATTATTTTAACAGATCCTTACATAATATTAAAGATATTTTGTTGTAATGGACGCAAGCAAAAAGCAACAAAAATTTTAAGAAAAAGGTGTATAGAAAAAAGTGTCGTTTTTGAGATTTCACTCATAAAAAAATAACTTTTTGCGAATATAGTTTTTTGTATTATTTACGTACAAATTTGAAGTCTTTTACCCATTTCACGATAAATGTTTTAAATTGAGTTATTTTTTTCGAACGTGCGATGTCAACCAGTAATAATTACCCAGTATTAATGATAAGATATTTACCCTTATCAGAACCACTGGCTATGCAAACCGGCAAAAATACGAAGTTCATATTTATGCTTTCAGAGATAAAACTGACTGTCGCTATCGTAATAAGAGTCAGTTGAAGTTCTAACTAACAAGTTAAAACATGACGTCGACATGTTGCTGGTCAGGAGCTTACGGTTGTGTTTTACTTTGTGTCCTTCTCTTATGTATCGGTCAACACACACCCACTGTAGAGTCCGCTAATATATTGGGAATGTTTACTCGTCACAGTCCATCGCATTTGATCGTGTACATGTCGGTGGCCCGTGCTCTGGCCGAACGAGGTCACAATGTCACCGTTGTGTGTTCGCAGAAACCGAAAGTGAACCATGACAGAATCCATATAATTTTAATACCACCCACCGAGGAGCAGGAACGATTGCAAGATGAGATTATGGCAGTGATTGCCACTAAGGAGAACAGCTTTTTGACGAAGTTGGAACATTTCTTCGGATCAATGCACCTACTAATCTATATGCAATACGAAATAATGTTTGATAAACGTTTTACAGTGCTTTACGAAAATCCGGATACAAAATTTGATCTGGTCATAATGGGCTACTTCGTCAACGATTATCAGATAGGTGTGGCGGCAAAATTTAAATGTCCCCTTGCTGTAATTTGGACTAGCTCACCTATGGAATTGGTCGGCGTGCTCGTTGGAAATCCACCTGAGGTGGCTTATGTGCCAAATACTCATATGTCTATTAAGTTAGGCGAACGTATGAGTTTTACGGAACGTATCCAGAATGCGCTCGCAAATGGTTTCACTCAAATGATTAGTCTATATGTAGACTATTACATGGGCGGTTTTTATACGTGAGTATTTGTCTTAATAATAGTCACAATATTTATATATATATATATATATATATATTTATTGCGATATTACTTAGGACATTAAGAATAATTTTTTTTTATAGTATAACTTATAATTAGGAATTAATTCTTTAAAACTAAGAATTAATTCAAAACTTATTCAGATCTTATATCGATTAAGATTAATTGATTGCAATATCAATATTACAATATTTTTGAAAAAAATATTTACAGAGAACTGTTTGCGCATGAGACGAATTTTCCGACATATTCGGATATGAAAAAGAATGTTTCGCTAGTTTTTTGTAACAGTCACTTTAGCGAGGGCCCTATCAGACCCAATGTACCAGCACTCGTTGAAATCGGCGGAATACAAATTAAGGATAAGCCAAATCCACTGCCTGAGGTAAGTTTTTCTAGATGGAAGGAATTATTTGCAATTATATTTGATGAATGATTTTTGAGACATGAGTGTTGCATGGTGAATAATAACACGGTATGTCTTAAAAAAATCTAAGCTGCACTTACTTTTAACGCACTGTCTCCACTTACAGTATTTGATTGCATGCGAACTGTCAAATTGAATTTCATGATATCCAGATTTCATGCTATAATATTTAGGTGGGCAATTTATCTCATGAAATTTCATTTTGGAATTGTTTGTAAAGTTTATTAAATTAATAATTTCTCCCCTTCGCCATTCCATTTTATGTTTTTTCACTCTTTTAATGATTTTGCAATATTTTTTGCTTGAAAAGTTCTTAAAAATGCACACACTTACATATTGTACTGGAAAGTGACAACTCATCTATCTCATGAAATATATCTCAAGAAATATTTCAAGAGATAAATTTCATGATATGAACAATTTCATGATATGAGTGGTCTACACTTGAAATATATATCATGAAATTCAATTTGACAGTTCACATGCAATCAAGTATTGTAAGTGAAGACAGTGTGTAATGTGACCTAGTGAAAAGCAGCATACAAGTTTTATAACACCCTCTAACACCCTCAAAAGTTTAACTTACGGTAAAAAACCGGTTTATGTTCCTGTACACACTTATTTTACACTTACTTCATCAGTTATCAATCTTTTATGAGATTTATGACAGTTTTGGATTGGTTAACCCATTTACAACCAGGTGTCGACAATTAGACC
This sequence comes from Dichetophora obliterata, assembly GCA_963920525.1. NCBI lineage: Eukaryota > Metazoa > Arthropoda > Insecta > Diptera > Sciomyzidae > Dichetophora > Dichetophora obliterata. The sequence continues at coordinate 225,019,270 of OY986436.1, read as the reverse complement.
AGTTACTTTAGATTCTTTAGAAAGCTAAGTATTTCCTCTACCACAGCGAAAAATATATGAATTTACACTTTTGTCAAATTAAATTATTTTTTGCTAGGGTTTGTTTAAATTTTTAATTGTTTTTGCTACAGTCGCGCAAATCTATTTTCAAGAAGATGAAGACGAAAAACTTGTAAGGAATGAAAAAATATTAAAAGATAATATAATATTTATCAATATTATATTAATTATGCGTAATAAATATTAATATAATAATAAATCTATATATATAAAATAGGATGTGTGTATGTATGTAACGTATGGACTCCAAAACGGCTGGGCCGATTTTGATGAAATTTTCAGGTAATGTTCATCTTGGTACGGTGGGTAACATAGGCTATATTTGGACCCGATAGGTGGCGCTGGGGTGGACTTATATCGAAAATTTGAATTTATAGACCAATTTAACTGAAATTCAGAATGTATGTTTGTTTGATCATAAGAAAATAATTTGTGTATAAATGGACCCGATAGGTGGCGCTGGGGTGGACATATATCGAAAATTTGAATTTATGGACCAATTTAACTGAAATTCAGAATGTATATTTGTTTGATCATAAGAAAATAATTTGTGTATAAATGGACACGGTAGGTGGCGCTGGGGTGGACTTATATCGAAAATTCGATGGCGTGAAAAATATATAAATACTTTTAATTTTATTTTATAACGAGGGGAGTAGCGAAGCACACCGGGTTCAGCTAGTAAACATATAAAAAATTTTTATATTTATATTTATATAAAAAAAAAATAAATTGTAGTGTTGTTTGTCAATTTTGTACATCGTTTCCGACCAGTGGTCGCAAAACCGACCACCCCTTGCAGACCAAACCTGAAGAGATAAAAAAAATGTTGAAAGTAAACTTTTTTATGTATTTTTATGTATTAAAATTACGTTAGTTGAAAAGGTGCGAAAAATGCGTAGTCTAAACTAAGTATGCCTATTTCTAATCTAGGATGCAAGCAATATGTGTACTAAAATTGAGTGAAATCTGACCACACGTTTAGATTTGTATTAATATAAGGTCAAACGAACAAACGAAAAAACAGAAAATTAGTTTTATTAATAACTATAACAAGGATAGTCGATAGTATGAAAAATTAGATGTTTTGCCATAACTTTTGATTGGAAAGAAATATTTTGGGTAATTTCTTCACATAAATTATTTTTGAGACTTAAAGTCGGCGCTTATATAATCAGACTTTTATAAAATAAACGCTCCGGCTTTTAAGGTTTTATATTCATGGAGAAATTAATATATTTATGATAATAATACAAAATTTAAAAAAATTATAATAATAAGATTTTCAATTTAATAAAATATATAAATAAATTATTAAACTTGGCCAAGAATTAATTTGAAATGTAACTTAAAATAATTTTTTACTTTGTAGTGGTTTTTAAGTTGTTTTTTTTTTAAAAAAGTTTTTTTCTCATTCATATTTAACGATGTTTTATGAAAAAGTCGTCGTACAAAAATGTCTACAGTTTTCTGAAGGTTTCACTTCTACCGTGCGTGTCGGCCTCACAGATTTCTTTTTATTGAAGTCAAAATTTTCATAAATTGTATGTTTTAAAAATATATCTTTTGTTGACTTTTGGGAAAACCCCTCACGATGTATTTTAATATCAACTTGGTTAATCTAAAAAACAAATCAGTTTGGATCTGAGGCAAGATTTTAGGCAGGTGGTCTAGAATTTTTTGTAAATCGATGATATTTCAAAAGAATAGTCTTTCGAGAATATACTGTTAAATTTTTGTAAGAATACTGACGTTATTTCCGCTTCTTCAGCCGTTTTAGCAGGTATCGAGCGCACAGTGTTTCGCCTACTTTGAATTCGTCAATGTGTTGTAGAAAAAACAGAAACTTTTCAGACGAATCATGTGAAATTGTAACATGTTTTTCACAACATCAGTGGCTATAGAATCAAAGTTTTATTTCAAAAACATCGTATATTTTACACTTGATAATAGGTAAAAAAACCTGTTTTTGAAACTTAAACCTCGAAAGCGTGTCTTTCTGTCAATTTTCAATATTTTTTCTATTCCCGGTTATAACTGCACTCGTAGTGGTTAATCCATAGTATAATAATACAAGTAGTAGCGACAGTTCTAGCTGCGGTCAACGAACGTCAAACAAAAGAAAATCAAATGCCAGCTGATGCAAAATGAATATATCAAATATGTTTTGTGTCAAAATGTTCTTTAATTTTCTTTTGTTTGACATTGGCTGATCGCAGCTCGTGTGAAAATAGGTAGTTGTCAAGGCTACCTAATAGATTGTAACATGATAAAATTACTAGACGGTAGGAGTGACAGTTCTAGCTGCAGTCATCGAATGTCAAACAAAAGAAAATCAAAAAGAGAGCGGGCAGCTGATGCAAAATGTGTGAAATATGTAGTTGTCAAGACTACTAATATATTGTTATCTCATGGATTAATCACATTTTTTGTTTTGGTTTTCAGATAAATAGAAGAGTCAAAACCTACAACACCACCCAGACCCCTTTCTTTGACAGGGTCTCATTGAGTCCGCTTTTGAACATAATTAAAACATTTTCAAATTAAAAAAGAAATTTGTTCATGTGGAATGAGTGTTACAGCCTTAAAAAAAATTCTTAAAACACCACAAATTTTCGAGAACTAGACCTGCCTTAACTCCCTCAAGATCATCTCCAACCACTTTTTACTATTGTGAACTATAACTATTCAGTTATAATATATGGTTAAATAAATTTAAATTAATTTATAATAGAAAATTATATATCAACTTACTAACATCTTCTCACTTTTCTCTTAGGACATCGCCAAGTTCTTGAATGACTCTGCAAAATTTGGTGCTATACTCTTTAGTTTGGGATCCAATCTTAAGAGTACAAGTGTACGTGCTGAAACAATTAACACAATTTTCAAAACTCTCTCAGCCCTGCCACAGAAGGTCATTTGGAAGTGGGAAGACTTGAGTAAAACACCTGGAGATGCACCAAATATATTATACAAGAAATGGATGCCACAAGATGATATACTCGCACATCCCAATTTAAAACTCTTCATAACACATGCCGGTAAGGGTGGTGTCGCTGAGGCCCTATACCATGGTGTTCCAATGGTAGCATTACCCGTTTTTGCCGATCAAAATACAAATGCCGATAAAATAGTAGCCAATGGTTATGGTTTACAAGCGAGTATGTTGACGCTTACTGCTGAGGATTTAGGTAAAGCCATCAAAGAGGTACTCAGTAATCCTAGCTATGCACATAAAGTGCGTCAGTTTTCGAAACTTTATCGGGACCGGCCTTTGACAGCCAAAGAAAGTGCTGTCTTTTGGACAGAATATGTTCTGCGTCATCATGGTGCAGAGCACATGCAAAGTCCGTTGGTGCATCTGAATGGCATACAAAGTACAAATTTGGATGTAATTGCATTTTTATGCCTGATTATCTATATATTGTGGAGACTGGTAAAGTTTGTGTTCATGTTTGTGTGCTGTAGAATGTGCAGGAAATCCAAGAAAACTGTTCAAAAATTAAAAAAGCAATAAATAAGTTTATAGAAAGTTTTGTAAATATCTATTATTTTGGCTATTATTACATTATGCTAAATTAATACCACTTTATATATTTTTGTCATAAGTGCAGTTTATGGCCCACACGTAAATTATTTTTTTCCGTTTTTATTAAATATTTTTGGGCCCTCTTAGTCCAAAAGTGCATATATAAAATGTTGGTCTCAGTTGGCTTAGGAGTAAAATTTGCGGCAGTTTCAAAATTCAGAACGGAATTTTACGTGTGTGGTAGCTCATCTAAGCTTGGAATATTTTACTTTTCGCTAAAATAATTTGTTAAATTCTTTTTCGTGGAAAATATCGCAAAAGTAAACTAACGAATCTGAAAAATTTAATATTTAATTTTCCATAGAATTTTCATTGGAAATGAAAAATTTAATTTTTCAGATTCGCTAGTTTACTTTTGAATAGACGATATGTATTAAAGGCTTCTAATTCCAAATCTTAAATTAATGGTCGCTTTCATCTCGTTAAGAAGTTATAGGTGTCCAAAATCAAAAAAAGTGGGCTCGAGAAACTTGCTTTATTTTTTGGTATTTATAAACAAAACTAAGCAAAATTAGTATTAAAAGAAAGGCTATGGTATTACCTATTTAATTAGCTATTAACCATAAAAGTCCATGCATTATTTTCTAAGAAATAACTCTTTTAATGTCCTAACTTTTTTCAAGAAAGCATATTGGGAGTCGTACGAGATGTTGCGAAAAAAATTTCGAAACCTAAAATGACGAAATATTAAAAGCATCATTACACTGAAGACATTTTTGATCGAAATACAAAATATCGAAAAAATTAACAAAATCGAAAGAGGATCGAAAATGATGCATTTCAAATAAAACAATGTAGCTTGAAGTTAAACGAGGTGGATTTTTTTAGTTTCGCTGATGGATATGTAAAAAAAAACTATCAAATTAAGTTTAAACTAAAACAGATATTAGGATAGGCACGAAACAACTCCTAAATGGAATATCTCCTAATGGAAAAAATTAAATAAATCCTACAAGTTTCCATACAAAAAAATAGAGATAATTTAATTTTTGATTAGGAGTTACAGCAAAATAACTCCTAACTGTCGAAATATTAAGCATTATCTCATTTTTTTTTATAAGGAGTTGTTTCTTTTTTGGATTTGGAGATATTTTATTTTCATTAAGACTACGTTATGATCTTTTTTAATTATGAAATAGCAATTAAGGAATTATTAAAATAGCAATTAGTTCGAAGCATTTTTTTATCAATTATAATATAAAAAATGTCACTATGCAATTGGTCGTAATATTGTTTCTGAATTTTAAATTCTTGGGTCTGGTACGATATTTCGAAAAACAACATATTTTAAATTAATATGTTAAATTAAATATAACTAATGAAGTGCAAAGTGCGCACGCGTTTATCATCTTCATTATTTGTATTTAATTCGACTTTTTTAATTTCGACATTTTTTTCGATATTTTAGGTTTCAACATATTATTTTTTTATTTATCGTACCAAACCCAGCTTATTTCCAGAAAATAATTTTAGTTTTTTTTATTTAATTGCGACTTTCAGCTAATATATCAAAATATGAACAATTTTTATAAAAAATCACGCGATTTCACATATTTAATGTCTTTTCTTATTAATTTTGTACTTATAACTGCAACCTTTTTTATTTTATTGACTTACAACTTTCTAAGAATATTTTAACAATGTTATAGGTATATACGAAAAAATTAAAAAAATTGATTTTTGTTCGCCGAAAAACGACGAAAAAAGGTTCGAACGCTCAAACAAATTGTTCCGTAAGTTTCCCATCCGACTTATCGTACAACATGTTGTTCAATATGTTAGACCATGCGATAGCCCCTAATATTAAGATATACCCTTTTTCCACACGGTAAATTTTCTTGCCAGCAAGTCAAAAATACAAAGGAAAGAAAAGCACAGCATCAAAGAAAGAACAGCACAGAAGAAAAACTTGTCAATACAGACTTGCTTGTGAAATACAGTGCTGCCATATTACAAATAAAAATCGCATAAAAAAATCCATATTTTTTCTAAGTGTTTCTGATGAAATCCTTTCTAAAAACACTTAAAAACGGGAGAGTACAGGTTTTTTGATTGGCTGGAATTTATGGCAGGTTATATAATTAAATAAATTAAATTGGACGAAATACAATATTTTAAAGACAGCACTTTAACGTACGTCGACCAAGTGTCGAATGGAAAATTAAAAAGTCATTGAAAGAAATTTAAAAAAAAAATAGGAGATCGAGGAAGTTCTTGCAAAATTTAATGGTTTTAAAATTGAGAAATGTTCCAATTTAAAAAAAGTTTGATTAACGTTGCAGTTACACGTTCAAGATTTTGCTTTGAAGTTGATCACACATACTACTTGTCAAAACTCATTTGAATTGGCAGATGTGACGTAGGCTGCACGCAACTTCATCGTCAATTTTATTTTTAAGATTCCGTCATCAAGAAAACAACAATGCTCGCTTTACTAAAAGTTGTACAAGAAATTAATAATTTCATCGAAAATACAAAACAATCGTTGGTCTTGTCACAGCTACTTACCCTACACCGAGAATAAAAACAACGTAAAATCATAAATTCCAACTTTAAATCAAAAATAAACAGTATCAAAAGTAGGGTAAAGCTGAAAATTTTTAAATCAACTAAGATATTTTCATTTTTAAAACGATTCTCATTTTTATTTAAATAAACGATAATTTTTAGTTTAAAATTGTTTAGTTAATAGTGTAATTTTAACATTTTTACACATTTTTACATTTTTACATTTTGTTTGAAAATGTTTTATTTTTATTTCAAAACGTAAAATTTTGATTTAAAATTGTTCTTTCTTACATTTTTATAGCCTTTTCCACGATATCACATTGAAATTAGACAAAAATATTTAATTTTTAATTGTTTTTTTATTAATTATTGAGTTATTATATTGTATAAAACAAAAATAGTAAATTAAATATATTTCAATTTCACACAGGTTTTTCCATGTGTAAGTGGCTTACCCTTCAAGAACTCTATTATACACTCCATATCAAATTCCTTTAGGAGTTCTCCGAGTTTTTCGTCATCCTCGCTGGCATCCACTTCTTGGAATGAGCATTCCTCTAGTGAAGATGTAGATGATGACTTTTAATGAGCATCAAATCAAAATCTAAATCCAGATTTTGATGTTGGAAAAAACGCAGCTAATATTCCATATTTAATATAGACAATTTAATTTTATTTCACACTAAACGACTCGACGCAATGGATACGAAAAAAATGGCGTTGTTATTTTTCCTGTATATATTTCAACTTAAAATTAAAAATTCATTTTTGTTTTAAAAATTAACAATTTCAAAATTAAAACGATAAATCAAAAATTAACTTTTTTATATTGAAAACGGTCAGACTTGATTTTATAATGCAATTTTTCGCTTAGTGTATCTTATTATTTGCCATACTGCTGTATACTGTATGCTACATGTAGGATGGACTTGTAGGACGGCAGAATAACGAAAAAGTCTGTTCGAGTTTGTCTTGTAGGATAGTTTTAATCCTACAAGACGGATGAACTTCATTATTTTTCAGCGTTCAAGAAGATAGTCTCGTGCAATGGCAAAACAAATTCTTGCTGCTTTTATAATTGATGAAGTTTACTTCTATTAATTTCAATGGTCCTTAGTAATAAACATTTTAAAGTCAACTCTTAATTTAGTGTGAGCTTTTCTGACATTATTTCTATAGGATTTGCTGTCAAAAAGCTTACACTAAATTTAGAGTCGACTTAAAAATGTTTGGTACATAATCATAGTCAAAATAAAAGTCGACTCTAAATTAAGTGCAAGCTTTTTGACAACATATTATATTGAAAAACTGTCAAAAATGCTTATACTAAATTTAGAGTTGACTTTTATTTTGACTATGATTATGTGCCATTATTGCTTAGGCCCTTTGATCACTTCGAAAGCACGGTATGCGAAACACCTGCCATTTTTACACATATTTTACCTTTTTCTTTATATGTTCACTCCACTAGATTTTTTTAGAATGAGAAAATGCATGAAGTCGGATGAAAGTTCGTTCACACATACTACATGCAGAATGGACCGGCAGAAGAAATCAAAAGTTTATGATTTTCATCCGGCATGTGGGATGGAACGCAGTATTTCTTACACACACCCCACATGTCCGTCCTATATGGCAAGTCAATCCTGCATGTAGTATGGTCCAAAATCACCTATTGCCTATTTTGATTCCATTATAAATGAATGGTTGTTTTATTTAAGTTCAACACTTTAACCAATGTTGTGCAACAAAGTTGTATGGCGAATGTTGTTCTCCAAACATTCTTTCCATAAATGTGCGTACCCTTAACTTAAAACGTCAAAATAACGAGTCGCTTGTTTTGTCTCCTTCAAGTTGGCAGCTTTGAATTGCTGTCATTTTTGAATGTAGCGACACTTTCGAGGGCAAGCGTTTTGTTTTTCAGATTTGTTTACTAGCGTGAAAAAATATCTTTCGCACGTTAGAGGATTAAAATACGAGATAAATTAGCTGCAATTAAATTCTAGCAACAGCTGCGGAGCAGAAATCCTTTGATTACAAATTTCTGGACTAACATTTTACATGCGCAACCCAGGTAAGCAAAAGCTAATTAGTATCTGAAATGACAGCGACCAAAACATCTGCTTTTGTTATTAGCGAGCGGAAGAAAACGGCGCCGAAATGTCAGCAAAACGTAAATCCTTACATGATGCTCAAGACTCTGGTGGATTGTCAGAAAAAGTGGAAACGCCGCGTAGGGGTCGTCCTAGTGGGCCATCGACATCTAGTGCTGCTGCCAATGCAGGTCGCAGCAACCAGCAGCAGCAGCATGAAGCACGCGACACCGCCGATGAGCATAACTTGGATGATGCTAACATATCAGACGATGAAGAGGGTGGAACGCGCATCGGTGACATCTACATACCACCGCCCATACCGCCACATTGTTCAACAGAGAGTAAAGGACCGCGTCTGATAATCAAAAAGATTGAAAACAACAATTTCAAAAGCTATGCGGGCAAAGTGATACTGGGGCCGTTTCATCATGTAAGCGTGCATCGTTATTGACGGGAAATATTAATTGACTTATGTTAACTCTTATTCCAGTGTTTCACCGCCATCATTGGACCCAACGGCAGCGGCAAGAGCAACGTTATCGATTCTATGCTGTTTGTCTTTGGCTATCGCGCCAATAAGATACGCTGTAAGAAAATCTCAACGTTGCTGCACAATTCTGCTAAATACCCTAACATGTCGATGTGCTCGGTGGCAGTGCATTTTAGACAGATCACTGACAAGGAAGACGGCAGCTGCGAGGAGGTGCCAAACAGTGAAATTATTGTAGAGCGCACTGCTTTTCGCGATAATTCTTCATACTACACAATAAATGGAAGACGCGTTCAGTTCAAGGAGGTGGCAAAACTGCTTAAGCAGCACAATGTGGATTTGGATCATAATCGCTTTCTAATTTTGCAGGTAGGTGTGAACCATTCAATAAAACAAGTCGAAATGCTTATAAAATCCACTTTAGGGTGAAGTTGAATCGATTGCAATGATGAAGGCCAAAGGGCAGACTGAAAATGAATGCGGTATGTTAGAGTATTTGGAAGATATTGTCGGCACAACGCGCTACAAGGCACCGCTGGTCAAGATTAACGAACGTGTTGAGCAGTTGACGGAGGAACGTACCGAGAAGCACAATCGGTGCAAGTTAGCGGAACGCGAAATGAAAGATTTAGAACAACCATACAATGAAGCCTTGGAGTATCTGCGCAAAGAGAATGAAAACACACGCACTAAAAATTTGCGTATACAAAAGTACCTAAGTGAAAAGAACAAAAAACTTGCGGAATACACTCAGGAGCATGCAGAAGTTGCCAATGAGTTGAAGCAACATGACGATCTGTTGAATGGTTTGAAAAAAGAACGCGAAGAAAAGGAATCACAGATACGTGAAGAGATGGCGTAAGTAGTTTTATGACTGAATATTAATTGAATTTTCAGGTTCAATTTAAGATTAAGTATTGCTTTGTTTACTTATTTAATGTTTGTCCATTTTATGAATTTTAACTACCACCGTCTTCTGAAAGCTCTTTTCGAATAATTTAGCAAAAAATAGCGCTCAAAACTACTTGCTAAACCAAATTAATGGCTTGTTTTTGCGAGTTATGTGTTGAGGTTATGTTGATTAATATGTATTTTGTACAATTTAAGTTTAATATATTATTTTTTTTTTTTTTTGTCTAGCTGGTGCAAGTTTGCACTGTTAGTTTTACTTTGTTAGTTTAAATGTATGTATATATGTATCTATGCAGTTATTAAAATAGTTTGTGTATAAAAATTAAGCAATTATAAAGTTAATATAATTCCAGTTATTGACTTAAAGATTTATGAGAAATAGTTTTTCTCATTCGCGTTTTTTGGAATGTGCTGTTTAATTATAAAATGTGCAAGTTGTTGTGCAGTGCATGAGTTGAATATTAATTATAAATTTCCCATTACCTAGTACTATGTAAATGTTTAACTGTATATTTTTAATTTACAGGTTTCATAGAACTTTTCATTTAACTAAGCAGGGATTCTTGCATTCTAAGGCGTTGAAAAATCAATTTTTGTTTACTTCTAAACAAAAAATATAAAAGTTAACAAGTTTCATTCTTAAAAAAGCTTGCATTTCATAGTGTTGGATTTTTTAAAAGTTTTTATGTAATTTAATAGAAATTTTTTAAAATAATTTTTAAATAATTGAATATAAGATAAAAATTATTCAAAAGAGATATTGCCAAAGTTTTGATTTGTTATTGTTCTTTTCGCTTTTTTATTTGAAAATTATTCTATCACGTATTGTGACGGCTCCGAAATATTTTTTATTCAAAGAGCCAAAATCTATGCTTCTTCATTTAGTTTAAGGGACAATAGGTAATAAAAAAGAACATATGAGTTAAATTTCACACACGGATAGAATATTTTCTTAACTCGAGTTAATATTTTGCTTGATTCAAGAATATGTCAAATCAATACAAAATTTCGAACTAGGAAGCCCAATGTTGCTTTATATGCCTGTAAGAAAGTAATAGGTAAAACACAGCTATAGTGATGCCAATCTTGTTATACGGTGTATGTTTGTGGTGGACAGCACTAAAAATACAGTCTAATTGCAAATTGTTAGGGAAAGTAAAAAGAACTGCGGTCGTATGTATCAGCGGAGCGCTTAGATCCACTTCAGAAGGATGGCGCAGGAAACAGCAATCCGCAGTGGACTAACACTCATACAGGTAATTCCTCCATTATCGATTTTGCAGGAGCAGCTCCCAGCATCATCGATTACACTATTGCCACTCCCTCTTTCGAGAACGGCTTTCACACAGTTATCAAAACCAGAGTAGAGTGGGACGGGTTACTGCCGCTAAACCAAGTTGGCGCGCATAGTTTTACTGTTGGCTCAAAACTTGTCAGCAAAGTTGGGGGAGGCATCTTTTCAACGGATCTGGACATCAGAACCTCATTTAGACTGCCAGATCATTGTAGCGTCTTCCAGGCTTGAATAATGGCTATCTATAGAGCTGTGGCGACCGTAGCCTAGTGGGTAGAGTGCGTGGCCCCTAAGCTAAAGAACTGCGGTAGCCCGGGTTCAATTCCAGCTCAGACAGAAAGTTTTTTCAATTGAATTAATTTTTCTGTTCGGTCGTCACCTCTTTGCAGATAATGGCAAACCTCAGAGAGTAAAAATTGCCATGTAAGGCTTCTTGAGAACATAAGCCGTTCGGAGTCGGCATAAAACACGTAGGTCCAGTTCTCGGTCATTTGTGATCAAACATTAATAACACGCACAACACAATTGATCAAAAGAAGCTAGGTCAAAGTCCTTCCAAGGGCTGAAATGGCCAGTTTATATATATATATATATAGCTGTGGAATGGCTGAGGTATAGTGAGATATCAACTAAAGATATCTACATTTTTACAGACAGCTAAGCAGCGATTAAATCCCTTGCAGGTGTATTCCTACCATCACCAACAGCCCTTAAATGTCGTTCGTCTCTTAATAAGATGGCTGATAAGTTTGACATACATCTGGTCAGGGTACCAGGGCATAGGGACATTTCGGAAAATAATAGAGCGGATGAGCTCGCTAGGGAAGGTACACGCAAAGGTACGCTGCTGCCGGACATGGAAACATTAGGCATGCCAAATGCGTCTTGCAAGCTGGCTCTAAGGCAACATGCCACAGAACGGGCTAATTTCAGGTGGAAGCCAAGCACCACCTCTAACACATCTAGACAGTTGTGGCCTAGTTTTACTGAAAACGAACGATTAAACTCGTAGAAAGATCTCTCCATTTTGATAGGCGTTATAACAGGACACTGTATTATAGGTAGGCATGCCCTTAGAATGGGGGCTCATGCAAATGACTTCTGCAGGAGTTGCAGGGATGAGGAAGAGGAGGAGTCGGTTTTGCATCCCCTCTGTTAATGCCCCGCTTTAGCCCGCAGAAGACAGAAGCATCTAGGAGGCTTCTTTTTTGATGATCTCAGGGATCTTGAGGAGGTAGAGGTTAAGCGTCTACTGCTTTTTATTATTAGTTTAGGGTGGTTTCACGACAGCACTTAGGAGAGGAAGAGTAGATCTCCTGTGGTACCACAACAGACCAAACTAAATATCTGGTCTATGTGGGCCGCCACTTGAACCTAACCTAACCTAATACAAAATTTACTTTAATCAAGCATCAACAACAAATATTAGTAAACAATTCTTACTATAAGTATATATTTCTAATGATCCGGTAATTTGATGATTTCTTGAAACGAGATCAAGTTTCTTCATTCTAGAAGCTGAAACAGAAACAGCAATAAACTACTGTGTATTATTTCGAGTAACACAACAGCCAAGCCACAACAGTTTCGAAATCTTATGATTAACAACAATACGTTGTTAATGTATATGTTACTTCATACTGGCGTTACGTACGATTTGTGTACGAAAAAATGTTTTAAAAAAAATGAAGAAGTCTTATTTTTAAAAACATTTTATTATATTTGCGTAGTAATTAATAAGCACTATATTAAGTAAAAACAATGACAACAATCGACCCTAAGGATTGAAAGATATAAGCAAAAATATGTGCTGGCGTTACGTTACAAAAAACCGGAAGTGATTTTATGCTTTGATTACAAAATTTGCAAAACTCACTTAATTGGGCAAGACTTTTTTTAGAAGGGCTTTAAATAACATAACACGGGGTTACACGAGACAGTACTGTTAAAAACCAAATTTATGAAACAATGGAGACGATTTGATCATCATGGCAAATGAATTTATGTATAAATTACTTTTATAAATAAAATTAATTAGGGTTTTTATAAGCTGTCGTATTGTTGTATTGTCGTATTTTTTCATAACAGTTGTAAATTTATTGTTGTTGCCTTCCATATAAAACTAATTTACGACAATACAATAGCGTTTGATATGTATACAGTTTGTCGTATTTCACCAGTGCTGTTCTTGTTACGAATTTGTTATTACCGTGTACATTTCATAAGTATCATCACTACCATTACAGCTTTTCTTTTTATTTTGCGAGGCAAAAATGTTTGGAGAGGAAATTTAATTTCTTGAAAGTTTTGACGTAGCTTTCTGATTCATAACAAGATCAAGTTTGTACTTTTCGCTCAAAGCCCTATTAGGTCTGTCCCCGTACTTTTGTAGCAAAAATTGCAAGTTACAAAATTTGAGAGAGTAAGCAAAAAAATTATCTCTGAGCAGTAAAAGTTGCAAAAGTACTGAAACGCTTTTTAGTAAAAATGTGCAACTTTTAATCAAACGTCAAGAACATATGTTGTAAATTTGACCAAAAATTCTTTTAACATTTCGAATATGTCTGAAAAATTAGCTGCATTAAATGATTTTATTGTTTCAAGTGAATCTGAAAGTGGTTGGTTGGTTGGTTTAGATGGTGACTCTACATGCAAGCAGGATCCAAGTAGCTCTAGTGAGCCGTTTTGATACCATAACCTCGTGTTTCTGTTGGTTGGCTGGGTAGTGAAAGTGGTAGTGATGAGGAAATGTTTGACATTATTGATAAATATGAAGATGAAAACTTAAAGGAGATACCTCCTTGGCTTTTTTTCTTTTGTTTTTTTGTGGTATTAGCGCAAATTTTGACATTTCTGTCAACACATGACAACTTCCAAAGTTTTACTAAACGAAATTTGTGTAGCAGAAACTTGCAACTTTTCTCAAGGAGGGAAATGTTTTACTCTCTGATTATCACTCTCTTTTGCAAGCTTTTGGTGTAGGGGAATGGAAATTAGTAAAAAGTAGGGAAAGTTTTCGAAAGTTTTCGCAAACTAACAGGTACGGGAACAGCCCTATTATTTCATTATTTTCGTTTTGTTTTGGCATTTAAAAAAATTGATTTTCTCCAAGCATCTGTCTGTTTCTTCAGTCAGCTATATTCATACGACATACAACAAAATAAACCCTAGGGTATGTTCACAGTTGTTGTATTTTTTTATTGAAAACGCAATACGACATACAACAATACGACAGCTTGTGAAAACCCTAAATGTTTTTCTCTTGGAAAATATCATAAAATTAAAAGTTTTTGATTTATAAGTTTTAATTTTTTGGTCACGGTAGAATTTTCTATGGAAATGCCCATATTTAAAAATAATACTTATAGATAGAAGTTTGACAATTTAACTTAATTGCAATTTTTTTTATAAGGCTACGCTTTTACGCTTTTTTTTTTGCTACGCTTTTTATTTGTTAAGAACTATAAAATGTTATTTTTCTTTTATTGAAATATAGATTTTAGCAGAAAAATTACGATTTCCAAAAGGGGTTGGGACGGTTTCAGATTTTTTCTGGCAACCCTAAACAAAATATTCTTAATGCAAGCGTTCTCTTAGATCAAGAAATAAGTTTCCTCATTAAGTGTCCTCAGATGAAGACTATTAAATAAAACTTTTCTCTTAAAATTTCATGAACAAATGAAAAAAAAACAATTTATTAACTTTTTCGTTCTGAAAACAGTTTCCAAAATTTAAATAATAGAAATAAAAATAATAGTTCCATCGTTTAAACTGTTGAGTGTTATATGTTAGTTAAAATTACATTTATTTGTTAGCAGTTAAATTGTACTAAATGTTTTTTAGTATTACAGTAATTTAATTGTGAGCTTTTAGATCAAGAAAGTTTAAAGAAGGCAACAACAACTCTGCATAGAGTCAATCACACAGCAGACTAGACAGCCTGTTTCGAAAATCGCTACATTTCCTCTTCAGTAGTCTTTTCGCTGGGAAAAGTCGCTAACGAATCGCCAAGAGAAGGCTTTAGCGATTCGCTGACAAGAGTGGCAAACGAATCGCTTTTAGGGTTCCTCAAAAATTTGCTGTGAAGTGTCTTTGTTGATCACTACAATTTGTATTATGGGGGACATTCCTTGTAAAATCGGTCAACAAAATCGATCGATCACTCCAAATCTTGCTGATATGAATTGTATTTTGTTTGTATTTTTTTCAGAATATTTCAATAATTCAGATTTCAGAGCCTGCTTCATATTCCTACGATCGATTTTAAAATTTTTTAAAAAAGTCATCTTCCAATGATTGCCGGAATAAACGAAGGAAAATTTTTAAGATATTTTTGAATCGCGCATTAATCGCTTGGGTGATCGAAAATCGATCCATCTTCCTACGATCGCCGGAATGAGCAAAGGTAGATTTTTAAGATTTTTCTGGAATCGCACATTCATCGCTTGGGCGATTAAAAGGCTATCTATCTTCCAACGATCGCTAGAATGATCGCAGGAAGATTTTGAAGATTTTTCTTGAATTGCGCATTCACGCTTGTGCAATCGAAAAGCGATCCATCTTAAAACGATCGCCGAAATGAGCGAAGGAAGATTTTGAAAGTTGTTCCTGAATCGCGAACTCATTGCTTGGGCGATTAAAAAGCAATCCATCTTCCAAAGAGCTCTTGGGCGAATCTCAAGTTCTTCGAAAAATCAGCTTCACTTCCAATCGTCTTTCAAATGTTTGCAAGGGTAAAGTCACAAAAATAAAAGTAGATACATATGGGCATTTCCAGCGTGTCGGACGAAGTTAACGAAACGTTTACTAAACATTTACGAAAAAGAAAAACTGCATTTGTGAAAAAGTGAAAACGATTTGATCATCATGGTAAATGAATTTATGTATAAATTGCTTGAATACATTAAATTTAAATCTTTCTCTTAGATAATATCATCAAACAATAAGTTTTAATTTTTTGGTCACGGTAGACCTTTCTGTGGAAATGACCATATTCAAAGTAGATTTTTTGATAATACAAAAATCTTAAAAACGATAAGTGTTCAGTCACCACAGTACTCCCTCGCAAAACTTTCTAGATGTAAAACGAATATTGTGGTTTCATTAAGATTTTTGAGTAACAATATTAGTTGGTGTTTGTAGGATTAATTCATTATTTGTATTAATTTTATCACTATCAGCATTTGTGATGTTTAATTCTATCAATAAAAACGTTTATTGACTTCTTACTGACGTAAATTTTAAAGATACATTTTGGATTGCGTTCTTCAATTTTCAAATGGGCCTTCATATGGTGGTGTTAAAGATGGTTTGAGTTTATCATTTCGGAGAAAGAGATGTGTTGCCTCCTTAAGGGAAGGATAAATGAATGTTAATTTATCTTTTGAGTGATGTGCTATATTAGATGTTTACTCGTGATATCTATAAGCTGTTGAACAAATTTTGGCGCAGATGTATGGCGTGATGTTTTAAACAAGTCACCGGTGAGTTTGAGAGTTATGCCAAGAACAATTTCTGCAGGTGAAGCCAAGAAGAATAACTGATAGTTGGTAAGACCAATTAGAGTGAGTTAAATCAATTTTAGCAAAGAATATCTTACCATACACCCGTATGTTAGATCCTGAATATGAGGCTATCTGGAAAAGTTTGTACATTCACGATTTGATAGTATCCGCATGGTATCCATGAGTACTCTGATTTGCGGACAACATGAAGTGCAGACGCGTATGTGCTTTTGGAATGTCTGCAAAGTGCTCTCTTCATCAGGTATTCAAATTCTTATTTTGTTGCTTGAAATTTTTCGGCGTTAGTACAATGTGTAACCATGTTGGATATGGTAGAAGAAGATGCGTTGGGATTGATTTATATTATGTCTTTATATTCGGCAAGTAACTCAGCGTATTTGTTGGTGACGTCATACATCTTAAGTGAAGGTGTTGGCCTTTCCATAGTGAGAATGGCATTACACTTAACCCTTGTTTGAGTGTCGATGATTGCAGCATGTTTAATGTCCACGAGCATATTCAATATGCAGAGGAAATTAGCACCAATGATGTTGTGAGTAGTCTCAGCTATGATGAATATTAATTTGAAAGGTCGACGTAAGCCAAGGTCGAGTTTTAGCCGTGTTGATATAAATGTGTCAATAACGAAATAGTTGATTGCGAATAGTTTGGACACGTATTTGTCTTGACTTGGGCATCGTTGACTTTATGTTGGAGATCGATAAAGAATTTGCTCTTCAATATTTTTGTTTTTGGTTTTTTGATGAATTTTTATTAAATTTGCATAGTTTGTTGCAATTCTTCTTTGATTGATCTGCATATCTTCTATGATACGAGCAAAAATTATCATCATTGTGTTGCCGCGATCGGTTGTGTTGTAGGCAGGGACCGAAAATAATGATTATTGAATTGCCTTTTCCAATCAATGATTTTTATTTTGCAAGCGTTATAAATAAAAATTAAAATAATTATTTTTAACTGATTTTTCTTGTTTGCTCAGATATAAAAATCAGTTTTTGATTTATATTATTTTCAACAAACCTTAAAATCGTTTTTGAATTTTTATTATATTGCTCAGAAATAAAAAATAATTTTTTAATTTTAGTTTTTTTGCTCAAATAAAAATATCAGTTTTTAATTTTTATTTATTGTCCTCAAAAATATAAATTGTTTCCTAATTTTTATGTTTTTGTTCAGAAATAAAAATCGTTTTTTGATTTTATTTTTTTGCTCAGAAATAAAAATCGTTTAAGGATTATTATTATTGAGCTCAGAAATTAAATTCATTTATTTATTTTGTTTTTTTTTTTTTTGCTAAAAAGCATAAAGCTTCCTAATTATTTGCTCAGAAATGGAAATTGTTTTGTGATTTTAATGTTTTTGCTCAGGTATAAAAATGTGCACGTTAAAACCAATAACTTATTTTTTGATCATGT
Organism: Dichetophora obliterata; assembly: GCA_963920525.1. Lineage (NCBI taxonomy): Eukaryota > Metazoa > Arthropoda > Insecta > Diptera > Sciomyzidae > Dichetophora > Dichetophora obliterata. The sequence continues at coordinate 225,001,378 of OY986436.1, read as the reverse complement.
AGTAAGGGGTATGCTTTTTTTAAGACCGTAAAAATTTGTCAATGAATTGAATTGTTGAATGAATGAATGATTCCAAATAATGCTTGCTAAACACCACTGTTCTATAGCAATTTGCTAGAAAGCCATCTACCATTTTAAAACTTTTGTTATTTGAACCGGTCTAATGTATGTATATCCTTATTAATTTTAATTTTAGTATTTTTATTTCTAATATTCATTAAATGAGTTTTCATGAAGTTGAGCAAGTAAAAATAGTTTAAAAAGTTACAAAGAAAACGTATCATTAAAAGTGTTCGAAAAAATAATTGTAGTCAACTTAATACCAAATAGTATAATACTAAGGAAACCGTGTGTATTTTTCGCTCAAATGGCATTGCTCTCTACTCTCACTCTGCTCTTATTTCAAAATAAGCATACCAATTTTAGAAAACGTCAAAAATACGTGTAACTGTATATTATTTACTCATGGTTTTAACAATAGAAAAACAGACGCATAGAAAAACTGTCATTAGCTTTTTATTATACCCTGTCGAAATTTCAGTTTATTAGTGTCAGTAGTTCATAATCCTAAAACGATTTACATATCTGACCAAGAAATTCATTTCAGAAACTGATTTCAATTACTGAGCTATACAATTAATATCAACAAATTATATATCTGAGCAAAAATTAAAAAAGATTTTTATTTTTGAGGAAAATAATTTACATCAAAAAACGATTTTAATTTTTGAGGAAAATATATACATCAAACAACGATTTTTATTTCTGAGCAAAACAATAAAAATTAAAAAACGGTTTTTATTTTTGAACAAAAAAATAATAATCATAAAATAATGATTAATTCTTGAGTTGTTTTCCCTGACCAGCACGGTCCCTGGTTGTGGGGTTGGAGGTTAGCTTATTAGAATTTAAAAATCTTCAAGTTTAAAAAAGCTTTGATATTATTAAACTCCTTCATAACAATTAATTATAATAAATTTAAAATGTATTCACTTTATCTAATATCAGCCAGTTTGAAAAAATTCGCAAAGCTAAGGACGACATCGATAAGAAACTGGAAAAGGCCAGCAGTAATTATACTGAAACCCAACAGACGATGTCCATAACAAATAAACGAAGAAAACAGAACAAAACGCAGGTGGAGAAGTACGAAGCTGAACTTGTAGAATTGCGTAAAGTGCCGGAAAAGAATCAAAAAGAAATCAAGGAATGTGAAATTAAAGTGGAGAAAATAACTAAACAGAAAAACGAGCTAGATGAGGAATTACAAAAAAATTATGCGCTGTTGGAAAAACAAACTATGCCACTAATCGAAAAGCGTGAAAAGTTGGAAACCGAACTAGTCGACCTGAAGCGACACGTGGACGAAGCTAAAGCCGAACTGGCCGTCTCAGAGTCTGAGCTTAAGATATTAAAACATGATGAAACTACAGAAGCGCGTAAATATGAAACCCTGAAAACCTCATATGAGGAATCGGAACGGAGTTTAGGGGAACAGCGTACAAAAGCGAAAGAATTCAACGATCGGTTGCCGGAAATACACGCGGAGATTGCAGCTAAAACAAAACAATTGCAGAAAATACAACTCGATGAGGAGCAAATGCGAGCGAAACTGTTGCGCGTAAAGGCAGAGGTAAATTTGTCATTCTTGAAGTGGTATTTTCTCTTAATAATTTTCATTTATTAACAGTTGAATGAAAAATCCGCGAGCATGCAAACTTCACGCTCCAATAATAAGGTCTTAGATTTTCTAATGCGCCAGAAGAACGAAGGCAAAATTCCGGGCATTCTGGGAAGATTGGTAGGCTGAAGACATTCACAGTTTGATTTTAAATTTAATACAACATCTTTTAACAGGGCGATTTAGGAGCAATCGATGCAAAATTTGATGTTGCAATTTCCACTGCTTGCGGACGCTTGGACAATATCATCGTTGACACTGTTAATACAGCACAGGAATGCATTGAATACCTCAAACGTTTCGATGTTGGTCGCGCATCCTTTGTGGCGTTGGAAAAAGTCACGTATTTGGGAAGCCACTCCGGCGCAATACAAACGTAAGCAAGAATTAAACAATATACTCAATAAAATTTAATAAAACTTTTCATAATTAACAGCCCAGAAAATGCACCACGTCTCTACGATTTGGTACGTGTTGAAGATGAACGTGTGCTGCCCGCCTTCTACTTTGCCTTACGCAACACTCTGGTTGCCAACGATTTAGAACAGGGCAGTCGTATTGCCTATGGCGCGAAACGCTTTCGTGTTGTTACCCTTAACGGTGATTTAATTGAAACCTCCGGTACAATGTCGGGCGGTGGACGCACACAAATACGTGGCAAAATGGGTTCCAAAGTTCAAACTAAGACCAAACCCACCTCAGCCGATACATCGCTCGTATCGCAGAAAGCACTAGAAACTCTTCAAGTACAGGCTGAGGAGTTACAGTCTAAAATAAATTACAGCCAAGAAGAACAAGGTCGGCTAGAACGCGAGGTACATCATCTGCAGGTTAGCCGTCAAAAGCATGAAGCTGAAATACAAAAACTCGGCATAACCATTAAAAGTTTAGATGAGCAACTACCACGTATCTTCAAGCAGTTGGAAGCCCAAAAGCAGCGCATGCTCAAAACCACCACAGATGCCATTAAAGTCAAAGCCATCACGGCTGACATAGAGCGCAAAAAGGGTGTTCTGCTGGCTTCCGAAAAGTCCGCTGAAAAAGTTGAAAAGAAAATTAATGAAATAAAGGAGAACATCGACAATATTCACGGAGAAAAGGTGAAATCGGTGCAGATTAAAATCAATAGCATTAGCACACAAATCAAAAAACTCAATGGTAACATTTCCAAGCTAAAGGTTGAGGTTACAACCTGCGAACGTAACGTTAAAAAGATGGAAAAACAAATCGAGCATCTACACACTGAAATAAAAAAATGCGAAACTGAACTTAAGGATCTGAACGAGCTGCGCCAAAAGTATGACGATGAAACCGTTGATTTAGCTAAAGAGCTCGAAGAAGCCAAGTCGAAGATAGAGTTGGCCAAGTCCGAATCGACTGATTTGCAAAAGGATGTACTCACTATACAAAAGAAAGAGAGTGACAGCAAATTGAAGCGTGTTGAAATTGAGCAAAAACTGCAAACCGTGACAGCTAAAATGAACGATGTCAAAGCGCAAATTCCACACTGGCGTGATCAGCTAAAACCTCTGCGATTACATGAAATTATTGGTGATACTGAGCCACAAGCACCCCTGAAAACCTATACCGAAGAAGAATTGGCCGCGCATACACTACAAGATATACAATACAAAGAGAGCGTGCAGGAGGAAATGCTCAAGAAGAAGCCGAATATCTCCTGCATACGAGACTATATTGAGAAACGTGATGTTTATCTTGAACGCGTCAAAGTACTCGAAGACATCACCTCGAAGCGTAACGAAATGCGTCAGCTCTACGATGACGTGCGGAAAAAGCGCTACAATGAATTTATGCAAGGCTTTCACATTATCACGCGCAAGCTTAAGGAAATGTATCAAATGATTACTCAGGGTGGCGATGCGGAACTTGAGCTGGTCGACTCGATGGATCCCTTCACCGAGGGTGTCTCGTTTAGCGTTCGCCCGCCCAAGAAAACTTGGAAAAATATTTCCAATTTGTCAGGTGGCGAGAAGACTCTATCATCATTGGCTTTGGTCTTTGCGCTGCATTACTACAAACCATCACCGTTGTATTTTATGGACGAAATAGATGCAGCACTCGATTTCAAGAATATCTCCATTGTGGCGCATTACATTAAGGTAATTTTTCTTCTTTAACGTGACACAGGCGGGTAGCTAGAATTTTCCATGGGGGAAGGGGGTTTGATTACAAAAATGTATTGCTATCAATCTGATATTTAAAAGAAGGATATGGAACTTTATTATGGAAAATTGTTTTTAATTTTTAAATATCAGTACAAGAATCGTCACCTTACTTGTATTTTTTACCCTTGTATTTTTTATCAAGTGAATTTTAAGAAAAAGTTCAAATTTTTTGCCTATTTTGGCCTATCGGGCCAAATAATTCGAATTGAGATTTCTGTCATTGCCTCAAAATTTTATAGTAAGAAATTATTGACGCCACTCTGAAATGCTCTTTCTTGTGCTTCATTTCTCAATGGATACCTGAAAAATATACATTAATCTAAAAAATATAGCACATTTTACCTATTCTAAGTACTGAAAAATAACATTTTTAAATATTTTTTTGGTCGGAAAAGTTCAAGGTTCCATTCCAAACCATGAGTATAGGTGGACACAATTGTCTATATCGTCTTTTAAAATGCAAGAAAGAGAAACAAAAAACTTTCTAAATTTTTCAAGCGCTTGCATTGGGGGCTTTTAGAATTTTGTTGTTTCAGAACGATTATGCATTTTTTTGTTACGCCTTCTTGCATTTAAGTTAACGATCGTCTAAACTCAAAATATCGTAAAAAAAAAAGCGATATGGAATTTACTTTATTGCCAACTAGCTGAACCCGGTGAGCTTCGCTACTCCCCTCGTTATAAAATAAAATTAAAAGTATTTATATATTTTTCACGCCATCGAATTTTCGAAATAAGTCTACCCCAGCGCCACCTACCGTGTCCATTTATACACAAATTATTATTATTTTCTTATGATCAAACAAACATACATTCTGAATTTCAGTTAAATTGGTCCATAAATTCAAATTTTCGATATAAGTCCACCCCAGCGCCACCTATCGGGTCCAAATATAGCCTATGTTACCCAACGTACCAAGATGAACATTACCTGAAAATTTCATCAAAATCGGCCCAGCCGTTTTGGAGTCCATACGTTACATACATACACACATCCTATTTTGTATATATAGACTAGCTGAAACCCGGCGCGTTGCTGCCACTCTCCCTATTCAAACGCCCATAAAATGTTATCAGTTAAACAGCATGTCTAAATTGAGGTCAAATACTGAGTTCTGAGACTGTGCGACCTATATCCACAAAGCTATTCGATATAACAAATTTGGGTTGTATAGGAAGTGCCACTCTCTCTTCATCACCGCTAATAGAATGTAATCAATTAAACTGGATGTCTACATGGAGGTCGAATACCGAATTCCAAAACTGTGCGACATATAACTCCAAAACTATTCGATAGCACAAATTTTGATTGTATGGGAGGTGCCACTCTCCTTTTCCCTACGCCCATAAAATTTTAGCAATGAAACTGCATGAGTACATTGAGGTCGAATACTGAATTTTGAGGCTGAGTTACCTATAACTCCAAATCTATTCGATATCGCAAATTTGGGTTAAATTGGAGGTGTCACGCCCCCCGACAAACTCTAAAAAATTTTATCAGTAAATCTGCAAGCGTAAATTTTGGTCGAATACTGAGTTCCGACGCTGTGCGACCTTGAACTACAAAGCTATTCGATATCACAAATTTTCGTTGTATGGGAGGTGCCACTCCCCCTTGATCAACGCTCATAAAATGTAATCAATGAAACTGCATGTGTACATTGAGGTCCAATACTGAATTCCAAAGCTGTGAGACCTATAACCCCAATGCTATTTGATATCTCTAATTTGGGTTAAATAGGAGGTTTCACGCCCCCTTGTCGTACGCCCATAAAATGTAATTAATGAAACTGCATGTATAAATTGGGGCCGAATACTGAATTCTGACGCTGATATTCAATATCGCAAATTTACGTTAAATGGGAGGTGCCACGCCCCTCTTACCAATGAACATAGATTGAATCAATGAAACTGCATGTGTATATTGAGGTCGAATACTGAATTTCGGCGTTGTACGACTTATAACTCTAAAACTATTTGATAGCACAAAGTTGGGTTGTATGGGACGTGCCACTCCCCTTTGCCCTACGACGACAAAATGTAAGTAATGAAAATGCATGTATAAATTTAGGTCGAATACCGAATTCTTACGCTGTCAACCTATAACTTCAAAGCAATACGATATCGCAAATTTGGGTTGTAAGGGAGATGTCACGCCTCCCTGTCCAACGCCCATAAAATAAAACCATTGAAACTGCATGTGTAAATTGAGGTCAAAAACTGAATTCCAAAGATGAATTCCTATAACTTCAAAGCTATTCGATATCACAAATTTGGGTTGTATCGGAGGTGCCCCTCCCCCTTGTCCACTCCCATAAAATTTCATCACAGAAACGGTACGTCTAAATTGTGGTCGAATACCGAATTTCTAAGCTGTGCGACCCATAACTCTAACTAAAGCTATTCGATAACAACAATTTCTTATTTATATGTGGGAGGTAAAAGGGGGTGTGGCATTGCCCCTTAAACCATCTCGTACTCAAAGCAAAGCGTACTTACAAAATTTGAGCTCAATCGGACCAATGGTTTCGAAGTATTTTGATATTTTCTTTAAAGTAGGCGTAGATGAATTGTGACCACGCCCATTTTTTCAAAGTTAATTATTGTTATCATACGAACTTATTTACCAAATTTTAATTTCATACGACCAAAACCGTCTTAAATACAGCATTTTTATTGATTTGTGGGCGACAAAAGGGGGTGTGGTACAAAACCTGCAAAGATACACACATGCAATTTCTTATGTGCACCCTCCACACAGACCCCAATCACCCCTGAAAATTTCATTGAAATCGGGCAAGCCGTCTAGGAGGAGTATGCGTTCAGGAAGTTTTGCCACTTAATTTTATATATATAGATATCAAAACAGTGGGCGCAAAAGTGGGCGTGGTCAATTTTTCTTTCAGTAAACACTTAAATTGGATTACTACGAACATTTGAAAAAAAATTATCCAAATCGGTCCAGCCGTTTTCCGATTTTAGATAAATTGAAAAAAGTGGGCGCAAAAGTGGGCGTGGTCAATTTTTCTTTCCGACAAAACTTAAATTGGATTACTATGAACATTAAAAAAAAATTATCCAAATCGGTCCAGCCGTTTTCCGATTTTAGATAAATCAAAAAAAGTGGGCGCAAAGTGGGCGTGGTCAATTTTTCTTTCCGTAAAAACCTAAGTTGGACTGTTACGAACATTTAAAAAAAAAATTATCCAAATCGGTTCAGCCGTTCTCAACTGATGCAATTACCAACGAACGACATTTGATTTTTATTTATATAGATTCAATTAAATTTCGTTCATTTGTCGTATGACCATTTTTTCCCTTTGTTATTGGTTGCGTGCTATTTTGATTGCTATTTCCAACAAAAATAGCGCGTATGTACACAATTTGAACTGCATAAAATTCATACATTTACTTTTCATATCAATTAAAATCAAATTTGCAAAAAAAAAATTTCCAATAGGTCCAAAACCCTTCACTCAAACACATATAACTCGACCAAATCAAAACATTTTCAAACAATTTTTTTTTAAAACCATCTAGAGAACGTACCCTACAAAATGGTATCGGCAGATTTTTTTTTTACTCAGCCGAACTCTCAAACACTCGTCACAAACAGATTTGACAACATTTTTTTATATATATAGATTTTTGGAAGTATAGAGATATCCATTTTTTGACCAGAATTGATCAACACTGATGACTGCACATAGTTTGTTTGTAACGGTTCATATATTTCAAAAAACGGATCGTAGTTCGTGCAATTAAAATATAATTTCTTACGATACTTTGGGTTTAGTCGTTATTCCTTGTGACCACAGAAATATATATTCTTAAAAACAAAAAAATTATAAAATTAGAAAAAACTCTTCCTCAAAGTTAAAAAAAAATATTTCTCATTTATTTTTGTAGGAACGTACAAAAAATGCGCAATTCATCATCATCTCTTTGAGATCGAACATGTTTGAGCTCTCCGACTATATTGTTGGCATTTACAAGGTCAGGGATTGCACTGACTCGGTGACAATAAAGAATGTATCTTTAATTTTGATGCCAATACAATACAATCAGACACAAGCCTCCGCTACACAGCAAATGACAATTTTTCCAGATAAAAGCATTTTATTGCCAACGGCAGCAACACAACGTAATCGAGAGGATGAAGAGAATGCACCACCTGCAACACAGTATCCAACACGCGATACAACTTTCGCTCCGCCATGTGAAAGTACAGTGCTCTCCCAAACACTTGCCATACACAACCGTACCGGCAGCATCTCAAATGCGACGACGTCGTCTTTGGACAAAGATGTGAGCAACGCATCGGTGGTAGCACCCTCAACTTCAAAAAACAATAGCAGTATTAATGATGCATTCTTCAAGAAACCACTGCCACCACCGCCATCCCAAAGGACTGCAACCAGCAACTAAAAAAACCTTAATTGTCTCTAGCATCGTAAGCTTACCAAAATTAAACTAACTTGCATAAATTTGTTTAGGCTAATTAGGTAATAGAATTGTTTAAAAACTAAGCAGCACTCGAGTCTAAATTTACATACGTTTACAACAAATTGATAATAAAGCATGAGTACAATTTCCACCCCATCCTTCTCCCTATTTGCATTATTTCATCAATTCCATGCATGCAAATTTATAATTAACAATTAAAAAGATATTTTTATAAAACCACCACTTCAACGACAAATAAATCAATTCATTAAAAAATGTATATTTTGTTTATTATTATTACGATGCATTTTGGTGGAAACGCATGTTATATAGACGAATGTTATGAAACATAACAAATTAAATAAAAACACATTTTAACATTTAAATTTTTTGTATTTTTTCTTATAATCCATCAACTATTTTTGTGCAAATTGCTGCCAACGCATCTGTCGTCACATTTTTAAGTCCAGTGATGTCTTCACCAGAATCACAGGCTTTGGCAATTTCGGGATCTAACGGCAATGAACCCAAAAATGGCACATCCATTTCTGCGCACATTGCATGCACTCCACCTGTTTTTGCAGGAAAGATTTCTGAAGTGTTGCCGCAGTGACCACAACGGAAGGCACTCATATTTTCAACAACACCGAGTATGGGAATGCGTTGCTTTTTGCAGAAGTTTATCTCCTTGCGTACATCCAACAACGATACTTCCTGTGGTGTTGTTACGATGAGTGCCTTTAATGACTGTTTCTCGTCGTTATCACGCAAATATGTGATGACTGATAAATGTTCATCAGATGTTCCTGGCGGCGTATCTAGCAAGAGTAAATCCAAAGTGCCCCAGTCAACCTCACTAAGGAATTGTCGAATCATGCCGTTTTTTTTTGGTCCTCGCCAAATTATTGCATCATCAGGCGAGCCAAGTAGAAATCCAATGGACATGAGGCAGATATTATCATCCACGCTGACAGGAGACCAACCGGAGCCGCTCTGATGTACATTTTCACCCTCAACACCTAATATACGTGGCTGTGAGGGTCCACATATGTCGATATCTAACACGCCGAAATTCTGTTCGGGGTAGGCTTTACCCAGATAGCGCGAAAGCAGCATGACGACGGTGCTCTTACCAACGCCACCTTTGCCGGAGAGTATAAGCAGTTTTTTCTTCACATCTTTTAGTGATTCAGCAACTAGTACTTTTCCAGGATCTTCCATCTTTTTATTTGGATCACTGCAGATGCGCTGGTTGGGGCAGCCCTGGCATGCATTACCAAGACCGGCGTCAGCGCTGTCCACTCCAGGACAGTTTTCTGGTTCCGGCATCATTTTAAGTCTGCTGTGTGGATTCTGGCGTGGATGAAATATATTTCGACCTGTAAAAAATAAAAGTATTAACAGCTGTTAGATAATAATGTTGCCAGACTAAGAGTATTTAAAGCAATCTAAATCAGACATGAGCTTCCAGAAGCTCAATTGGCTCAGTTGGCTCAGTTACAAATTTGTTTTGTTTGATAAACTTTTTGTTTGCACATTTGTAAAAACAACCACACAAACAAAAAATAATAACAAAACCGACGTTTTTCTAACTTGCTAAAAACAACAAATGCATGCAAAGGCAGCAAAAAGCAAGCCTTGCTCAATGGCATGCGCTTGAGATGTTTGTGTCGTTACATGTGTACACACAAACACACATGATTAGTTTTTGTTTTGCTGTTAAATTTTTTTATAGAAATAGAAAATCAATGTAACCTTATTGGGGCTTTTTATTGCATTAAAATTTTTTATTTTATTCTTTTTTTTTTGTAACGATGAGCAAACGCAATAATGAATAATTTTATTTATTTATTTATTTATTTATTTCAATTCATCTACCAGGTATGAAACCTTCACAGATTACATAGTTGAACTTAAACTCTAAACTTATAGTAAATATCTTATAAATAACTTCTATGCACAGAAACAGAATAATGATTGAATAGATTCGATATATTACAATGCTTAATCAAGTTCCACCAAAAAAGAGAGATTTAAACAAATTGATTAATTAAATAACTTCAATAATTTAGTACGGTTAAATCAAATTTAATGAATACTTTATAAGATAAAATTAACAGGATTAAAAAGAGCAGGTAATTTTTAATTATGTTAAAGAGATATAGCATATTTTAAATAATGTCTAACAGCTGTCTTTTATACTTATAACAATCGCTGGAGAAGTTCAGTGATTTGCAACCGTGTTGCAATGGGACAAGCATCTATTAATAGCTCCATTAAGCCTATAATAAGTTCTGTGGTAAGATGTGTGGAATAAATCAAAGTTTCTAAGGGTACGACTGGGTATATTAAATGGAATGACAGAAAGCAGTTCTGATGAATTTATTCTGCCATCAATTATGTAATTTATGAATAGAACGTTAGATACAACACGTCTTTGTGAGACGTAATTAAGGCACAACAGTAGACAACGTAACCAGTAAGCAGGCATGTTTCCCAGGAGTACAACTGACGCAACGCAAACCTCGTGAAGCTGAATATTTTCAATTCTGGACTTAGAACATTCATAGAAGGGATCCCAGATAACACTTGCATACTCCCGAAGAGATCTCACAAGACTAACAAAAATTGCTTTAGATTTATAGGGATCTAAAAACTACATATAATTTATTTTTAAAAAACCTAACTGAGAGTTGGCTTTTGATATAACATATTCGATGTGAATATCAAAAGAAAGCTTATAATCAAAGAATATGCCTAGGTCCTTATACTAACTTACTCTACGAAGCCCACGCGCAGAACCGTCGATGTAGTCGTAATTGATTGATATGCTTCTTCTGAATAATGATAAGAATTTACATTTAGAAAAATGTATCAAAATTTAGCGGAAGCTTGTTGATATTGGACCAATGAAGAAGGGATTTAATGTCTTCTTGTAACTTGGAACAGTCATCGAGGTCACTAACTTTAATAAAGAGTTTTAAATCATCAGCATGTTTATTTAAAAAAAAACATTGGATCACTAAATTTATTTTCCTGCTCATAGCTGATCTAAATAGTCATATGCAAATCAGGGTTGATAAATGACTTTTTCATTTTGGTATACAAATTTAGAAAAAATTGTACTAAATGAAAAAAAAGTATGGAATAAATTTTGTTTACTCCATGTATACTACGTTAATAATGACTTGAAATTTTGCATATGAACTTTATTCTCAAATATTCATCATATAATTCAAATTTTTCAAAATAGTATGTAAACCACGCCTACCTCCTAAGCAAAGTAGTTATATGAAAACTGTTAAAAGTCGCGTTTCCATAGAAACAAGATAACAAAAAATTAAAATAATAAAATGATGCAGGAATTATTAAAAAAAGCTGTTTCACTATCCTGAAATTGTATCGATTTCATACTACTCTTTTTAGTATCTCATGTACTCAACCATCAAAGTGTTTCAACTGTTTAAATTCAACCTGTGATCATTTTTTCTACAGCCTAAATTCATGAACGAGTCTCGTAAACCTTATGACGTTTTCTCTCTGAATTTTTTACATTTTAAACTAGGCTTAAAAAATTTGTACCCGCTTTTTGTCGAAAAAAGATCAGATAAATGTAATTTTTTTTCGGTGATGTGTTAGCTGCCCTGTATATTCGAATATTCGAATTATATTTTTTGTAAACTTTATTGAATCGTAATTTAATTTATCTATAAATAGAATATCCAACACATATTTAATATATTAGTACCTTGTATAAATGTTCTGACGTTTGCAAAATGTTTTCGAGTCAAAAAGAACAAAAACTTTAATGGTATGTAAAAAAAATTTACCTGTTTTGTTCATGTTAATTTTATGTGCACACCGTTGGTTGTATTTGAGGACTGAATTTCTGCACTGTTGATCTTAAGAGTGCAAAAGTTCCGTATGGTTTCTCTATCTAAATGATTTCGATCGCTTCCAAAAATCTATTAACAGACCCATTTATGATAGATTTAAATGGGATCCTTTTTTATTGGTGTAAGTGGTACATTTGACGATACATTTAACGATATAATTCATCGGAATTATAATATGATATAAAAAAATGTTTGTGTTTGACAAGCCTAAATTTATACATATAGAACTATTGCCTCATATAAAAGCTATAGTTTAAATACATATATACTCACATTTTTTGACCCTATCCACAAATCCTCAAAAATTTTAATTATGCAAAAATATCTCCAATATCGATTTAAAATATAAAAGGAAAAATTAAAACTTTTACTTTAGTTTCCTTTATTCTTTAAGCCATTGAGGATGTTAGAATTTACTTGATTTAATATGTGAATATGTTCATAGATTTTAATATGGGAACTTTTACAATAAAAACACATAGTATATAATCCCTTTTTATCCAAGATCTTGATAAAATTGACAAGACCGACTATATGCCGCTTAACGATTAGTTTCAACTTTAGTCAATATTTACTGAAAAACTTGCTCCTGAAAACTTGAACTAAAAAATTGTTTTGCTTTTGTTCAGAGCAAATGTCAAATTTAGTCCAGAGATTTTTACTGTCTTTGTTGATGTGAGTAAAAAAGTAATAGCGTACTGTTTTCTGAAAAAACTATAACTTCACAGAGTGCAGAATATTTTAGATTCCGACCTGAATTTACAGAATTTTGACTTCTTTGAGCTGAAAAAAGAATGGAAAAAATGCATTATTTTATATTGGTTGCACTGTTTTTTTGAACTCTGATGTATTTACGATTGAGGCTATGCGTAGTGTCAACTGCATGAAATATACAATAAATATTCATCGATCAATTCAGTTTTATTAAAACTAACCACTTTAATCAAACATACATTGGATTCAATTTCAGAATTTTTTTGAATTTACAGCTGTTTGCTTCAATGTCAAAATAATTTTATTTTGTTATCGTGTTGGTCTTACTAGAGAGCAGAATGCAGAACCGTCGAATTTTACTGGTCAGAAAATGATACATTTTTTATACTTTTGCGGTCAACATTTTCGAGAAAAGAACGCGATTTATTTTGAGAAAAAATGCAGAACTCTTCTAGTGGTCAGAAAAAATGCAGAATTTTTTCCAGAAAATCATGTGCGATAAGTGTGGGGCAAGACTGGGGATACGGACAATTTTTATTTACTCCTTCGCAGTTGTCGCGCACAAATGCAGAAAATCGATAATCAAAATCGACTGCATATCGTTGTTGAAAGTTTGAATTTGATTTGTGAGTATGGCAACGCTGGAATTGAGCTTTAAGGTCTGACAGCTGTTTTAATTATTGGCTGTCATGCATAATTACTTTCTTTTTCTCAAATTTTTGGTTTGACAAAATTTTATATCGCTAATTTTCACTGTTGAGTAACAAAGGTGCTAAAGATCGTTCGAGCAGATAGACAGAAAAACTGTGCCGTATCACGCGATACTGATTTGTTAACTTTTTATATCATTGTGTATTGCACAAAAGTTGCACAATAATGGAAAGACAACAATCCCCGGATAAATCAAGCAGTTTCGCTGTTACAAAGGAGCTCAATGGAACAAATGGTGTGACTATTAGCAATGGTAGCAGTGAAACGAAGGAAATAAGTAAGTGTTAATATATAAAATTGGCTAAAAACAAGATGTGTCAATTAAGCTTAAAATAGTTCCCAGAAATGACAAATGAAACTATGTAAAAATAAGATTAAAACATTCATGCTTCCCTGTTTCGACCATTGCAGATGGTGCCAATCAAAGTGGATCCGATCGATGCGTTGAGTTTTCCATTGACGTGCCTTGGGGCACAGTAGAGGGTAAGCAGCACAATATTGAACACGCATTCAAATAAATTTATTATTGCTAGTTTATGTTGTCATAATTTTTATTATGAATATTTGAAGTAAATGTTGAGTAATAGATAATGTTATTACACTTTTTGCATTTCAAGTTATCATGATTTTTTCGAAATGCCATATAAACTATACTATTTTTTGTTTTTTTTTTATTGGCACATGCACGTGTTTTGTTCATTAAATGATTATAAAATTGAAAGACATTACTGCTAAGCACAAAATGTTATCAGTATCAACAATTTTTTCCAATCAGTATCCTTTTGTTTAAAAAAAAAGTACAGATTCTAAGGTTAGTAATGAAACACTTGTCGAGTAACAGTTATGAAGGAAACAAATGCTTCGGCTTTGCAGACGTTCATTCTTTTTTTTAATTTATTTAAGTTTTCTTATAATTGTGTCTTTTTCGCGAATAGCAGCTCTGATGTTGTCTTTGAGATCTCGAATATTTGCTAGGGCATTGCTGAAACTAATATGCCTATTGTGTATGGCAACTTTACTCTCAGTTGAGTTGCGGTTGCCAAATTCTTATTATCGATGGCAACACTCAGAACAATTGATCAACTGGCCGCTTTTACAGTTGCTTGTCAAGTTTTTGTGTTATTACCGATAACCACTGTTATTTGGTTTGGTTGCGGAACCTGTCAAAAGTCAGCAACTGCTAATTACTTGTTGCAAGCTGGTGGCGTTGTGCAAAAGCGAGAAATGGATGCAGCGTAAGTTTTGGATATTTATGTTATGTGGATTATTCATAGATTATTTATTTTCATAGAAACATACAAATTACAAACAAGCAACACATTTTTATTCAATGTTTGTATTTACAGTATTATATTACTTTGAGTTTGAGAGTTCCAAAGGGTTGGATTTGTCTCTGATTTTCCTTCTTATACGCAACACATCAACATCACTGCATCCGTTTCCGTCATCAAAATATGAATCATTACTTATATCCATATTTATTTGTTTTCTTTCTATAAATGGCTTTTTCCAATTTTAAACTTATTGCATATATAAAATTTTTAACATGAGCCGTTTTCTTTTTGACAGCTCGTTATTGTTTTCTTTGGCAACTCGCTGAAAATAGCAACTTGAAATTGGTTGTGATACGAAATACCAGACGACAGTTCGGTTGCTTTAAAGTTGGGTTGCTTATTTGGCTACGCAACTCTGTTTGGTTGCCCTACGCAATAGGCCTATAAGCCTCAAGGGGAGCAAATTGAGGAATTTATTTTAATAAACTACACTTTTTATCGTGTATTTTTTTATATTTTGAAATTTCCAAAACTGCAATGTGTTCTGCAAGCGTATATAAATCCATGTTTAGAAACCTCATAATTTTTAATTAATAGGCCTATTGCGTAGGGCAACCAAACAGAGTTGCGTAGCCAAATAAGCAACCCAACTTTAAAGCAACCGAACTGTCGTCTGGTATTTCGTATCACAACCAATTTCAAGTTGCTATTTTCAGCGAGTTGCCAAAGAAAACAATAACGAGCTGTCAAAAAGAAAACGGCTCATGTTAAAAATTTTATATATGCAATAAGTTTAAAATTGGAAAAAGCCATTTATAGAAAGAAAACAAATAAATATGGATATAAGTAATGATTCATATTTTGATGACGGAAACGGATGCAGTGATGTTGATGTGTTGCGTATAAGAAGTAAAATCAGAGACAAATCCAACCCTTTGGAACTCTCAAACTCAAAGTAATATAATACTGTAAATACAAACATTGAATAAAAATGTGTTGCTTGTTTGTAATTTGTATGTTTCTATGAAAATAAATAATCTATGAATAATCCACATAACATAAATATCCAAAACTTACGCTGCATCCATTTCTCGCTTTTGCACAACGCCACCAGCTTGCAACAAGTAATTAGCAGTTGCTGACTTTTGACAGGTTCCGCAACCAAACCAAATAACAGTGGTTATCGGTAATAACACAAAAACTTGACAAGCAACTGTAAAAGCGGCGAGTTGATCAATTGTTCTGAGTGTTGCCATCGATAATAAGAATTTGGCAACCGCAACTCAACTGAGAGTAAAGTTGCCATACACAATAGGCATATAAATCTCTTATTGAAAGAAAGACTATATTAGTTATTTAATTGCAATAGTCATTTCATATACATATATAAAATAGTTCTTACTAGACTACCTTAACATTATATATCATTTGAATTCATCGCTTAATCAGTAATAATGATATACATACAAGTAACACCACAGTTGTGGAATTTTAAATTATTTAAACAAAACATTACGTCAAGAATGTTTGACTTTTAAAAAATGTAATAAGCCATTTTAATGACTGTAATATTGTGACACATTTTAAAAGTGAATACTCATCAGTCTTGCTTTAATTGTTTATTGAAGGTCGTTCATTGGTATATGCGCTAAAAAATAATTGTTTTAAGCGAGTTGTGAGGGTTTAACTTTTGGCATATCGTCGCTGCGACTACAAAAAATAAAGTAATCCGATATGTGTTTTTTAACAACTTTTCAGGAAAGCAAAAAACTGATTTTTTTGATATAATATATTTTGCTTAATGCTATGTTTATGCTCATATAAAAAAAAATCTGCTTTTTGCATTTTTTAACATGCTTTTTCAAAATTAATCCATGATGACTACAACGCAGCTTAAGCTTTTGTTTTGACATTAGTGTGGTACAGCAGTCAAGGCTAATCGCTTTTCCTTTGCCATTTTCTGGAATAAAAAAAGTAAATGACTATGTTATATTATACACTGCTTTTCAAAGTTATAGTTGCCCCTCTCTCGATATGTGTTTCAAGAGAACTAAAATAAGAGAGCACAAACTAAGATTGCAGTTAGTTGGAAGTATCAACATCATTAAAAACTAGCAACAAAAATTAGGTAAAGTAACGGTAAATTTTATGGATGAAAAAGATATGTTAGAACAGCGCACTTAATGCCCATTTCATTGTTATAATTGCCTTTGCTAAAGTAAGTTGTTCTCCAGTTTGTCTTATTTTCTGCTAGTTTTTAATTGTTACTTTCACACCGTTACAATGCCACGTGGCCGCGTTTTAAATGATCGGGAAAAAGGCATGATTGAAGCCTATTTTGAACAAGGTACAAAAAAACTAGCGACACTCTTTGGTTAATCCTGAAGAGTATGGAAGCAAAACCTATCCTGGACGAAGAAAATTCCCGGCGAGAAACAATGCGAATGTGCCGAACTCTATAAAACTCCACAACTTCGCTTTCAATGGCACAACGAGCGTGTGGTACTGCAGCCTCTGTTTCGACTATAAAGGGCAGGGCAGTACAAAGAAGCCCAAACATTGTTCGTCAGCAAACGCGGAAAGGTCCAAAACTTACTGCTCAACATAAAGCGTTACGTATAACATTTGCTCGAAATCATATCACACAAGACTGGAAGAAGGTTAGCAATTAATGTTTAAAAACAACTCGCGTCTTAAATCCTTGTTTTTGGTTTTAATCACTTTTATGTTTAGTTACATAATTTTTTCTGATGAGAAAAAATTCAATCTTGACGGTCCGGATGGAACACATTCGTACTGGAGGGATTTGCGCAAAAACCACGTGTTTTTTAAACTCGAAATTTTGGTGGCGGTTCACTCATGGTATGGGGAGCATTTTGCGCTCATGGTACTCTCTTCCTTGCATTTCCTTCTTCGTGCCGAATGGCCAGCATTGAGTATCAAGACGTCCTCCAGGAATATTTACTGCCATATATTGCCAAATATTCTGAAGAAAATCTAATTTTTCAACAGGACAATGCTAGCGTACACGTAAGTCGGTCGACTAAACAGTGGTTTGAGATGCACAATGTTGCTCGACTGGAGTGGCCAGCACGTTCGCCGGATATCAACCCCATGGCAAATATTTGGCGTAAAATTTATGAAGATAAACAACAGTTCCAAAATATCAACGATTTGAAATCAGCGATTTTGACGTCCTGGGTGCTTTCAACGCCAGATTTCATTAAGCCTTATGTTATGTCTATGAATATCGCTTAACAGAAATTATAACACATTCTGGTGGCCCAATAAATTACTAGAAGTTCCTAAAAAATACAATTAATTTGAAGTTTTTCTCAATTGTTGGGCCAATTATAACAAAGAAATGAACATTTAGTGCGCTGATCTAACAAATAATTTCCTTTCATAAAATTTACCGTTACTTTACCACATTTTTGTTGATAGTTTTTAATGATATGTGTACTTCCAACTAACTGCAATATCAGTTTGTGATCTCTCACTTTAGTTCTCTTGAAACACATATCGAGAGTGGGGCAACTATAACTTTGAAAAGCAGTGTATCTAAATATATAGAAATACTTCCAATCCTATGCTTATTGCCTTTGTTTATTATATTTGTTATTGACATATGACAAATTTTCGTTATTTTTCCGATCAGAAATAAAAGTTATTTCCAGTAGTGGAATTCTCAAACGCGTAAACGACGATTTTCGATATCGTTAGTTAGCGAAAACTGTCATTTACTATGAACGTGGCACTCACAATGACCGATAACGACAACGATTATTATCGTTAAATTTTTGGAAATTCCACTACTGGTCGTTGTTTCTTCAATCAGGAATAAAAGTTATATTTTACGAGTTGTATCATACGAGCATTTATTATACTTAAAAAATTCAAACTTTTGTTACCATTTTTGAACTTTAAGTGCCATTCTTCATTTTTGTTGTCACTTTTTTAATATTGAAATTGAGATTAGCTCTCAGCACTCTCATTTTGTATTTTACTTCTGAACGAAAAAAATAACGGTAAAAAATAATTTTTAATTCTGATCGAAAAAATTACGACCAACAAATAACTTATATTTCCGATTGAAAAAATAACGACCAAGAAATAACTTATTTATGATCGAAAAAATAAACGGTAAAAAAATATGTTCTATATCTGATCGAAAAAATATCAATTAAAAAATCATTGGTGTGAGGTGATTTTTATCTTTAAAATCATGAAAAAAAGCATGTAAAAAATGGAATCTCTAGCAAGACACTGCCTTATTTAAAATAATTATAGTACAACTTTTTATACATGATCTTTTGATCTAAAATTTTAAAAAGAATCGTTATTTTCAGTCCCTGGTAGAAATCATACGATTATTTCATTCACGCATACACAAACCCTTATATTTGCGCTATTGTCGCTCGTGAAATTAGAAATAATGTACTGAATGCATTGACGACGACGACTGCAACAGTGCGAAACAACATGAAGAAAGATACAACATTCTGGAAGTATCATTAGATTGTTTCATTCACGTATACACAAACACTTATATTGCTCTGTTGTCGCACGTCAAATTAGAAAAAATTCTAAACCGACGACAGCGACTTTGTTGCAATCACTCATTGTTGTTGCAACATTTTCACCACTTTCACCTCCATAAGAAAAGCATGTAAAAATAATTTGACATTAGGCGCACTGTTGCTGTCGTCGTCAATGTGTTCAAGGCATAATTCCATATCGACGACAGCAACATTGCCATGTCGTTGCGACATTTTCACCAAATTCACCTCCATAAGAAAAGCATGTAAAAATAATTTGACAGATGTCGTAACATTGCTGCCGTCGTTAATGTGTTCAGTGCTTTATAAAAATATATAATCTTTTATAAAAGTCTAGCATTTCGTATATAAATAAATTTTACACCAATACAGATAGAGAAAAAACTGCCTTAATTCTTGTTGGCACCTCACCTAAGTAAGTAGTATCACACTCGTTTAACGTCACTAGAATTGAGGCATTCTAGTTGTCATGTGAAGTGAGCGCGAGAAACATGTGCAAATTATATTCCAGATCTTGCTTTTTGTGTTGACTTTTGAATTTTTTAGCATCAATGTCACAATTTTGAAGTCAAATAAAGAATTTATATGTTTAGCAATTATTTAAATATTGTTTATTTAAATAAACATGAGTTCATTCGAATTCTGGTTTTCGGATACCGATCGTGAATACAGTTATAATGGTGAAAATTTAAAAGTTAAAAGGTTAATTCTAAGTGACGGCTCTAACCCGCTGTAGTTTTGGAAACGTAACTAAATAGGTTGGAAATAGAAGTTGGGTAACTTAATTCCCTAGAAGACAAGTTAAAAATATTTTGACTTTGCCTCTTTTGTTGTGGTTTGGGCGATAGCTGTTGGAGTTCGGGAGTCTCAATTAATTCTTCCTCTGGCCGTCTTTCAGTAGGAGACTCACATTCAACTTGACTTTGGAGCTGGTGCTCCACCTCATCATTAACGCTATATGTTGGTGCATCGGTCTGCGCGAATTTGTGCAAAGACAAACTATTTGAAACTTGATCTTCTAGAGCGAAGTGGAAAGTTCTGCCACAGGTAGATTTTTACTCTTTCTTGTTATGCCCCAACTTCTTTCTAAGATTATGCTTGTAGTCATTCCAAGCCTAAAACAAATAAAATTGTGCAGTTAAATCGTCATCTTGATATGCACGACTGCATTTTTGTCATACTGCATCTTATCTTATAGGAGGAGTCAAACTATTAAATTTAGTGGCAAGTTCTTTCCATCGGAATTCGTTAACTGTTTTCTTTGAATTTGTACCCTTGAGCGATGAATGGATTGCTATAAAACAATTTGGCCACCATCGATTTAAATTGCTTTCCGGTAAATATTTTCACTCTAAATGGAAATATATTTTATATTTTGTATTTTAAGTTTACTTCATAAGAAAAACCCAAATAAAGCATGTTTTTATAACATACTTTTTGGTTCTTCACTTTTTCTCACTTCAAAAATTTGCATGACTAAAATCTCATTTGAATGCGACAAGATTACGAATTTTGGTCACAGTGAGACACGTCACACTCGCTGAGGTGAGGTGGAAAAAAGAATCAAGGCAATCGTTTTGTACGTTGATGGGCAATAAATAGTGGTACTTACTGCTTTATTTTGTATCAAAATCAGAAAAAAGTTCTGTACACGGCCTCCTTTTCGTCTAAAGACGAAAATATTTATAGAAGTATTTCGGTTTCTTGAACAAATTCTCTTGTCACCTTCAGTGGTTTTTTGAAAATTTTTGAAAATTCGAATTTTTAAAGTTTTTGACAAACACTTAAATTCAGAAAATAATTCTTTTAGAAAAATTTTTTTTAATATAACACGTTTTTAAAACGAACTAAAAAGTATGAAATAATTTCTCCTAGAGTGGGGCTTTTAGTTCTCCTAAAAACGTAGGGCGCATGCTATAGAGAATATTAACCCTGCATCACTAACCTTAGCAATCTTGAATCTATTGTACCATCCATGCAACGACTTCTATTCTGACAGTCAAGGGACCTGCACAATTGTTTATAACACTCCTTACTATTCTCTATCGCAGCGATGCCCACGAAAAATATTTGAAGAGTGCAAAAACAACAACAACAACTAAAAGCAAAAACATCAAAAAATTTTAAATCTGAATGCAATGAGGAATTACCAATAAAACGAGTGCTGGTAGAGTGCTGAGCTTATATGTACACTGTAAAAATAATGAATCAAGTAATTCCAAATGCTTAAATTTTTTTTGATAGTCAGAATACATTCTGATTTACCCAACTTTAACCGCGTGGAGGTTTTCAGATATCCTTTTTTATAGTTTTTACTTCTCTTGTTTTTTATTCTTTTTACTTTCTTTTTCTTTGATTTTTTTTTTGTTTAATTTTTAATGTTATACATTTTTTTTATCTTAGTAATTTTTATTCGCTTTAAACCTTAATTTGTTACATTGTTTATTATCTTACTGTTTTATTATTAACTAAACTGTTGTATGTAACGTGTTTGATGTTTACTTTGTCGAAAGGTCAACTCAAAAGTAGATTAAAAACTAATGAAGGATAAGATCTATGTAAACGCATGGTTAGTTGTTATGCCTTGTGTTTGTCCCTGAGCCCAACCCATATTATGGTGGGTAAATTTTTCTCCCTTTTGGTTTTTTTTGGACCACTTCTATCGATATCTTTGAGATATTTCAATGATATTTGGATTGGTTCTTAAAATGATCTATTGCGGAGAAAGTGTGAAAAAGCTGTAGTAGCTGAACTCTATTGTTATTGCATGGTATAATTAAGATTAAAATCTTTTTAATCTTTTATTATCTATGAAAAAATATTCAAACTCCCAGTTTTCCGCAAATTCTTTTCCTGCCATTTTTCAAGGGTATAATAAACTCCTATAAAAATAATTTATTCTGATGCAATATAAAACAGTGCCCACCTGCAAATATTCAATAACTTTGTAACAATGTGTATTCGCACAACACAAATATAAAGAATACGATGCATGCTGTTAACGTCTACAATGCGAATGCCAAAAACAGCGCAAAACAGCCGCGATCGATGGCGCCAAAGAACAAAAACAAAAAATGCAAACGCAGAACAGCTACCGATGGTTCGAAAGAACAAAAACAATAACATTAAGAAGAAAGGCTGAAATTGTAAACTGAATTCGGCGAATTACAACCTTCATGAAAATATTGAAGTTGTTGTAGAAGAGTGGAAAGAGTTAGGCGCTGGGCATCGCTGCGTTTTTAGGAGAACTAAAATCCCCACTCTGGGGGAAATTATTTTGTACTTTTTTTAGTTCGCTTTAAAACGTTTTATATTAAAAAAATGTTCACTTAAATAGTTATTTTCTCTATTAATTTATTAATTTTTAAGACGAAAGTAAATAATTTCTTGCATTTTTGACTTGCATTTTTACGTGAAAAAATATTTATTTTGAACATTTTTTTAGAACAAACATGCAGGAAATTTTATTAGGCCTGAATTGATAGTCTTAATTATCAAAATAGGATAAGTAGTATCCAAGATATGTTTAAATCTATGCAACTTTATTCGATATAAATTAAAAAACGTATTCATAAATTTTTTTTGCGATTTTTGTGCTTAGAGACTCCAAGTCTATAAGAAAAATGTAGTGGGATGCCGTGTAAAAGAACAGTGGCGCATAGTGTAATCAATTAATAACAGTTAATGCGGAATATTCTAAACACTAGCACTTTTTTCACTATTCTTGATACTAGAGCTTCAGCTCAAACACGTGTTTCGAACTGCATGTGTTCACGGAAGTTCGAACTCCGTGTAGTTCGTTTTTTGAAACACGAACTTGAACTAAACGTGAAGTTCGTACTCACGTGATTTTTACATTCACGTGAATAGAATTTATATTTTAAGCATGAGCCGAACTTTTAATAGTTGTTTTGAGTTTCTGAGAACAAAAAATTATTATGTTATTTAGAAGACTTCGAGCTGCTTCTTTATGATTTTTGAGACTTTTTAGGGTGCTGTGTGTTCCTACGACAGGAATGAAGGTTTCCGTGGATTCAACTGGGATTCGGGATAATAAAGAGCAATTGATTGTGCTTACTATATTATGTATATTCGCTATTACTCAGTAAATATTTATGCTATGATTATAAAAGTTGGAACATGGATGCAGAGGGAATGTTAAATTTTTAGTTCAATTTTAATAAATCTTTAAGGATCACATTTGAGATAAGTCCCAATGACGCACCCAGAAGCTGGCCAAATCCAGTACTTGAATGCAAAAATCACGTGAATACGAACTTCACGTGTAGCTCGTGAATAAAATACACTTTAAGCTTTTATTGGTATTTTCTTATCGTACACCAACAAACTAACGTGAACTTGTCGTTCCATGTCGATCGGTTTTTTGATAGATACATACATTTGTTTAGTTTGTACAACATAAGCAATAAGAAGCAGTAAGATAAAAAGAATTCAGGGAACAACAACAACAACAAGGCATATGAAAATATTATTTTCAACTAATTTGTAAACTAAATAGAATTTTCAAATTTTGGCCTCGTTAGGAAATAATTTTAGAAGCGTAGAACAGTTACGAAAATTTTTTTTAAATCGGTCCACCCATTCCAAAAATGTGCTTTGTTAAACTTTTTGGAAAAAAATTGTTCCATAAAAGCTTCGCTCGCTAGCTCCAATAAATGTTATAGCTAGATTGATTTTTTTAGAAAATGAACTTAGGCCACTTTGAAAATAACAAGCTCATATTATTTATTGATAAAAACTATTAAATTTGTTATGATTGTGAGTTAAAAGATTAAGTTTATCCTAAGATTAGCCGCGTATTATGCAGACGTGTGTTTGCTTTGAAGTCGAATATAAAAAGAACGACAATAGACAGAACGTTTAACGTTCTAACATAATACTTTGACATACATACATAAAATCATAAATATATAGAAACTGTTATTGAAACGAGAGAAACTAAAATAACTAGGGTTGCCAACAAAATTGAACAAGCAAAAATGTTCAAAAACAGAAATAATTAAATGACTTTTTACTAAAACTAGCTGGGAGGTATTTTTCCCAGTGTGACTAACTAGGGTTAACAAATGTCTTAGTAACAGTAAAGCGCCCAAAATTTTTTATAAATTGAATAAATAATTTTGTGTTTTTTTGCATATAATAAAAATATCCTATTTTACATTAAATAATAAACAGACTGTCTAGTCAGCTAAGTGATTGATTCTATACAGAGTTGTTTTTGTTGTTGTTGCCTTCTTAAAAACTTACTTGATCTAAAGCTCGCAATTTAATTCGTGTAGTAAATAATGAACTTATACTCTTTCAGGCAAATGGTGGGGTTCACGCAATCTACAACCAATTTTGGCGCTTCATGGCTGGCAGGATAATTGCGGTACTTTTGATCGTCTCTGCCCTCTACTTCCTGCTTCCTTTTCAGTGCTTTGCATTGATTTGCCTGGCCATGGAAAATCCTCACCTTACCCGAAGGGTATGCAGTATTTCCTCTTCTGGGATGGTATCTCGTTAATACGGCGTATTGTGCGCAAATTTCATTGGAAGCGTGTTACATTAATGGGTCACTCGTTAGGTGGTGCACTCACGTTCATGTATGCCGCCTGCTATCCGACCGAAGTGGAAAAACTAATCAATATCGATATAGCTGGTCCAACGGTTCGTAGCATGGAAAGACAAGCAGATGTAACTGGTTGGGCGTTAGACAAGCAACTTGATTATGAGACGCTGCCGGAAAAGAAACTACCATGCTATACATATGATGAGATGATCAAGTTGGTGCTAGACGCCTACGAAGGTTCAGTTGATGAGCAGTCGGTTAAAATATTGATGAAGCGTGGCATGTCGCCGGCGCCAAAGCATTTACACAAAGAAGGCTTTCATTTTGCACGTGATCTACGCTTAAAAGTGAGCTTGCTGGGCATGTTCACAGTCGACCAAGTGATGGCCTATGCCAAGCGTATACGTTGCAAAGTACTCAACATTCGTGGTGATCCAGGCATGAAATTTGAAAATCCGCATGTATATGAAATGGTGATTGAGACGCTGAGGCAATATGCTGAGCTTGTGATTTATTTAAAAGTACCTGGAACACATCATTTGCACCTTGTGACACCCGAACGGGTGGCACCACACATAAATGATTTCCTTAAACTGGATTGAATTTCGTGACATTGAAGAAAAGCTGTGAGGTAGTGTTACACAAATTAGATTAATTAATATATATTTAAAACAAAGAACAAATGCTAGTTGAAGTTCTGTTTTTGCATCAGCAGCTCAGAACATTACTGCACTGGAGTATTAAATTATAGCCACACGAGCAAAACCATTCCATTTAAATTAACAGTTTTTTATCGTTTCTTTGTTTTTAAATTGCAAGCTGTTTAGTTGTCATAAAATCAATAAAATTGATTGTGCGACGATTAATGCTTAAAGCTGGGTCTAAGGTACTTAGTGAATATTAATTGGTTTTAAATTTAGCATAGAAATTTATAAAAGAAAAAAAAAACAACTTAATTTACAACGAAATTTTATGTTTCGAAATGTTTAAAAAACGTATGATAAAATGCTACTGCTACAGTAAGGAACAATTTTTCACATTTTATTTGGCTTAAACTAAAACGCAAAAAAGGTTATTTAAGGCAACACGGAATTTTAAGTTAGATAAACAAAATTATAAAATCTATCTATAATAAAAAATGTCAACTCTGGAGATACCAGCTAAAAAAAAAGAGATATGTTTTTAACTACATTTGTTTCTTTGACTTGGATAACTTTAAAATCATATAAGCTTATAGCAAGCTTACAAAGGAAAATATTTCGTTTGGAAAAAGCTTGGAAATTTTTTTTAAAAAGGCCTTAAAGTTATAGTAGAATAAATATGTGTCGATAAGTAATAAAAGCTTAACTCGACTTAAGACAGAACTGAGTTACAGCACTATAAGCATGACGTTAGCCAAAGTTATGTCACAAAAAATAAGACCCTAGGTTTGGTTTACTTTCTGTTTAGTCGCGTGTGCTCACATAATTAAGTCAGCGGAACAAAAACGGCGAAATAACGGTCTACGCGAAAAATTTGTTTTGATAAAGTGACAAGGGGTCACCAAAAATTTCTGTTTAAATAGATATAGAGCAAAATGGACCCAAAATATCACATTTTTTGAAAGAGATAGTCAAAACCGGATTGCAGATTAAAAAATTTACTCAAAATTGCCAAAATGGCGTATGGAGCACATGAATCCCCGGACGACGATATGGCAATTAAAAACGTTGATGCAAAATTTCTCGAAACTTTAAAATCAGACTTAGATAAGCTGTTATTGCTTATCGACACAGAAATATCTGTTATATTTAAAAAAAAAAATCAAATTATAAAAATCAATTTTGTATAATATAAATTATCCATTTTCCAACCCTATATGAATACAGAATTAATTTTTTTGTCAGTTTATACCTACTGCCATGGTAAAATTATTTATCAGGTAGCCTTGACGACTGCCTACTTTCTCACGAGCTGCGGTCAATGAACGTCAAACAAAAGAAAACATAAAATTTTTATTTTTTTTAAACTTACCATGGCAGAATAACCAGGTAGATGCAATTCGGAGACAAAAAAACGAGAGAGCAAAACATAGGCGTAGCCATGGCAAAATTAGACAAGGTAATGTTAGGGCGGAGAGCTGGTGACTGAAACTGTCAAAACATTTCATACAAAATCTGCGACGAATGAGAATGCAATATGAAAGCAAAAATTGGCAAAAATACAAAAATGGCTGAGTTTGAATGGTCACTAAGAAAGAGAACATATTCAGCCCTAACACTACCTTGTCTAGTTCTACTATGGACGTAGCTTTAATGTCACTATTGACAATTTATGTTTATTCGTTCAGCCATAGGAATGTATAATTTACTTGTAACCTTATAAATCAATTGAGTACCCAGATTTTATGTATGAACATGTAAAAAACTAAACAAAAATCTTAAAAATTAAATAAAATTAGCCGTGTTTTAAGATATAATACAGTATTAATTGTAGTTTGGCCTTAAATGAAGCAGATGCAAGTTTATTTTTAATATAATTTTTATTCGACTACTTATTTCGATTGTTCAGTAACCAATTTATTTGTGTATCTATGTACGGCTGCTTTAAACTGTCAACATTTATTTTGACAAATGAAATTGCGGTTGAAAAACATAAACTTTATTTAATGAAATCGGCGATTGTTTGCTAATTTGATAGTGCTGGAACGAAAGCTAGCAATTGATGAATTGTTTTCGAATTATCGCGACGGGAAGAAGTTATAGGCAGTCCAGAAAAGCCATTGTCAAACCTGAATTGTCGATAAACATTTCCAATTACCGCAATATAAATACTCAAGCTGAACTGCTTGGGAGTACATGCTATTCACGTTGAAATCCACCGAAATGAAACTGTATGTGCTAAATTCAAGAAACAATCTTAAAATAATTATATGTACTGTATTGCAAGTAACTGTGCTCTTTGTAATTTTCAAATTCTAATGTTGAAAATGTAATTAATAGTTTGCTGGGACTTTGAAAAAATAAATTAAATTAATTGTCCCTAAGATTTCAGCTACATTTTCAATTCGATCCGATCGGCAATAAGGAACATGCGAAATTACTACATTAAAAGCAACAAACCTTAGCATTTATTTTACATACAATTTTATCCAATAAGAAAGTCAAAATTGATAACATATTCAAAACAGCTCATTTTGACATTATACCTACGCCTTTGTTATTGTTTTGTTGTCGGAGAGAGTGTATTTCTAGTGCATCTACCTGGTTATTCTGCCATGAAAACTTTTTTTTTTTTTTTTTTTTGATATTTAAGTTACTGCGAGAACTAGGCTTCCCTAGCTCAAGAAGATTCCTCACTGATGAGGAAATTATTTGGCCAAAATCGATAGATTTTAAAACGCCATCACAAATTATGAATCTTTTTGATTCTATTTAAAACTGTACTTTAATTGTGTCGGTCGCATCAGCGGATGGACCACAAACACAATTACAGCTGGCTAGTCGCGCTTCACGACCTCGGTGATGAAACGACGCGAGTCGAAAGCCATGAAAACTTATATGAAATTTATTTAAACAGTTTTGATATCTCATTTTGCATCGTTTTGATTTTCTTTTGTTTGACATACGTTGACCGCAGCAAAAATTGTCGCTCCTACTCTGTAATAGTTATACTATGACCTACTGCATTGCATATTTTTTGATTTGTTTTCGTGTTTCGCTTTTGTTGTCTCCATGGCAACAGTATTTTGTTGTAGTGTTTGACCATTGACGATTGTCTCGCCTCAATGTTGTTTTTTTTAGTATTCTAATTATAAAAAGCTATTGTTTAAAATCGTTTTCATAAATAATTTGAATTTATTCAAATGGAATGTCGTCACATTTGGATTTAATAAGTGAAATTAACTTTAAGTATACGGCACTAGAGGCTGAAGTCGATAAAAAACTTGAAAAAGTGTAAGTCTTATAAATAAATTTTGTTGTTTCCTAAATAAAATTCGACTTTACGGGCAAAATAGAAAAAATTTAAATGGGCTCTCTATTGATTGAATAGCGCATTCTTTTCTGGAAAAAATTCTGCATTTTTTTGTTCTTTTCTAAAAAAAATTACCTCAAAATAAATCGTGTTCTTTTCTCGAAATTGTGACCGCAAAAGTATAACAATTGCATACTTTTCTGACCTTTGAAATTCGACGGCTCTGCATTCTGCTCTCTATTAATACCGACATAAAAACAAACAAAATAAAAAAATTTTGACATTAATATTTTGTGCTGTGACAATTGTGAGAAGCAAAAAGTTGAAATTTTGAAAAATTTCTGAAATTGAATCCGAAATATTTTTGACTAAAGTGGTTAGTTTAAATAAAACTGAACTGATCGATGAATATTTGTTAAAAATTCCATGCAGTCGGCACTATGCATAACCTCAATAGGGGTGTACACATTAATCGAATAGCTCATTAAATGATTTGGCAAACGATTTGACCAAAAGAAATATATATGGATTTGATGGCGATTTGACGAGTCTGAACACTCATTAAATCGTTTGTCAAATCATTTATCTGTTTAATGAAAATAAAAATATTTTGATTTTTCTGCTGATTTGACGAACGATTTGACCAGTGTGAACACTCGTCAAATTGTGTAGAACGATTTTGTCAGTTGAAAATATTTAACCTGAGCACATCGTGGCAAAAGAAGGAAAGGATGAAAATAATAAGAAATTAACAATAAATAACCGTAGCAAGTATTTATTATAATTTATAGAATAATTTCTTCCAATAAGATTTTAATAACAAGATTTTAATAACGAAACAGGCTGTCTAGTTCGCTTAGTGATTGACTCTATACAGAGTTCTTTTTGTTGTTTTCTTTAAACTAACTGGATTATAAAAGCTCACAATTATTAAATTCATGCTACTAAAAATTTTCCGTCGTCGCAATGTGCTAACTTCGGTGGTCAAGACAAAATTAAATATGACGAAAAATTTGATGAAAATTAACACTTCTGTGGTCAAACGATTTGACAAACGGTTTGATGAGCGATTTGAAGTGTGAACGGGGCTAATCGTAAATGCATCAGATTCAAAACAACAGTGCAGCCAATATATAAAAAAATGTTGCATTTTTTCCGTTCTTTTATCAGCTCAAAAAAAGGTAACATTCCGTCAAATCAGGTCAGAATCCAAAAAATTCTGCATTCTTTGAAGTGAGAATTTTTTTAGAAAAGAATGCGCTATAAGTTTTTCCAATATATACTCTTAGCAAAACATTTTCTTTATCTCTTTGATCTAGGGGTCGTCCATAAACTACGTTACCAATTTAGGGGGGGGGGGGAGGGGTTTTGAAATGCACTACGATAAGTAACGGTAGGGGGGGAGGTGTTAAGATATTGTAACGTTACCAAAAATTAAAAAAATCGACGAAAAACCTCTAATTAATAACACAATCATTTCAAAAATTTTTAACCTTACATGTTTATGTTTGATCGTCTAAATTGATGGTTAAATTTTGTACACATTTTCGACACAGGAACCTTTTGGTATTCCTTCACCATCTCATCACACGTCTGAAAAATTTGGGTCTTTGCTTTTGCGACAGTCTTTGGCGTTAAGGCCTGAATGTTCTTGATCAAAGGAGATACCGTATGACATGTACTGTCCTTCTCAGAAAGAAGAAATCGGTTCAAGGTCGTGTCCTACCTGCGGCTTGTATTTCGTTTTTAAATCGTCTATGAATTGTCGTAAGTTTGTATTGTATCGTTTACAATAAATCGGAATAAAACATACTATTTAAATAAATCAGTTTTCAGAAAGCATTTACACAAAAACACAGAACTTAGTGCAGCTCGGGTGCAGCCTTTAAGGGTACTCTGTCAAAGACCAGGTGAATTTCTTTGCGTTAGAAATGAGGATTCACCTGAATGGGTCGACATAGAATCCGATGAAAAATTCTATTTTGTAGAATCCTCAACAAAGCTACCAGCTTCTTCTATCCCAGTGATTGAGAGCATTGAATCTTGGATCGCAGATGGAATAGCTTTTACAGATGATATTAATTATTGATTTTTTTCCAATTGTTCCTTTAATGTATCTAGTCATACTAGTCACTAATACTAGTGAAAATTGTCAGAGCTAGTCAAAATATATAATCATTCGAATGAATTAATTTCATATGTCACGTTACTTTAGGGGGGGGAGAGGTTTTGAAAAACACTACGAAAAGTAACTCAGGGGGAGGGGGGTAAAAAAACGGGAAAATCAGTAACGTAGTTTATGGACGACCCCCTATCTCTTTGGCAGGTTTGAATACGTTCATTCCGTAGTGTACACTTAATTATGCCCCTTAAGATATGTTAGGTTGTTTTTCCAAAAGCAAACCCATAATAAAATGGTTGTATATACTCTTATTTCGTAGTGTTTTTGTGCATAAAGCAAAGAACAGAACCATACGAAAAAAATTGAACAGCAATTGAGCACGTATTAGAAAACTACCCAGCAAACATTGGGCGCGTTCTGCAGAAGTAATCGTTTACTGAGCGATGAGTGAACGCTCTTTACGAAGCGATCAATTCTGCTAAACGCTGTGCTATTAAAAACAGAAACAGCTGTTGAAAGTTCTATGCCGATTAAAATCGTCAGTGTTCTAACGAAAAACGGCCAACTTCGCGACATGAACAAAATAAATTTTGCGCGAAAACTAAACTTAAAAAATGGCAACAGGAGAATCATTAGTCAGAATTAAAGAAAATCTTGGTAAATTTAGTAAATGTTTAGATATAATTTGCCGCTTTTTCAGTTATTCAGGAAGATCCCAGTGGAAAGAGTGCGCTGCAGCTTTGGAGCCCGGAGAATACCAAAATAATGCTGCAATTGTATTTTGCACGTAAAGGAAAGTTTCGCGATCCCAAGTACAAAAAGAAAGCTTTATGGAATGAGATTTCGAAGGAGATGACAAATGCAGGGTGCCCTGGGATGACAGACGGTATATTGGACAGAAAGATGAAAAATATGAAGAAAACATATAGGACAATTAAAGACAACAACAGTAAAACTGGCCGAGGTCACGTGTCCTGGGAGTATTTTGCAACAATGAAAGACATTTTTTCTGACGATAGAACCATCAGCATCGGGTCTACTATTGCGTCATTTGGCATGCAAGATGGTAGCGAAATATTGCATGAAAATCTTATTTCAGAAGACGCATCTGCTCTTCAACAGTCAACCAATTTGTGCAGTGTTCTGCTTGACGAAGTCAGTCGGTAGCTGTTCAATATCTCGAAAAGAGAAAAAGGCTTCTATGGCCAAAGAAAGTTAACATCAAAGAAAAAAAAAAAATAATTGAGATGGAGCAACAGCGGACAGAGGCTACTGGTGGTTTAAATGCCAGAAAAGATGAAGCAAACGAAATCCAAAAAGAACGAAAAGATTTGCTTCTACAATTTCTAGACAAATTTGTTAATTTTTTGACTTTAAGAAGCTTTGTCCGTCCATGGATCTAATTACTGCATCTTTGGACGAGTGCAATCTATAAAATTTACGCTGTAAATCGGATAGATTTTCCTCGATCAAGAATGTTTTAATTCTGCCCCAGTTTCTTAATAAATATCTGATTTCTGTTCAGTTCATACTTTTCATAGTGAAAATGTAAATACATATATTTATTTATTTAAATAAATTAAAAATTAATATAAGTTATTCATTATTTCATTTCTTTTTCACTAAAAACTAAATGAAATATTTAATTACATTTTTAGTCTTTTCTTCAAAGAGTTGACAAACAAAATCAGCTGTATTTATGATAAGTGAGCGCACGTAGCATTCAAATTGTTCACTACCAAAAATGGCGAGCGCTCACCGAACATGTTGCAGGTACCAGCTCGTTCAGCAGACTTTTAATCAACAGTTGTGCAACAGTTTTGTCTGCAGAACGCGCCGATTAAGACTCTTTTTAAACTCTTATTTATGAGGCTTTATCATCATTTTGCGCTAAAAAAAAGACTTTGGCGCCAGCATTTCAAGCGCCTGCTTTATAAAGGAATTACATTCAATGAAATTATAGGAACGGATAAAAATTAATATTTTCCGAGTCCTTTTTATGAGCACTCAGAAAACATGCATTAAAAGTATTTTTTTATGAGTCCATTTTATGAAAACTCATAAATCATGCATAAAAAGTACTCTTTTATAACCCCATTTTATGAACACTCGAAAAGGTTTCTTTTATGAGTCCTAATATGAACACTCATAAAACATGCATAAAAAGGATTCTTTTATGACTTATAAAACACGGATAAAAAATTATTCACCTGAGTCCTTTCTATTAACACTTATAAAACACGCATAAAAAGGATTCCTTTATGACTCATTTTTATGAACAATCATAAAACACTCACATAAATGATGCATTTTAGAGTAATTTTTGAAGGCCTCATAAAATGTTTGCTGGGTATATTCACATTGAAGAAAAAACAAAACCAAGTAAAATATTTTATATAAAACTTAATATTTAGTTTTATAACCACCATTTTAATAACAGCAGCACATCTTTTGGGCATCTTATGGAACATCTTGTGAACATATTTTTCCGTGTCAATTTTTCGTACTAATTCTATGTATATTCTCACAGCGTATTTGGCCAAAAATGCCAAAATATCTTCTCTGCCCGTATAAAGGGTTAAATTTTGTAATGCGAATTAGTGATGGGAACTATCGAAGAAAAATATTCAAATTATTCGATAGTTCAAAATCATTCATTCATTCAAATTCATTCGATAGTTTTTTTATTCGATAGTTTTTACATTTGCACTTCGTTTGCTTACCTTCAACTGATTGAACGAATCGTGTGTACTGAAAATTTAACTGAAAAAGTACGTTTAACTGATTGATTTGTGTTTAAAAGAAAATTATAATGAAATCGCACCTGTTATAAGCTACTTAGAGGTTTTTAAATCGAATAAATGAATACTTTTATTAAAATCATTTGCTTTGTATAAGCTACAATTTTTGTAATTTGAATGAATGAATAATTTATTCGATAGTAAAAATCGTACGATAGTTCTTTGTACTAGTTACTATTTTTTTAATTCGAATGAAAGAGTGAATTATTCGATAGTTCAAATCATTCAAAAGTTTCGTGCACTATTTACTATTTTTTAAAGTAAATGAATGAATGAAATATTCGAACGAATTGTTCGATAATTGAAATCATTCGATAGTAAACTATCGATAGTTGAAATCATTCGATAGTGCCCATCCCTAATGCGAATCAGAGAACTGCACAAGCCTACTTGAAGTCTATTTCAAGTACTTGCTTAAAATACAAGTTCAAGCTTGCTTGAGCTTGGTAATTTCCAATCAAGTATAACTTGTGCTTGCAGCGACTTGCAAGTATGCTGGCTTAGGTTGCAAGCAGAGTGAACGCCGAAGCGGACAGCCAGGCAGACAGGCGCAGGCAAACTATGTGAACAAGCGAGATAAAAGTTAGCTTGGCTGTATTTCTATCTCGTTTCATCGCATGTTACTGTCTGCGCCGGTCTGCCTGCCTGTCTGAATCGGCATTCTCTCTGTCCGCAACCTTGCAAGCGAACGGCACGAAGTCCCAAGTAAAGTAAAACTGCCACCTAAATTTTTACCACAGTATTGCCACCTAGTAAAATGCATTTTTAGGAGTTTTAAACATCATTTAACAGTGTTAGGGGTCGCTGATTTCGAATCTGAATTCAGAATTTTAAAATTAAATATTTTGGATACGTTAGGGCTGCCACCTAAATTTTTTTATTTTTACGAATTTAGTGCTGGCGCGAATTTCAAAATTATGTCATTTTTATAATAGGGCTGCCACCTATTAATATGTATTTTTAAGAGTTTAAAACATAATTTAAATAACAGTGTCACAACCCTTAAAAGTCCTAATACTCCTTAAGCTTTCCTACACAAGCTCATTGAATTTTTGGATACTTGCTTTAAATGCAATTCATTTGGATACTTGCGAGCGTACAAGCTTTTGCCGACCGTTTCGAGCTTTTCAACTTGTTGCCCGACAAAGTAAATCTAAACAAGCCAAGCTCATGAGAAAGGCTTGGATATGACTTGTATGTGTTTGGTATTTTTGCATACTGGCAAAAGCTTGCCATTTCAAGTTTGGATACATACTTGAATTCAAGCACTTGAAAAAACTTGAACTTCAAGTAGGCTTGTGCAGTTCTCTGATGCGAATACTAATAATATGAGAAATAAGAAAGTGGTACAAAAAAACTTAAGAAAAAAGCAGTGTCATATATTAACATTTTTAAAATTAAAAATTCCAAAATTATTTTTTTATCATATACATATTTCTTGTATAAAATATAACTAGTAACAAAATTGATGCATCGGACATAAGTTTTGTTCAGAGCCTTAAATTAAGGTCTACGAAATTTTTCTTTATAATGCTTTGTTTTTTTTAGAAAACGTGAGGAAGAAAAACTAGCCAAACTTGAAAAAAAATTTGTGGATAAATCGGCATCAACCAATACCATTAAAATCCTTTCTTATGAAGAGGCACTGGCGAGGAATGCAAATTTGTTAAAGGTAAGAATATTTAAAACAACAGAAGTGATATGAGAGCGTTTGACTGATTGCACGGTCTTACAAATTTCAATCTTTTTTCAAAATTCCAGTGGATTGGAAGAATATTATTTAAGAATATTTTATATATTTTCACTTCTTTCGAAATAAGTTTTAAAAAAGTGCATTAAACGTACTCTCAGAGGGTTAAAATATACTATCAAAATGTTCCTTGGAAAACGAACAGTGGGTCGTTTATCACAAAGTCAAGCGAAAACGGTCGTGGTCGAATCGCGGTAAGCCGACGCAAACGGTGGCCAATCCAGGATTGACGGTCAGGAAAGTTTTACTGTTGTGATAAGCCACATGATAAATAATAGATTTATTACGCTCAATATAAAGGGGTGATCCAATTCGAGGTCCCTTTTTCAACTGGGTTGTTTTGACAGCTGTTATGTGTCAAATGGCTTGTCCTTATGACGTTTGTGTTCAGTATTCAATACGACTCAATCATGAATAGATTTAATCCTGAACAACGTTTTTTAATGGTGGAAACTTACTACCAAAATCAGTCATCAGTTAGAGAATGTTATAGAGTTCTTCAACATGACTTTGGTCGTTAAAAGCATCCAAACCATCACCAAATTCCGAACCAATTTTACACTATTAGTCATTAATCATTCATCCAGAGTAGTGCATAGAGCCCGTTATTTTGAGAATATTGCTGCAATAGCAGAGAGTGTTCGTGAAAACTGTGAACAATTGATTTGTCGCCGATCTCGAGTTTTGTCGAAATTTGAAAGTTGAACCCACAGAATGGATCATTTAAGAGCTAGTCGTGGGCAACATTTGAACAAAATAATTTTTAAATATTGAATTGTAGGAACCGAACTATCATTCCAAATAAAGATTGCAACGTGACGTTACAAATATTATATACTTTTTATACACTAAATAAACTATAATATTAAATAATTTCGATGTACATATATGTTCATATTATATCACTCAAATATTCCTACTTATTGTTATAAATATAAAGACGTTACAAATATTATATTTTTATACACTACGTAAACTATAATATTAAATATTATCGATATATATATTCATATTGTACTACTTAAATATTTCTACTTATTATTATTAAAGCAGCAATAACACACAACCGCACTACGACACCAGACCATAGAAACAAACACACGCTACATACCTACTCAATAAAACTAATGACAACACACAACCGCACTACTGCATAAGCCACTAATTAATACGCACACCACCTATCTATGCATAGCCAGGCAGGCCAAAGACAAAACTGAACGTATAATTCCCAACTGGTTTTCTGTCCATATCGAATAAAAGGGCGACACAAAACCAACCAAAGCAGTCTTGCTTTAGGTAAGCTATACTTAATGACTCAATGGCGAGCCAGCTTGCTGGTTCTTCCCTTTGAGTCTCTGCTTGAGATGTCGCACTTGCGGTGAGAACCAGTCCGTGGTTCGTCCAACGCAGTCGGTATACTCTATATTTTTGGTCGCAGTGACTCAATGGCGAGCTAGCTTGCTGGTTCTTCCCTTTGAGTCTCTGCTTGAGATGTCGCACTTGCGGTGAGAACCAATCTTTGGTTCGTCCAACGCAGTCGGCATACTCTAATTGGGATTTGCTTGGTTTGGTTGCAGGGACTCGATGGCGAGCCAGCTTGCTGGTTCTTCCCTTTGAGTCTCCGTTTGATGACGTCGCACTTGCGTTGAGAACCTGTCTTTGGTTCGTCCAACGCAGTCCGGCATATATTAACTTTCTAAAAATATTAATAATGAGTCTTGCTTTAGGGGCCCTGGCAGGATTCACCGATTTACCGGTCTACCGATTACCGATCTTCGCTTTAGGGGCCCTGGCAGGATTCACCAATTCACCGATTTACCGATGACCGAATAACGATCTACCGAATACTGATTCATCGATTCACCGAATACCGATCTTCCGATTTACCGATCTACCGAATACCGATCTACCGAATACTGATTACCGATTCACCGATCTTCCGATTTACCGATCTACCGATTACCGATTGCTGATAACCGATTCACCGATTTACCGATCCACCGATTACCGAATACCGATCTACCGAATTACCGATTACCTATTCACCGATTCACCGATTTACCGATTAACCGAATACCGATTTTGCCGCCAGCTGGACCTACAACCTCTGACCATTCGACCGCTTACATTCACTGTTACCCAAACTGCTGACGTTACGCTGCATTAAGTATTTTTAAGGAGAATATATCAATAAAATACAAAATTATAATATTAAACCAACACCAACTGCGTTCTCATTTGATGAAAGTTTGTGGATCTTTCACTCGATCTTGGCACGGCTGAGCTGACCTCAGCCATAAGATAAAACCACTGTTACAAGATTTGCATCAATACATTGATTTTTATGTATTTTATTTAGAAAACAAATTAGGAAACTCTTATGGGATCACCCTTTATAACTAAATGATTTGAAAACACCCATTGCAGATATTTTGGCTATATCCTATTGAATTTCGGAACCATTTGGTAAAGTTTCCTTACATGATTACATTCGCTTTTTTAAAAAGTATTTCTTGTGTGTTTGTATTATTAAATTGAAAAAAATAAAAAAAAATCTACAATCTTAGATTTTCAAAAATTCTATTTAAAATCGCAAAATGTGGTCCAAATGAAAGGGCTTATGCGAAAACTATTATGTAACTCTCTCCCAACTTATCCGAATTTAAAAAAAACCATGCGATTACTAGAAGTTCAAAACTTGTCCTTACAATGGGATATGATTTGTATTTCTATTTTAATATAGTATAATCCCAGCAAACCAAACGATATCGTTTCGATATCGAGATTGTATTGTTAAGGTGATATTTTCTATCGATAACGACACACGATACGATATCGAAAAAGTCTTGTTTTCGTTACAAACTGACATATCGTAAACGATATCGAAAACATATTCATTGCAATATCGAAACGATATCAAAATTTCAATGCCGTTACGATATCGAGATGATATCGTAAAGGTGATAATTTCTATCGTTAACGCTTCACTGGACGGCATCGTTATGATATCGAAAAAAGGCAGTTATCGATAAAAATGGACATATCATTTACGATATCGAAAGCATATTAATCCTTGATATTAATCTTTGATTTACTTTCTGTCAAAAATTTTAAATTATAAATTATTATTTCAATTTATTGTTTATATTTATAGTCAGGTGATATTCTAGCATTTTTTTTAATTAATAAGTTATAACCGTGTTGTATAAAATATTGAATAAAATTATTACTTCAAACTTCAATAACTAAAATCTTTTACATTTACAGTCCCTTGAAATGGCAAAGGCTCGTTTACGATCACGTTCAACATTTTCACCGGTAGAACAAATTCTCGAAAAAGCAATTGCAAACTATAAGAAAGATTTAGAGACTGTAACCAAAATACCCAATTTGGATATCGTACATGGAACAACAACCAATTCGTCAACCGACAGCGAACCAGAATACGAAATAATACGAAATTAATGTCAATTAATAAAATTTTATATTAAAATTAATTGAAAAATGTTTATTAAACTAGATATTGTTGGAAAGGTAAAATATATACCAATATATTACTTATATGGCGAATGAAACGAATATCTAACTTAACTTGTTACTTCTTTGATAAAGTCACAAAATACCAAGATCTAAGAAGGAACATTTCGGTAATGCGGTGAGGGTGGCAAATTTTTTTAAGCCTAGGGAGCCCATTGTGATAAATCTGGGTGAGTGGGGGCCAAATAGATTATTATTGAATGCTAAGCATTTTTTAAAAATTATAAAACTCATGTTAAAAAATTCAATTCCTCACAAAAATCAAAGCAGGTACCATTAAATTTTTCTTAAAAAAATAGAACATACAATTTTATGACAAACTGTAATGGTTTTTGCATAAAAATGATACGACACATAAGTTTTTATTATTTTAACAACAAAAACAACTTTTGCCCCGTTTTTTTGAAGAAAAAAAAAATATTTTGGACCTGTTTAAAAAAAAATAATAATCTAAAATCCTTAGCTAACGTTACCGATGCAAAAAATGTTCAAGTACTTTGTTGAGTACTTTGTTGAATTGAGCTAAGGTTGAATTGAAAATATTAAAAAACAACGAAAATATATTCATCGAAAGTCAAAGTTTTGAATTTGGAATCGTTTTGTTACCTCTGAATCGCTAGCAAAGCGCTTGGAAAATAAGACAATCGACGGCGAGCTTATTTGGAAGTCATCCGGTTATCGCTGACTGTAAGCAGCTGAGGCCATAAAAGTGATTCGCCGGGATCACCTAAAGGGTTCGCAAGCAATTCGCTGGGAAGAGTCGCTAGTGAATCGTCGAAAGGGGTTTTAAGCGATTCGCTGGGAAGAGTCTCAAACCAAGAGTCGCACACGAATCGGCAAAAGGGGTCTTAAGCCATTCGCCGACAAGAGTGGCAAACAAATCGCTTCTAGGGTTTCTCAGCGATTTGTTGCGAAGCGTCTTTGCTGAACGTTACAAGTTGTTTTATAGGTTACTAGCTGAACCCGGTGTGCTTCGCTACCCCCCTCGTATAAAATAAAATTAAAAGTATTTATATATCTACAAAAATTTATTTATTTAATTTAATTATTGCAATGCTTCGCCTCTTTTTTGTTGTAAACCAATTAGAATTCAGCACTGAATCGCATGTAATTTGCTTCATGCTCCCCCTTTTTACTTTTAGACCAGTCAAAAAGCAGCAATTACACAATCAGGTGTTTCGCAGTCAGTTGTGGGAGAATGAGAATGGGGTTACCCCACTCTCTATTTTAATTAACACGTATTATAAAATCAGCTGTTTTGAAGACAGTGGTGTAAGAAGGAGAATGGGGCTACCCCACTATTTTAATTAATATGTATTTTAAATTTGTGGTAAAGCCGTTAATAAACGTAGTAAAAAAGTAGGTGCAGAAGTGTGCATGGTCGAAAAATATTATCATGTAATAAGTATTCCTGAGTCAAAGCTGAACGCTGTGAAAATTTAAGATCGGTTATCAGGTCCAGCCTCCAATATATCGCAAACAAAGGGGCGTGCTCCGCCCGCTTTTCTTTTGGTACGTATTTCTATTCATGCCAATACCATATATAGCAAATACTGCCGCCGTTGGTCAAAAAATGCCCAAGATATGACGATTTTAAATTTTGGGTTATATGTAAGGCCACACCCCTTCGTCCACTCACAACTTTATATAGTCAAGAATTTATTATTTCGTAAGAATATCCTATTGTGAAAATTTAATGACGATCGGTCCAGTAGTTATGACTATATTGCGATTTTTAATTTTCCTAAAAAGGGGCGTGGTCCCACCCACTTTTCTCCTGGTACGTATTCCTAACTATGCCAATACCATATGTACCAAATAGCATCAACGTAGGTCAAAAAATGCCCAAAATATGGCGATTTAAATTTTTGGTTTATATGGGAAGTGCCACGCCCCTTTATCCAATAAAAACTTCATATAGCCTTTTATTCTTTCCAGAGTCATAGTAAAATGCTGTGAAAGTTTCAGGAAGATCGGTCCAAGGGTTTGGCCTCCTATAAAGCACAAACAAACAAACAGACAGACAGACAGACATTCATTTTTATATATATAGATTAAAAGCAGATTAATTATAATTAAAGTAAAATGGGGCGAAAAAGGGGGATTTGGTAATAAAAAAATCTATGGCTATCATACCAATAGATAAAAATTATATAAAACTTTAGGTAAATACATATTACAAAAAAGTATTTTGCATAGCAAACATTGTTGGTGGTATAAGTAAGTATCTGAATTAAAAAAAGGGGGTGGTGAAGTGGGCGTGGTTCATAGTAACATGGCGACGTTAACAGTATTAAGAGCAATATACTACCAAATAAAAAATAATCCGTTGGAAGGAACAAATTTGTACAGAGAACAAAAAGTTTAAAACTTACATTTGGCGTGAAAAGGGGCGTGAAAGGGGGCGTGGCGTAAGAAATGTTTATTTCTACCTCGCCTGGAGTATAATGTGTACACAATTTGAAGTAAATCTGTTAAAAACTATATGGTAGCCATTACATAATTTAAAAAAAGTGGTCGTAAAAGTGGGCGTGGTCGAAAAAAGTACCCTTTTAATCATGCCAGAGTCCCAGTTAAATGCTGTGAAAATTTCAGGAAGATCGGTCCAGAGGTTTGGTCTCCTATAAGGTACAAACAAACAAACAAACAAACAAACAAACAAATAAACAAACACACATTCCATTTTATATATATAGATATATTTTGTCAAATCGGTCAACAAAAAGATCGACCACCGCAAATCGTGCTGATGTAAATATTTTTAGTTTCCATATGGCAATTCAACACAAAAAATAAATTTTTTCGATGAGTATTTGTAGTGGAGAAGTACATAGAATAGCCTGCTTTATTTAAAAATTTATATTCTAAAAAAAATGTTTAAAAAAGCCATCTTCTAACGATCGCCGGAATGAGTCAAGGAAGATTTTACGAGGATGGTCCCAGAAGTACCCGACCTGACGTATAAATAGCAGTTGTTGCTTTAAAAAATTGCTATGGTAAAAGTACTAACCTTATAAAGCTTAAGTTTTAAGGTTTAAGACGCTACGTTGTTTAGTATTTGGCAGCCATTGGAAAAAATTTATAGTTGTTATGTGATACAATAATTTCAATTCAAAGGTCTAAGTCCAACCAATATCAAAGCCGAGCTAGATTCTGCTCTGGGGGAGTAGTTCACCTTCCTTCGTAAAATATTGGGTGAGAGAGTTTAAACGAGGCCGTACGAGCTGCCAAGACGAACATCGCAGTGGCCGACCAAATGAAGTGACCACGCCAGAAATGGTAAAGAAAATCCACAAAATGGTATTGGATGACCGTCGATTGAAAGTGCGCGAGCTAGCAGATATGGTAGGCATTTCAAAAAAAGAAAATTTGGACATGAGAAAGCTGTACGAAAGATGGGTGCCGGGTTTGCTCACAATGGAACAAAAACAGAGTCATGAAGATGTTTCAATCGATTGTTTGGCGATGTTCCACAGCAATAAAGCCGAGTTTTGCATTGACTGATAGATATGAATGAAATATGGGTCCATCACTTCACACCTGAGAGGAAGGAACAGTCAAAACAATGTACTGAAAGGGAAGAATTGGCTCCAAAAAAAGCGAAGACAGTTCCATCTGCAGGCGAGGTCATGGCGTCAGTTTTTTTGGGATGCGTGTGGGATAATTTTCATTACATATCTTCAAAAAGGAAAAACAGTCAACGGCGAATATTTTGCGAACTTATTGCAGCGTTTGAGTGATGAATTAAAGAAAAAACGGTCGCATTTGGCGAAAAAGAAAGTGTTGTTTCATCAAGACAATGCACCAGTTCACTCATTCGTTATCACGGTTGTCAAAATCGGTGAATTAAAGTTCGACATGCCTCCTCACTCTTCCTATTCGCCAGATTTAGCCCCCTCAGACTATTTTCTTTTTCTAAATTTGAAAAATGGCTCGGTGGTAAAAGGTATGCAAACAATGAAGAGGTGAAATATGCGGTTGATGGCTATTTT
This sequence comes from Dichetophora obliterata, assembly GCA_963920525.1. NCBI lineage: Eukaryota > Metazoa > Arthropoda > Insecta > Diptera > Sciomyzidae > Dichetophora > Dichetophora obliterata. The sequence continues at coordinate 224,958,180 of OY986436.1, read as the reverse complement.
GAGGCGCTCAACGGTTCTCACTTTAAACAGGGTATCGAAGCTATTGAACATCGCTGGTAAAAGTGTATCGCGCTGAAAGGAGCCTATGTTGAAAAATAAAAATATTTATTTCCAAATTTATTGTGTTTTCTTTGTTGGGTCGGGTAATTTTGGAACTACCCTCGTAAAGATTTTTCTTGAATCGCGAATTCATCGCTTGGGCAATCAAAAAGCGAGCCATCTTCCAACGATTGCCGGAATGAGCGAAAGAAGATTTTAAAGATTTTTCTTGAATCGAGTATTCATCGCTTGGGCGATCGAAAAGCCATCAATCTTCCATTGATCGCCGGAACGAATGAAGAAAGATTTAAAAATTTTCCTTGAATAGCGCAATCATCGCTTGTGTGATCGGAAAGCAATCCATCAGAGAACTGCACAAGCCTACTTGAAGTTCAAGCCTATTCAAGAACTTGAATTCAAGTATGGTATCCAAACTTGAAAAAGCAAGCTTTAGCCAGCTTGCAAAAATACCAAACAGATACAAGTCATATTCATGCTTGCTCGTTGGCTTGGCTTGTTTAGACTTACTTTGTCGGGCAGAAGCTTGAAAAGCTTGAAACGATCGACAAAAGCTTGTAAGCTCGCAAGTATCCAATTAATTGAATTTAAAGCAAGTATCCAAAAAATTCACTGAGCTTGCGTAGGAAAAGCTTAGACGTATTATGACTTTTAAGGGTTCTGTGGACTCCGTGGTTGGCAGTTTTAGGGGGTAGATGAGTTCGGATCTGCTGTCAGAATTTAAAATTCAAGATGGCGGATAGAGTTGCCACCTAGATTTTTGGTTATTTTTGCGAATTCTTTTAATTTTGAAATTCTGACAACGGATTTGATTTCGAATATAATGTCACAGTTTTAAAATTTAAAATGGAGGTTAGGGTTGCCACCTAAATTTTTAACACAGATTGCCACCTAATAATATGTATTTTTAAGAGTTTTAAACATTATTTAACAGTGTTAGGGAGTCACTGATTTCGAGTCTGAAGTCAGAATTTTAAAATTCAAGATGGTGGATAGGGTTGTCACCTTAATTTTTTGTATTTTTATGAATTCGGGGCTGGCAAAAAATGGTACACCAAAAATGGGCCGTTGAATCCGAATCCGTGGTCAGAATTTCAAAATTATAAAATTTTGAAATAAAAGGGTTGCCACCTAGTAACATGTCTTTTTAAGAGTTTTAAACGTCATTTATCAATGTTAGGGAGTCACTGGTTTCGAATCTGAAGTCAGAATTTTAAAATTTCAGATGGTGGATAGGGTTGTCCCCTTAGTTTTTTGTATTTTTATGAATTCAGGGCTGGCAAAAAAAAAATTCAAAATTCAAAATTTTATAGTTTTGAAATTCTGACAACGGATTCGGATTCAGCGACCCATTTTTGGTGTACCATTTTTTGCCAGCCCCGAATTCATAACAATACAAAAAATAAGGTGGCAACCCTATCCACTATCTTGAACTTTAAAATTCTGACTTCAGATTCGAAATCAGTGACTCCATAACACTGCTAATTTATGTTTAAAATTTAAAAAAAACATTATTAGGTGGCAACCCTATTATTTCAAAATTTTATAATTTCAAAATTCTGACCATGGATTCGGATTCAGCAACCCATTTTTGGTATACTATTTTTATTTCCAGCCCCGAATTCATAAAAAATACAAAAAATTAAGGTGGGAACCCTATCCAAAATCTTGAATTTTAAAATTCTGACTTCAGATTCGAAATCAATGGCTCCTTAACACTGTTAAATAATGTTTAAAATTTTTAAAAATACATATTATTAGGTGGCAATCTGTGTTAAAAATTTAGGTGGCAACCCTAACCTCCATTTTAAATTTTAAAACTGTGACATTATATTCGAAATCAAATCCGTTGTCAGAATTTCAAAATTAAAAGAGTGTGCAAAAATACCCAAAAGTCTAGGTGGCAACTCTATCCGCCATCTTGAATTTTAAATTCTGACATCAGATCCGAAATCATCCACCCCCTAAAACTGCCAACCGCGGAGTCCAAAGAACCCTTAAAAGTCATAAAACGCTTAAGATTTTCCTACACAAGCTCATTGAATTGTTTGGATAAATACTTGCTTTAATTGGATACTTGCCTTCAATTTCAAGCTTTTCAAGTTTTATGCCGAAGTCATCAAGCTTTCCTTTACTTGAAACTTCGTGCCGTTCGCTTGTAAGCTAGCATACTTGCAAGTTGTAAGCTATAGTGGGCTTATTTATATTCAACTACAAGCTATACTTGATTCAAAATTATCGAGCTCAAGCTAGCTTGAACTTGTATTTTAAGCAAGTACTTGAAATAGACTTCAAGTAGGCTTGTGCAGTTCTCTGCAATCCATCTTACAATGAACTCTAGGGCGAATCGCAAGTGCTTCGCAAAATCAACTTGTCTTCCAATCGTCTTCCAAATGCTTGCAGGGTGTATTCAAAATTCATTCTACTAAGATTTTCTATAGTTTTCAAGATATGAGAATGTTATAAGTGTCAAGCAAACAATTAACCATAAGTTGGTCTCCAGTACAAAAGTCAGATTTTCGATACACTCCAGTACTTATGGATAAGATGAATATTGTTACCAGTATGATTAAATATACTCAGTACAGCAAAATCATGGGTATACTGATAGTAAGAACCACTCGTTGCAGATCTCTGGTATATATTAACATATGAGATGGGCAGAGCACAAGTGGTGTAATTCGCATTTTTTTCCTTAATAGAGACGAAAATCCAACAACACTCGACAGTTAAAATGCCCGGTATATTTGGCGTTCTTTTGCCAAATGCCAAAAGTTTAAATTTTTTGCAGTGTGAACTCGCACTCGAGTGCCATTTGCGTTTAAATGCGAATTGGGGTCAGACACTATTATTCGACACTTAACAGATAAATATAATTGCTTTGCATATCCTCTACGACACTGATCAGAAGATTTGAACCCATCGGTTGGTAACAACAAATTTAGATAAAATTCTTTGTGCCCAAAAGTTATTTAAATAAGTGAAGTTAAACAGATGAAGTTGGCTGGAACAGCAAATTCTATACTCAAAAAATTTAAACACAACTCCCTCATATTTCATTTGTTTCGTTTATACAGTTGGAAATTAAGTAAATACGAGTTTTATTCGTACCTACTGTAAACAAAACACGAAAACAAGAACATAAATGAAAGAATTTGGGACATTGTAGGGAAAAACATTTTAAACATTAGAAACACATTAATTTACGCCAGTTGATATGAGAAATTATTCCATTTCATGATATATATATTGACGTGTTACTCGAATTCGTGAGCTGCGAACCCAAGCTAGTTACTGTTAAAATTGACAAGAGTCAATAAAGAAGAAACAAAAGAGAAAAAAACACCATCATTGAACGCACTACAACAACACTATGACATCAAAAACATGTTCGGCTAAACAATACAAGTCATATATCAGTTATTACCATTGTCACAAAATTGAAAACTTAAATAACTACTTGGTGATAAATGTCAATACGTTTGCTTGTCTGTATATACAATGTATATTATACACATATGTGTATTACAGATACTTGTGTGCGACATATTCATAAGTCGCGTGCGATATTTAAAAGTGTCGCTTGCTTTTTTTTCAGTTTTCAATTTTTGGTTGGGAAACGTGTTATATTTCAAGTGTTTTGTGAAAATCAATTAAATAACGTGTTGCATTTTTTTGCTGTTGTTCCAAAAGGCACTTCAAACTGATGGAAGCTCTCCACCCACACCTCTATTTTCAATGTCATTCCGTTGAGAAAAGTGGGACACAAAAGCAATCAGTTTCAGTTTTGTTATCTTTCAAATCGAGTACCACAAATCAATTAGATGCAATCTAATATGTAACATATAAAGAAATAAATGCGGTAATTATGATAAAAACTATTTTAAATAATTTTATATATTTTTAATAATTTTAACGACATTGGTTAAATCTAACCATGAACGGAGCGAATTGAATTTAAAATACTGTTTAAAAAAATTGCCATAATCTTGCAAGAAAAAATTAGTGATAATTTTTTGTTAGCAGTGATGATTAATTTTGAAGGGGAAGTGTATAATACAATTTTGCAGTTGATCTGCAGTGGCCGACAAAAATCTACATACAGCACCAAATTTCTGAATGCTGCAAAACTTAGGTGTCTTAATGAAAAACCAAATATGCAGTCTCATTAAAGTTAACTACTAAATAACACAAATACAAGAAAAAAAACACTTTATCTATACCAGCATGAAAAAATGTCACACTAATTTTAATTTTGAACTTAACGCGACAAAAGTCTACTTACTGCTACATATATATCGGCACCCGGGACAGCGTTACCAACTCCCAAAAATATTTATACCTAAAACTTTAGTCAAAAACCCCTAAAATCGCTACAATTACTTGGGAGTCATCCCCCCCCCCAAAAAAAAAGATCAATTATCATTTCGTTATAATCTTTAGTTATAAATGATTTAATATTTTAAAAAAATCGGTTTCTTCGGCTTTTATTCAATACAATATACACGCAATTTTTTATTTTTGTTGTAAAAATGAAACACTTGAGTTGTCAATCCATACAAAATCACCTTTTCTGTCTGCTTCACTCATTCACAAGTTTTACAGTTTTAGTAAAATATTTAGACGTCACGTTCACCTTGTTTCTTTACACCATGTTAACGAGCAGGGAATGAAAAATGATAAAATTGAGGAGTAAATGCATATCAAAATTGGAATAAATCTAAAATCTTCGTAGTAAATTGGATTATCCAATGCTTAAGAATATCAAAAAACCCTAAAAAAACCCATAAAAATATAAAACCCATAAAAAATCCCATTCCACTTTTCCCCCCTAAATTTAGGGGAAAACCACTAACTTGGTAACACTGACCTGGGCACACTAAAGGCCCAACCAAGTTATGCTTAAGCAAACAAAAGACTCAGAGAAAAGTTGACGAAAAGTATGATTAAGTAGAAAAGTTGCCCAAGTTGACAGATTTCATGCTTAACAAAATGTCGAACGTTCACAAAATTTTGACAAAAATATATTAAAGTTCAAAAGTTCTTTGAAAAATTTGTTGAAAGAGTGCCTGTCAGCTTTTTCATATATGTTTCTGTGTTTTTGGACAATCTTTATAATAAAGTTTTTCATTAAAAATTGGGATCTACATTCATTTCGAATCAATAAATTAACGTATTTTTTCCAATTGACAGATAAAAAAAATTTTGTATACATATGTTAAAAAGAGTTGGCATCAGCAAAAAAACAAAAAAAAAGATGTTTATTGCTCTGATTGGCTCATAAGCTGTGGTAAACGTAAAATTTCACAGCAAAAAGATACAAATTTTCCATAATTTGTTCAAATAGATACAAACAAAACAAAAACAATATTTTTCATTGAAAAATTTGTCATACAAATAAAAACATTTTAATTAAACACATTCTCAATACTGTTAGCAACTCTATTCTGCTTAGCAAGCTACAATGTCAAGCGCTCTCTCTTAAGTTTCAAAAAGTAAACGAAAGTTGAAAAACTGAACGAAAGGAATGCTTAGACAAAACTTGGGTGACTTAATATATTGTTGTGTAAGTGCGTGCTTTTGCTCTCAAACTTTTGTTTGCTTAAGCATTACTTGGTTGGGCCTTAATGCAGGGACCGTAACGGTTATGATTTTTTTCCAAAAAGTCAACAAATAATCATTATTTTTTGACTGATTTTATTTCGATCAAAAATATAAGTTAAAATTTGACTTTTACTTTTTTTGATCAAAAATAAAAGTTAAAATTTGACTTAAATTTTTTTGATCAAAAATATAAGTTAAAATTTGACTTTTATTTTTTTGATCAAATATAAAAGTTTAAATTTTACTTTTATTTTTTCGATCATATATAACTGTTAAAACTTAACTTTTTTTTGCGATAAAAAATAACGCTTAAAATTGGACTTTTATTTTTTCGATCAATAATAAAAGTTAAAATTTTACTTTTATTTTTTCGATATAAAAAAAATCAATATGCTGCTTAATAACTGTTCTATTGAAAAAATAGTTTTTATTTTTGATCTTTACCAATAAAAATTAAATTTAATTATTATTTAATAAAATTTTAACTTTTATTTTTGATCGAAATAAAATTGGTCAAAAAATAACGATTATTTATTGACTTTTTTAAAAAAATCAGAAAAATTAAAATCATCAACACTTATTATTCCTTAGCTAACAAGCATCACATTGCTATATTCAAATATCGAATAGACTTACTCTTTCCATTTGACTTTTTGAATAGAAATTTCGGAAATAACTGTTATTTTCGGTCCCTGCACTAGTGTCATTCCAGTTAAACTGACGTTTCCATTGGACAGTTTGACGTTTTTAAGCTTATACGAACCAGAGATCTGCAACGAATACTTAAAAATAAGTATAACTCGAGTACTATTCGTTCACAACTCAGTGATTCAAATCAGAGATTTGCAATGAATTACATTTTTGAATCATGAACCACTTACTCAAAAATGAGTATGAATAAGTAAAAGTAGTTTACAAAGTAGAACTCATATGTGATTGATTCAAAACAAAGTGAATAACATTTTTGAATTGTGAGCCACTTACCCAAAAATGAGTATGGATGAGTATAAGTAGTTTGTTCTCATATGTGATTGTTTAAAAAAAAAAGGTGAATCAAATAAGTATAGAATGAACTGAATACTCAGGGTTGCCACCGAATAATATGTATTTTTAAGAATTTTGAACATAGTTTAACAGTGTTAGGGGTCGCTGATTTCGAATCTGAATTCAAAATTTTCGAATTCAATATAGTTAATAGGGCTGCCAACCTATTTATTTTTTTATTTTTACGTATTCGGTGCTGGCGCAAACACTAGATAAAAATGGGTCGCTGAATCCGAATCCATTGTCAGAATTTCAAAATTATTTCGAATCTGAAGTCAGAATTGTAAAATTAAAAATGGTTAATAACTGATTTTTATCAGTTACTAACCATTTATAGGGCATACTTCGTTTTTTCTACGCCCCCTCCGAAATTTTTCAATTAAGGTAATTTTGTTAATTTAATACTTTTTACCTTCAGAGTTTTTTGTTTACTTAATTTTACAACATTTTTGGTATATAGACATCAAAAACACTCATATGTATTAAAAATTGCAGAAATTTTCAGTACGACGACTTTTTCATAAAACATTGTTACCTAAGAATGAGAAAAAAACGACATAAAAATCATAGTTTGGACTTTCGATGCAAAAATCTCCGCTGTCCATTAACATATTTCATTAAATTTTTTTTTGTTCAAAATTTGAATACAATCACTTAACAAAAATAGTTTGAACTGTACCGTTAAGTCAGTGTGTATATGTTTTATGATTGTGTCAAAAAAGGTTCAAAATATAGACTTTTTACTCAAAAAATGACTCAAAAATTGTTGTTGTTGTAAAAATGAAATCAATTAAAAATTGCAAATCTGGCTACCTTTCATATGACATAGCATTTATTTGCAAAAATTCTTCCAGTTAGGCGCAAAAATTATTTTACTGTCTTTTGCATCAAAACAACATTACTACCCCATTTGATTTTTTTCTCGAACTTTATTTTTTTCAAAATGTTGTTTTTACATTTTTTCAAAAAATTGAGTTTCAAAAATAATTTATGTGAAAAAGTTACCCCAATATCTCTTTCAATTAAAGTTATGGCTAAAAATCTATTTTCTGCAGTTGTGTGTCTAGAGCAGTGATCTCCAAACACATCCCTGCAGTGTAAGACTAGTCAGCATTAAAACATGAGTAGTATTTATACTAGTCAAAACAAACTAGTTTATATTTTGTCACGATTTACTAGTTACAAAAGTAGTTTAAACCCAACTAGTTTTTGTCAAGTCACATTAAACCAGTTGTAAAACTAGCCAAAATCAAACTATACTACATATTATCAAAATCAACCAGTTCCAAAACCAGTTGGAGCTGGGTACCCCATTGGAACAAACTAATAATAAACAAATTAAAACATATAAAAACTAATTTAAAAACATGTAGTATACCATAAACATGGTATTTCATCAAATAGCTTTAACTTTAGCCTTTAGCTAATATTTTGTTGTAAAAATATATGTTCTTTGAGCCTATGAACTATTGAAAAAATATGAACCTATGAACTAGTTTTAATTTGATAATTACTATATTGGTTAAAAACTAGTCACAACCCAACTAGAACTTTACTTTACATAAAAAATGAGTTGTTAACTAGTTAAAACCTTATCTATAGTAAGACAATTGTCTTTTCCAATGACATCACCACGTAAAAAATACCAGTCGGTTCTATGAGAATAGGACATAAATCGAACTAGTTGTTGGATATTTCCAACTAGTTGTTGACTGGTATAAATCTAGTTGATTACACTGCAGGGATGTGTTTGGGGATCACTGGCTTAGAGTAATGACAAACATTCTAGTTTATATAAAAAAATCTTCCTTATAGTAAATCTACTTAGTTTTTTGGCTCCCCATCCTCTCCTGTTAAATTTGATACTTTGAATTTAGTATTTATATCACCATTTCATCGAAAAGATGACCGTGAATAGAATGCTGTAAAAATTAATATATTCATGTAATCAGTTTCAACTTGATGGCGATATAATAAAACATATGCGCATCTTTTTAGCACAATTATTTCATTGGTTTTCATCTGTGTTTAAAATTCACAGATAGATGGCGCCGTATTAGTAAGTACTGTGGGTACAAAATATACACCTTGCGGTGAATAGCCGAATGACATCTACCATAAGTATTTTCAAATTTAACCTCACACGTTTGGCTGACTCAATACATGATTCAATCAGAATAAGGTTAAGTATATATTTGACATATCCTTATTTTATGTAAACAAACACATATTCTCTCTCTGAAATTAATGACAAACGGGGTTGTGTAGTCTTCTCAAAAAAAAAGTATCATTTCAGTGTTTTGGTGCGTCTTTTTTTTAAAAAAAGTAGTTCTTCCTTTGCTACACTTTTTTAATAAAATACTGCTTTTTTCATTACACTTAAGGGAGATTGTAGGCAAAATCTCTTAAAATTAAGGTAATTTTGGAAGATTTTTTTAAAAAATTATAATATATATTCGAAAAACTTTACTTGCGTGTTAATTTTACATCATCAGTTTAAGTAACAAAATTTTCTATCATATATTCTGTATATATAAAGATATACAGATATAAAGATATAAAGATAAAGAAAAATGGAGAAAATCGACCCATATTTAAACAAACGTTTTTAAACAAACAAAAAAATATGCATTTGAAAATCGACTTTTGAATGCACATATTTTACCAAAATGGAAAGAAAATTAAAAAAAAGCGACGAAAGAGAAGTAAAATTTATATTATTTTTAACAATACTGTTGCGTGGATTCGACTCGCGTCGTTATAGTCAGTAACAACTATAATCGTCCATCTTAAATGATGTGACTTTTACTGTTAAATATTCCGTTATAACAACAATATTGGAAAAAACCTAATACATACCGTTTTAACAACAACAATTAAAATATAACTCAAAAAATATAATACACAAAAATGTGTATTAAATAATATAATCATAAATTTGTGATCAAAAGCTACAATAAGAACTTCGTGTTCATGGTAGTTTTTTATCGCTGTGAATGCTATTCTGTCGTTTAGCATTTTTTAAGAAGAAGAAGAATACTGGTGCGTGTAAAAACTAGACAAATTTTACAAAACGCTTATTTTGGTAAAAGTTATGTAGAATTACATTACGAACAGATTAAAATAAAAATCTGTTTAAAAAACTATGTTTCAACAAAAACGCGTTTAAAGTTACTCTAATTAGTTAAAAGTATTCTGGCGCACCGGGTTTTAAGCACTGTAGAAGCTAAATTATAAGCTGATTCGATTGATTTTTTACATAGTTTTGAATAGTTTTACAACAATAATCAATTAACAAAAAAAAAAAATTCTAAAAATTGTTTACCTAAATTATCTTTTAATATTTTGTAATATTTTGTTATTCTGATTTAAGTAAGGAATCCTGTTCGCTGTGCAAATATAACTAATAATAGATTAGTTTCAGTGTTTTTATTTTAAAACTAAATATATGAAGAAGTTAGTCTTAATTTAATTTAATTTATATTTAAATAACTATATTAACACTGTTTGAAACAAAGAACTACAAAAAGTTTGAATTGCATAAATTTTATAATGAAAACCGTGTTTTCAGTTCATTCTTTAATTCAAAGCTTAAAGTTTTGTTAAAGTGTGTTGGCACATATTACTTTTATTCTTTTTTTAAAAACTCGTAATATAATTTTGAGTCAAAACAAATAAGTTATAGAAAATGTAGTATAAAACGTAGTAGTCAAATGTGCCTTTGGATATTTCGTACTTTGAAAAAGTTTCATATTCATGCAACCAAGTGCTTATTTTAAAATAAAAAAATTACTCTTTTGCTCTCCTCGCATTATTAGGGTATCTAAGTTCATTCTTGTGAGTAAACGTCAAATGGCTGCATAACCTATATGATTGAATCATGGACTCAATATATATTTTAGTACAATAGTTTTTAGTACAACAACTTTTTCATAAAACATCGATACGTAAGGATGAGAAAAAAATTATATGAAAATCAAAGCTTTTACTTTCGATGCAAATATCTCAGCTGTTTTGAAATATATTTCATTCAAAATTGTTTTGTTAAAAAGTTCAATATATTTTTTAATACCTCAAGAACCCATTGAGTCCTACCATAATTTTTATATTGTTGAAGATGTAATTTTGCTAGTTTTAAGCATAAATAAATATTTAAATAATTTTTAATTTTTAAAATGTGTTTTTCGTACCCCTTCTTCGAACTCAATTAGCTCACCACAAGGGATGGAACCCCCAACCAATAAAATTTCCCAAAACTTTTTCTGGATTAAAGTTCGTTCAATAACCTTTCTAACCATAAAAGATCAAGAAACGTAGCTAACTCTACAGTTAAATCATCAAAACGTATATTTTTTATGTCTAAGTTAAGTTCAGCACAACCATCCAAAAAGCTATGGAACAATTTAAAACAAGCTGGTGTATGCAAGGTGAAAACCGATGATTGTCAGATCGATCCTAATATTCTTAACGAATACTTTGTTGCAAGCTCTACGTCTTCTGGTAATGTGATCGACTATAACACAAGAACTTTAACATCTGAATATTCACCTTATTTTGAGTTTGTTGCTGTAGATGAGTGTGATGTAGCGCGGTGTGTAAACAAAATTAAATCCAATGCAGTGGGTGATGATGGAATATCCATTAAATTTATTAAACTTATTTTACCATTCATTCTCAGCCCACTTACCCACATATTTAATCACTGCTTCACAAGTTCATGCTTCCCTAATGTTTGGAAATCAGCAACAATTTTTCCCATAGCGAAAAAAACTAATGCGTGTGATCCGTCTGATTATCGTCCTGTAAGTCTGTTATCATCGTTATCAAAAGTTTTTGAGTCTCTTATGGCCGTGCAAATCTCAGAACACATTCGAAGATTTGACCTTTTATCCCCACTTCAGTCTGGATTTCGTCCAGGGCACAGCTGCTCTACAGCTATTATAAAGATTTTAGACGACATCAGAGTGTCATTTGATCTAGGCAGCATAAACTTGCTCTGTCTCTTAGATTTTTCGAAAGCATTTGATTCCGTTGATCATACAATATTGTGCCAAAAATTATATGTAAACTTTGGGTTTTCTAGCACGTCGGTCCGTCTGTTATATAGTTACCTGGTGGGAAGGTCTCAAAGAGTTAGGGTGGGAGATAGTCTGTCCGCTTTCTGTTACTTATCTTGTGGGGTTCCTCAAGGCTCAGTACTTGGTCCGTTGTTATTTTCAATGTTTATAAATGATATATTCAGCAAATGCCGTCATGTAACCATGCATGCGTATGCTGATGATCTTTAATTGTACTTGGCCAGTCCTGTTGGTCTTGTTGATAATTTATGTCTCAGGATGAACGAGGATTTGAGCAAAATAACTAAATGGGCTAGAGCTAATAAGCTTAATCTGAATCCACTGAAGTCATTTGTTTTACCGATCTTTAAATCTAGTTACTCTTTGTCTGATATACCAACGATTTATCTTAATGGTGTAGGGCTAAGATTTGTTGATAAAGTTAAAAATATTGGATACCACATTAAGTCTTCACTTTCTTGTGAGGATCACATTAATTCGGTTGTTTCTAAGATTTATTATGCCCTTCGGAACCTGAGGTGGACAGCATCAATTGTACCCGTCGACACTAGGAGAAATTTGGTACTCCAGCTTATAATGCCATTCATTACGTACTCAGATGTTGTGTATAGTAAACTTGATTCGAGGTCCAAACTAAAGTTACAACAAGCTTTTAATAACGCTGTCAGATATGTTTATGGCCTCAGAAAGTTTGACCGCGTTAGTCATTTGAGCAATCAAATACTTGGTTGCAAAATGTTCAATTATCTGGATGCCAGGAACTGCATATTTTTGCATAATTTGATTTACACAAAAACACCTAAATATTTATTTGATAAGTTACAATTTTGCAGATCGAATAGAAACATGAACCTTATTATCCCGAGATACAATTTTTTAAACTCAAACAGACTTTTCTTTGTAAACGCTATCAGAATTTGGAACTCGTTACCTCTAAGAATTAAAATTATTCAAAACAAACGCAACTTTAAGCATGAAATTTTCGAATACTTTTCTTAATACTATCTTCTATCTATTAAATCTATCTAAACTTAGTATTTCTTCATCTAATAGAATAAAAATAATTTAAGTTTTTTTCTTTTTTATCTAATAATCTAATGATGTTTTTTTGTTCATTCATGATTTGTTGTTGTTTATGACTAGCTGTTGCTATAATATTTATTATTATTTATTATTTTTGTTAAATCACTAAATGTTAGTTTTAAGTTATATTTAGTTTTCTGTTTTTTATAACTAGTTGTTATTCTAAACTGCTTAATGCATTCAAAAGACTCTGTCTTATATGTAAACATTACTATTTCTAAATAAATAAAATAAATAAATAACGATAGCTCAAACTTTAAATTCAACAGGTTTTTTAATATTCCAGAATTTAAAAAATATTTACTGGGGAAGAGTATATTAAAATGTTTATATAAATTACTCTCGAGTAACACCGGGCATATTAACCAGTTTTTGATAAAAGCGAATATATGAAAGGTGACTTTTTTTACTATATGTATTTCCAGTGCAATTTTTTGACACCTCACGCGTGATTCGTAAGATGTGACAAAATCAAAAATTCTCAGTTAGTTTTGTCATTTCACCATGAATAGACTAAAAAACGATCAACGCTTGCATATTTTTGCATTTTATTATCTCAATTCGTGCTCGGTGAGAAATGAGTTTCGCAAATTATGTCCATTTTATGATTTGTAGCCGAAAATAGGAATCATGCGTTTACTTTTAGAGAGAGCTAGGTTGTTGCTCTGGATATTGCAAAGACGTTTGACCGAGTGTGGCATAAAGCGCTCGTGTCGAAATTAATTACAAATGGTGTTGGTGGTAACTTTGCTCGATGGATCACATATTTTCTCAGGGACAGAACGATTCGTGTCGCACTTTACGGCATTTCGTCCGAGGAGCACGCCATCGGCGCGGGAGTACCGCTGGTTTGAGTTCTATCGTCAACCTTGTTTCTGGTTTTTATCAACGACATTACTCAATCCATACGTTTGTGAACGACAGCAGCATTTGTCATTCATATTCATTCAACAAATGCCCAAGCTCTATGGAGATTGAAAGAAAGAGGCAAAATTGAATGACACACTTCTAAATGATCTACAAAAAATCTCCGAGTGGCGTTTTGCTGATAGAGTAGAGTTCAATGCTAAGACCCAGTGCTGTCTGTTAACCCACAAGCCGACGTATTGCCCTACAGCTTTTCTCATGAATGGTGTGGATCTTGTGGAATCAGCCGCTCTTGACGTTCTGGACATATCGATCCAATCTGCTCTACGTTGGAATGATCATATCTTCTTTCTTTCAACTGATCTTCGTCTGATCTACAAATCATATTTCAGGTCGAAAATGGAGTACAATTCGCACATTTGGAAAGAGGCTTTAAGTTCTTATTTAAAACTTTTGGACCGACTCTAGAACTTCAAAGTCGTGTGATATATTTGATAGAGGATGAAAGTATAACATCCTCTCTCAACTCTTTTCGGCATCGACGTAATGTTTGTTGCCTCAGCCTTCCGTATAGATACTACCATGGGAAGTGTTCAAGGGAGGTACATGGCCTGACGCTACCAGCCCGTGCATTTTCCAGATCTACTTGGGCAGCTGTCCAAGCTCACCCCTTTACCATTGCCTTGATGCCCAACATAACCTTGCATTACCGTAATGGTTCGTTCTTAGTCGCGCGGTAAAATTGTGGAAAAGTCTTGCTGCAATTATGTTTTCCAGTAGTTTTGAACTGTTCGAATTTAAAACGAATCTTCAGTAGCACTACTCCATCTTTTCACCCTCCAACTAACTATCACCCTTCTTCCAAATCAACAAAATGCCAACACATTTATAGGGGGCATCCCCTGAGCGTTGGTTCTGTTAAAAAAAAAAATAAGAGTGTTTCGATGAACTCAATTCGACTTTTGGCGATGAAGTACCATTAAAAACCTCTTTATGTCTGTTGTACACAAAAATCAAGCGGGCCCGTACTTCGTTCACTGAAGAATTACGTGAAGGGCGTAAAAAATATGTTGTTGTGCCACAAAATATTGATGCTGTGCGCAAATTGGTAATAATATAGTACATATTAACCTTTCATAGATAATTTTTCTTTTGGCGTTCTAGACTAAATGCGTGTAGCTTTTTGTTTGAAATTTTGTGAAGTAAGAGAAAATTAATGAGGGTTTTAATTCGTGAAATTTTTGTATCAATCGGAGTATTCACCTGTGTATTATGAATGGTTTACCTGAAGTTGGTGAAATTTCGCCCCATCATTATCTCAGGTTTTCAAACAAGCACTATTTCTTTTGACGTTCTAGACAAAATTGCTCGTAGCATTTTGTTTGAAATTTTTTGAAGTAAGAGAATGAATGGGGCTTCAGTAAGTGAAATTTAAGTATCAGTCGGAGTTTTCACCTGTGCATTATGAATGACTTACCTGAAGCGGGTAAAATTTTTCCCCATCATTACCTCAGGTTTTCGAACAGGTAGAGGTCTAAATTTTTGTATCTCTATTCCCTTGCAAAAGTTGTAATAACTTGTGATACTCGAATCAAACTATTACTATAGTAGAGTATAAAGTTTAATATTCCAATTTTCGATGCGATACAAGAAGGCGCAGAGTTAAAAATCGAAAGTAGAACGTTTTCAAACCCCATCCTAGAGAAGAAAAAAGTTTTTAATTTTTAGGTCTGTATTAAGATTGACGTCAGATGAAAGCAAAAGCACGGATCAATTTTTAGTTGACGTGTCTAAGCGCCATTGGCAAAGTTGCATAATGTTTCATAAGACAAGATGGAGTCCCAGTATTGACAAAAAGTTGCTTTTATAAGCTCATGTTTACTTAACTGTTTATTGACTACAAAAAACTTAAGCACATGAAATGAAGCAGAAAACATAAGCTTGTTAAAAAAATATGCTCACACATTTGTACAGGAAATATTTAAAAGAAACTATTTTTTGAAGAATTAAAGCAAGAACTATTGGCTGCGAAAGCAAAAAGTCTTATTTGTGTAGCTTTGAGGCCAAAAGTAGCTGTTTGGAAGAAAATATTTATAAAATGTTGTCATTTTCTTGTTTTATGTACTCCAAAAATCTAATATCATTAATAATTTGTTTTAAAAAAATGGTTTTTTGGTCGTTCCTTATTGATGCCAGAACAGAATGGCAACAGAATTCAATCGATAAAAGATCATGCCGAAATAATTCTTTGGTTGACCCAAATTTCACGTGCGAGCCAAATAAATTTCAAAATGCTTTTAAGCATTGTCTCTCGTGTGTTTCTTTTAAAAGAAATTATACAAATGTTGATTAAATTATTTAAAGAAACATATATTTATCTTCTGCTGCAATCAAATTTACTGATTGCAAAATCAAAGTAGTTGATAACGTCTTGCCTACACCGAGAAAAAAACCTTGTAAAAACAACAGAAATTTGCACTTATAAAATTCATTAGAATTTTTGTTGTTAGAGAAATAAACATGTTATGCTAAGAAAAATACTGTTGATTTTCAAATTAAATCTTAGTAAAAGCAACTTTAAAGTTGTTCCATCAACAATTAAGCAACTGTTGAACACTTTAAATAAGAAATTTATTGAAGCAAGTACAATATTCTTCCTAAAATGTATAAATTAAGTGCTATCATTAATTTAAAAAAATTAAATAATCTACATTAAAAAATTAATGCAAAAGTAGGTAGTTATAAAAAATTTAATATTATATACAATGAAAAAATTAACACACACATATTTGTTTGATGTTTGCATGGTGCGGGGAAATGTCGAGTCATTTTCGCATAGATTTTTGCAATATTGGTGGACTAAAAGCAAATTTTTTCTCGGCCTATATATATTAAGCCGGGTCGATTTGTGGGGAGGCAAAAAAATCGCCCATTGCTCAGTGAAAATCGTATTCTAGGGATCAAAACAAGAAACTTTAACCGAGGAACTATACCTCTAATACGAATTCTAATGCCCTAACTTTTGACTTTTGTCGCGTAGGGTCAAATTTTTAAAAATCCCTCTTTGACCCATTTAGAGTGCCCCAATCGAGTCCAAATGTATGACCGACCCCCACTATCTTCGGAGGGTCCATCCACCCATGCCAGTGGCACACCCAATGGAACCCCCCTGGGGGTTCCCCATACAAACATTTCATAAAATCACCATTTTTGGCACTTAACATGAAAAAAATCAGCGAAATGGCTATGTTTTTTTCTTTATTTTTATTTATTATTTATTTATTTATAATAATATTTATTTTTTTGTCTTAAGAAATTTATTTAGTCAGAACATATGTAAATGAAAAAATGAATTTAACTTAGTTATAGAAAAGAAGCTAAAAAAAATAATTGTTTGAAGTCTTTTTTACTTTCAAGTCTGGGCAATTTCGCACGGCTCTCTAATGTCGTCGCCATAACAGCCTCTAAATTTTCTGGTATCACTCGTTTGGAAACGCTAGCTAGCAATTGAACGTGTCGTTCCGTTTCTCGTATGTGTGATGGAATTTTTGGATCATTAAACGGTGGATCATCTTGATTTAAATATTCTTTCAATGTATCGTACGGAATGCTTCGCGTGAATGTTGGTTCAAATACGTTATTTATGTCATTCATATTGACTTGTGCAATTAAAGTTTGTTAGGCCTATTACGGTTCACAACACAACAGTAATTTCTGTTTTTATTGTGTACATTGCTAATACTTAAAATAAAACACAGCAGGGTATTGCTGTGAACCGTAATAGGCCTTTATATCTGGTTTTTTATAAGCTCCAAGTTCCGTTGGGTCGTCAAAATCGGTTCGATAGCGTAGAATTATCTTGATAGCACAGTCGCGCTTTTCTTTGCTATCATCAAACAACATTGATAACAAGATATTTTCCGAATGCGCATAATATGAATTATCTGTTATTACTTGATTGACAATTTTGCGTAAACGAGGTTTTAGAAATCGTGACCAACTAATGAATTTGAAAAATAATGCACTACCGTATACGACAGAGCTGTAATATTTGATATTGAAGTACATTGGCACATAACATCTATATATATAAAAAAATGTTGTCAAATCTGTTTGTGACGAGTGTTTGAGAGTTCGGCTGAATAAAAAAAAAAATCTGCCGATACCATTTTGTAGGGTACGTTCTTTAGATGGTTTAAAAAAAAAATTGTTTGAAAATGTTTTGATTTGGTCGAGTTATATGTGTTTGAGTGAAGGGTTTTGGACCTATTGGAAATTTTTTTTTTGCAAATTTGATTTTAATTGATATGAAAAGTAAATGTATGAATTTTATGCAGTTCAAATTGTGTACATACGCGCTATTTTTGTTGGAAATAGCAATCAAAATAGCATTCAACCAATAACAAAGGGAAAAAATGGTCATACGACAAATGAACGAAATTTAATTGAATCTATATAAATAAAAATCAAATGTCGTTCGTTGGTAATTGCATCAGTTGAGAACGGCTGAACCGATTTGGATAATTTTTTTTTTAAATGTTCGTAACAGTCCAACTTAGGTTTTTACGGAAAGAAAAATTGACCACGCCCACTTTGCGCCCACTTTTTTTGATTTATCTAAAATCGGAAAACGGCTGGACCGATTTGGATAATTTTTTTTTTAATGTTCATAGTAATCCAATTTAAGTTTTGTCGGAAAGAAAAATTGACCACGCCCACTTTTGCGCCCACTTTTTCAATTTATCTAAAATCGGAAAACGGCTGGACCGATTTGGATAATTTTTTTTCAAATGTTCGTAGTAATCCAATTTAAGTGTTTACTGAAAGAAAAATTGACCACGCCCACTTTTGCGCCCACTGTTTTGATATCTATATATATAAAATTAAGTGGCAAAACTTCCTGTTCGCATACTCCTCCTAGACGGCTTGCCCGATTTCAATGAAATTTTCAGGGGTGATTGGGGTCTGTGTTGAGGGTGCACATAAGAAATTGCATGTGTGTATCTTTGCAGGTTTTGTACCACACCCCCTTTTGTCGCCCACAAATCAATAAAAATGCTGTATTTAAGACGGTTTTGGTCGTATGAAATTAAAATTTGGTAAATAAGTTCGTATGATAACTATAATTAACTTTGAAAAAATGGGCGTGGTCACAATTCATCTACGCCTACTTTAAAGAAAATATCAAAATACTTCGAAACCATTGGTCCGATTGAGCTCAAATTTTGTAAGTACGCTTTGCTTTGAGTACGAGATGGTTTAAGGGGCAATGCCACACCCCCTTTTACCTCCCACATATAAATAAAAAATTGTTGTTATCGAATAGCTTTAGTTAGAGTTATGGGTCGCACAGCTTAGAAATTCGGTATTCGACCACAATTTAGACGTACCGTTTCTGTGATGAAATTTTATGGGAGTGGACAAGGGGGAGGGGCACCTCCGATACAACCCAAATTTGTGATATCGAATAGCTTTGAAGTTATAGGAATTCATCTTTGGAATTCAGTTTTTGACCTCAATTTACACATGCAGTTTCAATGGTTTTATTTTATGGGCGTTGGACAGGGAGGCGTGACATCTCCCTTACAACCCAAATTTGCGATATCGTATTGCTTTGGAGTTATAGGTTGGCAGCGTAAGAATTCGGCATTCGACCTAAATTTATACATGCATTTTCAATACTTACATTTTGTCGTCGTAGGGCAAAGGGGAGTGGCACTTCCCATACAACCCAACTTTGTGCTATCAAATAGTTTTAGAGTTATAAGTCGTACAACGCCGAAATTCAGTATTCGACCTCAATATACACATGCAGTTTCATTGATTCAATCTATGTTCATTGGTAAGAGGGGCGTGGCACCTCCCATTTAACGTAAATTTCCGAAATTCAGTTTTTGATCTCAATTTACACATGCAGTTTCAATGGTTTTATTTTATGGGCGTTGGACAGGGAGGCGTGACATCTCCCTTACAACCCAAATTTGCGATATCGTATTGCTTTGAAGTTATAGGTTGACAGCGTAAGAATTCAGTATTCGACCTAAATTTATACATGCATTTTCAATACTTACATTTTGTCGTCGTAGGGCAAAGGGGAGTGGCACTTCCCATACAACCCAACTTTGTGCTATCAAATAGTTTTAGAGTTATAAGTCGTAAAACGCCGAAATTCAGTATTCGACCTCAATATACACATGCAGTTTCATTGATTCAATCTATGTTCATTAGTAAGAGGGGCGTGGCACCTCCCATTTAACGTAAATTTGCGATATTGAATATCAGCGTCAGAATTCAGTATTCGGCCCCAATTTATACATGCAGTTTCATTAATTACATTTTGTGGGCGTACGACAAGGGGGCGTGAAACCTCCTATTTAACCCAAATTAGAGATATCAAATAGCATTGGGGTTATAGGTCTCACAGCTTTGGAATTCAGTATTGGACCTCAATGTACACATGCAGTTTCATTGATTACATTTTATGAGCGTTGATCAAGGGGGAGTGGCACCTCCCATACAACGAAAATTTGTGATATCGAATAGCTTTGTAATTCAAGGTCGCACAGCGTCGGAACTCAGTATTCGACCAAAATTTACGCTTGCAGATTTACTGATAAAATTTTTTAGAGTTTGTCGGGGGGGCGTGACACCTCCAATTTAACCCAAATTTGCGATATCGAATAGATTTGGAGTTATAGGTAACTCAGCCTCAAAATTAATTATTCGACCTCAATGTACTCATGCAGTTTCATTGCTAAAATTTTATGGGCGTAGGGAAAAGGAGAGTGGCACCTCCCATACAATCAAAATTTGTGCTATCGAATAGTTTTGGAGTTATATGTCGCACAGTTTTGGAATTCGGTATTCGACCTCCATGTAGACATCCAGTTTAATTGATTACATTCTATTAGCGGTGATGAAGAGAGAGTGGCACTTCCTATACAACCCAAATTTGTTATATCGAATAGCTTTGTGGATATAGGTCGCACAGTCTCAGAATTCAGTATTTGACCTCAATTTAGACATGCTGTTTAACTGATAACATTTTGTGGGCGTTTGAATAGGGAGAGTGGCAGCAACGCGCCGGGTTTCAGCTAGTTTAATTATAAATTCAACCAGAATTCTTAAATTTGCATCTGGATTTTCCGTTGTCACATATAATTGTAATAATCTAGCGGCCTTGGTGAGCCAGCGAGAATGTACAATTTTCCCTGGTTTGATGTTAGCCAGATCCACCGAAACCACTCCGCTGGAAATTGCATGGGCCATGTCGTATAAGTACTTTGAATCGGTGGAAAATTCTATTTTTTCTGAAGCAAGGGGCATATTTTTCAACTCATTTTTCTGGAAGCCGTCCACCACCTGAAAATATATAATAATAAAATAATTAAAAACGGTTGACAATTATAATAAATTAGTGATAGCAATAACTTGCCGGAAGAGTTTCACAAGTATCGATATGTTTGCCCAGTCTTCCGGTTGCCGATCTAGGTCCAGTGCTGGTTGATTTATCCAAAGCTTCAAACAAATGCCGAAACGGAAGTTCGTTGAAGTGTAGAAGGCAAACGAGCCAATGCCATGGTCTTTGTAACAGCAATTCGAATTTTCGTATAATTCCACCGTGTGGGCCAGTGTTTGTTGGCTCACCGTTAGTGCATATGCCAATTAATGCATCCAGTGATATATTTTTATCGTTGAAAAAATCATTTAATTTGGTTGTTTTGTATTTAGCGATTTCATGTTCCAGTCTTATGTAACCAATCAATTCAGAATTCGGTTCTCTCAAAATAACAAGATGAGGTTCTTTTACCATCCTAGTATGATACTTCTCATAAATTTTATCTCTCGTTAAAGTATCATCTTTTCTGCCATCGAATGAAAACGCTAACAAATTGGTATCATCTAACCGTTTGCGAAGCACTTCTTGTCTGCATTTCTCTTTTTCTCTGCGAACTTTCGATTTATCCATGATGAGAGGTTTGCCATGCATATCTTTCATTTTAAAATCTTCGAAAAGAGCTGTTCATAATGCTGATGCTACTCTATCAGGCACACCAAATCTGTAACATATAAAGGCAAAGTTAAAACAATCGTATCTTTCTGTGTACTGTGAACTTGTGCTTCTATCCATATCTTCTTAAACCGGTGGCGGTGCGTATATTGAATCATCGGGATCTTGGTATGTTGGTATTGATGACATAGACGTTGCTCCTTGCTCTTCAATTTCCAGCACAAATGTATCCATTGTTAGTCTTCTATGATTATGTTGATCGTGCATAAACTCTTTGAGGCGTTCGGGAACCAAGTCGCATGCATATGGAGCTGCCTTCAAATCGCATTTTCATGTTCCAATGTAAAAAATTGTTTCCAGAGATTTTACATACTCTGGAAATTGTTGGGTTTTGTTTCTTCTCTTGATTCGGTCTTGATATTTGTCAAGCAATCTATTCAATTTATTAAATACCATGATTCAATTATTACAGGTTGTTCATTCATTTGACGTTTACTCAGAAGAATAAAGATATACACCCGTAAAATTGAAGAGGAGAGCAAAAGAGTAACTTTTTAATGCCATGAAAGTAATCAGTTGCAGGAATATCATACTTTTTCGCAATACTAAATACCCAAGGATACATTTTACTGCTGTTTTTTCTACTACGTTCTGCACTGCTTGTTTGTTTTGATAGAAAATTGAAGTAAGTTTTTAAAAAACTTTCAATATTTTGAAGATTTCAATATTTTGTTGTGTAAATCTATTCACACCACTGACGGCTTATTGGATCCACTGGCACATTATATTTTTAAATTTCATCACCAAAATAAACTGTTTTGCCAATACCGCACGTTGAAATTTATTTTAATAGTGACAACTTAAAAATCGCGATTTATATAATAATTCAAACAAAAAAAAACGGCTCGCAACAAAATTTGAAATAAATTTTCAATAATAATTATCACAGCAATAATTATTATAAACGCAATGCACACAATTTTTTTGCTGCTAACAGCAAAATATAGAATAAGTACTTTTTTTTTAAAAAAATGCATAACAAAACACTGAAAAATAACTTTTTTATAGAAGACAACATAACCCTAGTTTGTCATTTATATTTGAGAGAGAATATATTTTTTTTAGAAATTTACGGGTGTTGTCAAACGAATGGACAACCTATAATAATTGAATCATGTTAAATACACTTTTTTCAGCATTATTTCCATACCAAGTTTTTCCCAAATTCCAATCAAGTTATCTTGTACTTGAAAAGTGAATGATTTATAGGAAAACTTTTTTGTTCGCTCAAGTAAAAATAATATCTCAAGATATCCAGATGGGTTGGTAAATTTAGATCAGTCAAATCAATAGACACACCAAAAACAGTAACATCATGCCTGGGTATATGACTCATTGGGTTTTCGATAGTTGTTGATGTTGTTGTTGCTTCATCTTGCGGTGTAGAGGATGATGGATTCATTGTCAACTTTTTGATTTGGAATGGTCACTTCACTTCTTATATTTTTATGTTCTGATTTTGTTCTGACTAAATAAATTTCTAAAGAGAAAAAATAAATAAAATAATAAAAATAAATAAAACATAAATAAAATAAATAACATATAGTGCCAAAAATGGTGCCAAAAATGGTGAAAATTCAAAAGTTGGGGCATTAGAATTCGTTTTAGAGGTATAGTTCCTCGGGCAAAGTTTCTTAATTTGATAACTAGAATACGATTTTCACTGAGCAATGGGCGATTTTTAAATCGACCCGCCCTAATATATATTGTACTCTTCATAGGCACCAAATAATGGCACTAGGCGAAACCCAGGTGGCCGAGGATGCAGATCCACTGGATTTTTATATACAGTGTTGTGCAAAATGGTAGCACTAAAATCAGAGCGCTGCTACAAAATCGTGTATCTTTTTAAATATTGTGGACACACAAAAATGATTATAGAAACCAAAGTATATATTCATACATCATATTAAAAAAAAAAATCATATTAAAATTTGGTTTTGTTTTTCTTATTAAATTTAAAATTAATGTGACTACATTCAATTTGCCTGAGAGCATATTTTCTGACTACTAACTATAATACTAACTATAGTTATATAGTTAGTTATATAGTTATATAGTCAGAATAGTTATAATAATAATAAAAAAGTAAATTTTTTGAGATCACTGAAGACTTTGAACTGTTAGTTAGGCTGATTGACTTTGAAAATATGCTCTTAAAAATACTAAGGCATATAAGGTGTCATCCCTCAGGCTTGACCGAATTTTGGTCGCATAAGATCCAGCCGAAGAGAAACATCTCTCGAACTCAACACTAGTAGGCGGAATTGTTATCAAATAATCATATGCTTTTTGAAGCAGATTACCGCATCAACCACCATTTAATTATATATATTTTTATTTCATTTTCGAACATTTCTCGACCTAAAAGATAAAACGGCTTAAATGCATTTAAGCCCATGGCGAAGAAAGCAATTTGAAAATTTTATTTTGTTCGAAGCTCCATACAGGTATTTTAAGAAAAATGATCATAAAGTGGACAGGAAATGTATTTTACGGGTGAAGACAGGTGCATTTTCTAAAGCTAAGAAAAATATTTCATGTAATAGGAATAACTCGAAAAAGGGCTTAAATGACTTAAGCCCTTTTACCTTTTAGGTCGAGATTTGAGGTAAACTTAAATTGTTTTAAAAGTTTTTACTCGAATGTCAAATTTATGCAATTTAAAGGCAATCCCGGGATCCCGAAAATTCCGGGATCTTATGACTTATAATAATCCGGATCCCGGGATTGAAAGCTTTAATCGAAACTATTATATACTCTTATGATCTCAGCTTACTCCTTTGGTCATGACCAAAGCTAGCATTTTGATGACATGTCATATTTTTCTGCTGCTTCTAAGACATTTCCGGGATGTTTAGAACGTCATTTATGGTTCCTAAATTCAAAATATGAAAAGTTTTTAGGTAATTTTTTCGTCATTTTTCATCGTTTCTTATCGGTTTTGGTTTTCAGGTAATTTTTACTAGATTTAGGCCTTTTTTTGGTAATTTTAAGCTACTTTTAAGTTATTTTATTTTCTTTTTTAGACATTTTTAATATAATTTTTAGAAATTTTTTGGTGTTTGAGGTCATTTTAGTGTAATTTAAAAAAAAATTGTTCTTTTTTTTTACCAAAGAATTTAAGTATGTAAATTTTAAAACAAATTCCATTAACAATAGAGTCCCTTCAATCAAAAACATTACCCCAGCAAAATTTTTGATTCCAATGTGACATGCATTCTTAGGGCCACTGCTTTCAAAATACATTCTATAGATCAAACGGTGCTTCTTCTTCTTAGCCTTATAAAGTAGTTCTTTCAAGAGGCATTCTTATAAACTACTTCTGGAAGACATTCAAATGGCATTTAAATTCAATTAAAAAAAATATATATATAATTACAATATATGTTTCAGATATTTTCCATGTAATTTTTTAAACCACCAATTAAACCCCACCACTTACTACTTTTAACACCAAAATACTTTGAAAAGCAAAAAATAGAATATTTTGCGTGGCATTTTTTTAAACTCCCAACAAAACCCAAACACTTCTCATTTCCAACACCAAAATCGCTAGAATGTCGGGAAAAGGGATATTTTCCCAGGAATTTTTTTACCCCCAAACCACAAAAATCATTTCATTCCATGTAATGTCTTCTTAAAGCTCGCCTGGAAAACAGCTACTAGAATCCTTTCATTGAAGGGCTCAAAGAAATATTCCATTGAAAAAGTCCTGGAAGTACTTATAGAGAAGACTAAGGAAAGCATTCTTCCCAATGACATGCATATGTTAAAAAAATGCCTCCTGGGTATGAAAGTGGAAGGGACGGAATTCAATAATTTCCCTTCCACTTTAGTTTCTTTTTGAAGCACTTTATTTACTGGGACCTCGTTTATAGACCTCGATGAAAAAAAGCTCTGCGCGTGCTGAAACTGACGAAAGGGTATGTAGAAAGATGAAACAAGTGTTTTTTGCTCTATTGCTGAAATATTATTGGGTTCAAATTTTAATACTATGGAATTAGAAGAGGAACTTACATCCGATGACATATCGTCTTTCTAATATGTTCCTCTCGTCAGTGCAAAAGTAGAAAGAAGTTTTTCTGTGTACAAAAACATTTTGCCAGACAACCGACGTTCTTTCAATTTTAATAACTTAAAAATGTACCTTGTAATATACTGTAACGCTATGTATAAAACTTATATAAAATAAATTTTGAGTTTAGTAGTGTTTTATTTTAAAAGCTTTATTTTATGTCTATGTAATTGTTTGCATTTTTTAGGTCACTTTTGTCAGTTTTTAGGCCATTTTCTGCATTTTTTAGGTAATTTTTGTCATTTTGTTAGGTATTTTTGCAGTTTTTTAGGTCATCAAAATCAGAGCCCTGGTCGTGACGTAACGATAATCTAATTACAATTCTAATATATTTGTCATTGACCTTATCAGCTAGGTTTTGAGCTATATGTATATATGTATCATGTTATCACACTTAATAAATTTAGTGAGAGCATTTTGGTCACTAATTAAGTTTTAAATGAAACAAACGCTTAAAAAACCTTGCATTACAATTTGTTTTAGTAAAAAGCTTTATATCATTAATAATTTACATGCTTCGATGTTTAACATTAAGAATTTGTATGCACTAAATACTCAACTCAAATAGTTTTACGGTATGCAGAACTAATTGTTTCACTAATCGTTTGTTTCCATAACGTCAACCAATAAATACATCGAATGTGTGAAAAAAAAATGGAATAATATTTTGTGATAACGAAATGGAAGCAAATTGAAAAATGTGTTCTGATTTTTCTTAGAGCAAAAATATACACGGAGAGAAATAATATTTTTGTTCCAAGAGTTCTTAAATTCAAATTTAATCCAACCAAAATTTAATTCATTCATAAAACTTATTATACATTGCTAGTATTTGCTAGCTTTTTTTTATATAGTTTTTGTTTTATATTTTTATCTTATATATATATGTGATTTGTTGATTATGTATATTATTCGTTGTACTATAAAAGATGATACTTTATCTTATTGTACTAACAAGTGTCAAATAAATAAATACAAATACAAATTATTTTCCTTGAATTAATTATATGTGTCAGTAATCCCTTTATACTTGAATCAGCATTTCAAACTATTTGAATTATAAAAAGTTTTTAATTTGAGTATTTTTTCTAATAATCACTACTATTAACGATTTTTTTAATAGAGCATAAATTGTTTAATTTTGCTAAAATTGCCTAGAACAAAACTTGAATTACTTGGAAAATAAAGCTTCAACACACAAAATAATACCTTAATTATTTGGTTTTTTGTTCATCAAAAGCCTAATCAAAATAATAAGCAACAGACAGTGATCAGTGCTGAGCGGAAATCTGCAACGAATGCTTAAAAATAAGTAGTACTCGAGTACTATTCGCTCACAACTCAGTGATTCAAATTAGAGATTTGCAATGAATCACATTTTTGTATCATGAGCCACTTACACAAAATGAGTATGAATAAGTATAAGTAGTTTCCAAAGTAGCACTCTTGTGTGATTGATTCAAAACACAATAATATGTATTTTTAAGAATTTTAAACATAGTTTATCAGTTGGTAAAAATAAGAAATAGGTGGCAACCCTGTTAATCATATTGAATTTTAGAATTCTGAATTCAGATTCGAAATCAACTATTAAATTATGTTTTAAACTCTTAAAAATGCATATTATTAGGTGGCAACTTTTAATATATAATTCATTCTATACCTATTTGATTCACTGTGTTTTGAATCAATTACATATGAGTACTACTTTGGAAACTACTTATACTCATTTTGGGGTAAGTGGCTCATAATTCAAAAATGTGATTTACTATTTTTCGAATCAATAACATATGAGTTCTACTTTGGAAACTACTTACACTTATTCATACTCATTTTTGAGTAAGTGGCTCATTGATTCAAAAATGTGATTAGTTGCAGATCTCTGGTTCTGAGCTCGAAATAAAGAAAGCAATAAGCGAAAAATTTTGTTGTAAATTGTCTATATGAAATAAACGAAATTTGAACAGCAGTAAAATTTCATCAATATTATAAGATTATTACATAATTTTTTTGTTATATTGCAATCTATAGTAATAAAACTCATTTTCTGTTTATTTGTTTGTTTGTTTGTTTGGCCTTATACAAATCTAAAAGGCTCAACGGATTTCGCTTAAACTAGGAATTCATATTAAGTGCGTCCTATATTAAACTGTTGCATACTTAGTTTCTGCCACGCCCCCTCCGAAATTTTTCAAGTAACGGTAATTTTGTTATTATAATACTTCTTAGTATTGGAGTTTTTTGTGTGTTTAATTTTAAAAAATTTTTGTTATTTATTTTGACATAAAAAATGTTCACATATATTCAAAATTGTATAAATTTTCAGAACAACGACTCTTTCATACAACATCATTACCTAAGAATGAGAAAAAAACGACTTGAAAATCAAATTTTGGTCTTTCGATGCAAATATCTCCGCCGTCCATTAATATATTGAATTCAAATTATTTTGTACAAAAGTTCATAAAATAAGCACTTCACAAAAATATTTTGAACTGTACTATTAAGTCAGTGTATATATGTTTTATGATTGTGTCATAAAAGGTCCAAATTATTGAATTTTTACTCAAAAAATGAGTCAAACATTTTTTTTGTTGTAAAATGAAATCAAGTAAAAATTTCTTCTCTACCTGGCACATCTGACTACCTTTCATATGACTTAGCATTTATTTGCAAAAATTCTTCCAGTTAAGCGCAAAAATTATTTTTAATATTTTTGTATCGCCCCCTTTGATTTTTTTTATATTTTTTACAAAAAAGTCAAGTCACAAAAATAATTCATGTGAAAAAATTACCCCAATATCTCTTTCCAATCAAAAGTTATGGCTAAATATCTATTTTTTCATACCAGACTATAAATAAAACTGAGTTTTGTTTTAAAATTCTCTATATCCGTTGAGCGCCCCCAGCACCAATTTTCTCTAAGAATGCAGTTGTGTGTCTAGAGTAATTACCCACACTTAGAAAAAAGTTTATCGGAATATGAGAAAAAAGGCATCATATTAAGTGAAAAATGTTATTGACTTTGCTCCAGAGAATGCTTTTCTCTAAATGTGATCCCAAAAATTCCCTAAAAGTGGCAAAAAGCTTCCATAAAAAAAAGAAATATTTTCTCATTAATAAAAGACACCTTATCTTTAATAGAAAAATATTTCTTTATAATACGTTCAACCGTGTTCTTTATTGTGTAAATTTTTTCCAAAAACAGAGAAATATTTATTTAATTTTAATTAATGTTTTCTTTAAGTTGCGTTTAAAAGAAAGATATATTTTCTTAACATTGATACAACATATTACTTTATTGCGTACATTTTTCTTTAAAACACAAGAAGTATATCCGCAATTACGATTAAAAAATTATTTTTGTCAAACATTTGTTTTAACTCAGTTCTACGCAAAGAAGAAGTATTAATATCAAATTGTGATTCGGTTTTAAAAACATTAGTTAAAAATGTGTTAAGAGGTAGAATTATTGTTGTGGCATTGTTTTTCGGGACTCTTCATAAATATTCCAGAAATTTATTCTGAAAAACAATTTTGTAAATGCATCCAAAGAAACAGTAGTAATAAACAACATCACTTTGTGTAGCTATGTTAAGTAAAAAAAACTTTTTGAAGGAACAATCATCATAATATGCAACACTTGCTTTTCAACATTAATCAATTGCTATCACGCTTTCTATTTTTTTCGTAAATCATTCAATATAAGAAAAATATATCGATTTTTGAGAAGAAGCCTTTTTAATTTTTAACAAAGGATTTGTTGTTATTGAAGAAAATATTTCGCATAGTGAATTATTTACCAACAATAGAGAACATTTTTCATTTTCTATAAATATTTCTCTATAAATGAGATTTTTTCAGTGGGAGAAAAATACTTATCATTATTAGAGACATGAAATATTTTCATTTCCCACAAGGAAGGAAATATTTTTTCGAATATGTGAAAATTTATTATAATTGAAGAAAATTTTATTTGAAATAAAGAAAATTTCTATTATCGAAAATAGAGAAATTTTTTATCACAAAGATATAGGTGTTTTTTTCTGAGTGCAGTAAAAAAACATGCGATCGTTCCTATGAGGAGCAACAAGAGAGCGCTCTTTTGCTGATTTATTCGATCAAAACGTGAGCACTTGTGCCCTTGTGCTCCTTTACTGTTTTATAAAATCAAAAGGCGAGCAATCAATGAAAAAAAGAACATAAAGTGAGGCATGTGCTTTGTAAGAAACTCAATCATTATTTTCTGTGAAAAATCGATCATTGTAGTCCAGTGGAGAGTGCGCTAGACTAACAACCCAGAGGTCCCTGGTTCGACTCCGGGTTCGGGCATGGTTCTTTTCACTTTCTTTGTTCTTTTTTACATTTAAGAATTATGGATAACTTAAAATCCACAACTAAATTGTGGAAAATCTGGAATTAAAGGACAGGAACAACTAAGGCCAGAAAATGCTTGCCGAGGTTAAGGCATAACACACACTAGCAATTGAAAGCATTGTCTTTCACGACTGTTTCGTTTAATCAATAATTCACATATGGTTCCAATCAATTCCTCTAGCTAATCTATCTCTTCCTTTCACGTCAAAGACCAAACCATGTTTATATAAGGCGCATGTTGGTTCTTTGATATTTTAAAAAAAAATATTTTAAATGTTCCTTTGCTGATCCATTTGGATCAGTTATTGATCGCTCCTTTTCAGCTCCTCTGGGATGTTAAAGGGAGCACTACCCTTTCTAGGACATGCAATGTTAAAAGAGAACACAAAATACACCTAGCTTGGATCAATAAGGAGCACTCCACTGTTCCTCAGGGAGCACTCCCAGATCGCTCATAGGATGATCCACTTTTTTACTGGGTATAAACATTTTGGTTTATATAAAATCTGCCTTATAGTAATTTACATAGTTTTTTCTTCTAGTCGATCTTCTTAGCGTCGAGAGAATATACGATCGACTAGTTTGTACCTGATTGTGTCGCCAGACAACCGACTCGTTAGACCAAAAACACATTAAAACTTGAAGAGCTAGTAGACAGTAAGTAGAAAATAAAATATTTCAATTCAATTAGTAAAAAAATGCAGTGGAATGTGACTAAAAACTAACTCACCACATAGTTTCACTTTGTCTTTTTTTTTTAAAAATACATTATGGAAATAGAAAAGTGGTCCAACCCACAACATTTTTTTTAAAACAAAAACTAATAAGGAATTTTCAATTCCATTTTAAAGAGAATTCGATCTTATGTGGATTTATAAAATCTTCGCCCATTTTTAACCAGCACATTTTTTCTTCGAGCGACGTAAAATTCATTAATATTTTCAAATACATTTTTCTTGATTACTTCAGTATGTGGGTTGGACCACTTTGCTTCTGAGCGCCTCATATCATATGATTTGAAATAGAAATTTTACAGGTGCTTCTTTATAGAATAAAGTGCAACGCTGTGCTTTCAGCTTTTTAAAGAACTGATAGAAAAACTTATAGAATATTACTATTTATACCATCCATATTAATATATTTCTTTTCATTCTCCTTGAAATAAGAGTAAAGAAAACATAACATTTTTTTACCTCAAATATAACATTTTAAACTACCTTTCTTAGGTAATCGAATTCTTTAAGTTGTTCTACTTGTTAAAGAAAGCATAATATTCTTATTGGCCCGGATATGAACTACGTACGCACTCATTCGGTGTCGAATTTTTAAATTTTGTTTACTTGTGGAATTGAAGCCTGTATAAAAAACAAGGCTAGAAAAAAATCTCCTTCCCCTTTTTTTTACCTCTTGTGTATTAGGGCGTATCCAAAAATTTAGATCGTGTTCTAAGAGGTCTCAAAAGTTGCATAGGGTGGTCAAGATCTCCTAAAAAAGTGTTAGGAAAAAATAAGGATGTCTTCCTATCCCGCAAGGACAAAGTTGTTTTTGGAGAAAAACTGTAAAAAATCACGTTCTCCAAATGCTTTCTTTTTTTGTAAGAAAAACTACATATCTCCTAAAGTAAAAGTAAATAAAGACTTTAACTAACAATATCCTGCCAAACACGATGCCACTCTCGATTTTTCCCATAAGGTCCTGTCTGAAGGATATTCGAATCTAAACGTACATTCGAGGCAGCACAGAACTTTTGATTGCTACCTAATTGTCTAAATTTTGGCGATTTTGATTAAAGTGCTAATATTTTTTCTTAAATTTGGCGAATTAAAAATTTGCATATTTTCTGTATATGCATTTTCTTGTTTTTGAAAAATTTATGCTTGAATGCGATTTTTAAGGGAGTTTTCCTGGTTGGAAGCCTGCTTTTGGACCCTTTTTGAAAAACTTCTCATTTGAAAACGCAAAGAGTTATTTAAATTCTGTTTCTTTTTTATTGTATAAAAAATATATTAAATTAAATAAAAAAATGTTTTTCCTTTGTACGAGGACTGTTCAAAAAGTTGTCGGCCTTCAAAGTTGGGCGTCGAAAAAAAAGGTATGCTGCTTGCGGCCCGGATAACTCGACTTTGGATCATCTGAAATGGAAAACGTAAGCAGTGTTAGATTTAGTACAGATGTAATTCTAGTCCCTACCTCAATCATAATTTTGCGATTATTTTTTACAAAATGGCGGTCATTGAAAAATGAATAACCTATTTTGGGTCTTTTTTTTGTAGTTTAGTTTCTGCATTGATTGCACTTTGATTCATCAAAATAAGTTTAGAACTACGGGCGTAATCTGGGCCGCAAGTTCGAAAAACGTGGTTTCGAGATAAACGCGTTTAAGTTTGAAATTATTTTTTACATAAATAAAAATTCAAATTAAAAATTTCAGCACACAGTTTTAGAAACTCAACAATTCTGCGTCGATTCCACTTGCTTTCATCAAAATCGGTTCAGTAGAACCGGAGAAAAGTGACTTTGAAGTTTAAAAACGTGATTTTGAAAAAACTCAAAGAAAATTTTAGGCAATAAAACATTTTTTTTGTGAAATAATTAAATTAGGTCGATTTGTGGGGAGGCAAAAAAATCGCCTATTGCTCAGTGAAAATCGTATTCTAGGGATCAAAATAAGAAACTTTGCTCGAGGAACTATACCTCTAAAACGAATTCTAATGCCCTAATTTTTGACTTTTGTCCCGTAGGGTCATATTTTGAAAAATCTCTCTTTGACCCATGAAGAGTGCCCCCAATCGAGTTCAAATGTATGACCGACCTCCACTAACTTTGGAGGGCCGATTCACCCATGCCAGTGGCACACCCTCTATATTCTAAGATTGACTTGCGGTCTGAGAAGGTTTGACCACGTATCTATCTTCGCAAAACAATTACTTGGGCGAGGTCTTCTAAGTCATCTTGAAAATAGAAATTGCATTTTCTTGCATAAAATTATATATACACAGAGTCCTCCGTATCTGTTTGATACACTCAATTTTTGCAGGTCAAGTAGAAACCTCAATCTCTTAATTCCTAGATTCAATTTTATCAACTCCAGCAGACTGTTTTTCATGCGCGCAATCAGATTGTGAAATTAATTACCCATTGGTATTAAATTAGTTTCCAATAGTAACACCGTTAAGCATTTAGTCTATGAGCACTTCTCTGAAATATCTCTACCGTAGTAATTTTTTTCTCTTCTATAACTATTCCTTTCTGTATGTTTCCTTTATTGATTTTATTTATTAAATTACGTTATTTTAATTATCATTTTTTATAGCTCTTAACAATAATATCTTCCTGATTTAAATAATTATGTTTTTGATTTATAAATTTTTTTTTTAACAATTTTTACAAAATTTGTATTTTTAAAATATAAATGTAATTTCTAATTTGTAATTTCTAAATATTGTTATGATCTTTGTTGTTATGATCTTTGCACACCATACAAACATTTGCTTCAGTTCTACTTCAAAAGTTGGGGCATTAGAATTCGTTTTAGAGGTATAGTTCCTCGGGCAAAGTTTCTTATTTTGATCCCTAGAACACGATTTTTACTGAGCAATGAGCGATTTTTAAATCGACCTGCCCTAACTTACATATATCAATCTGCAATACCAGCCCCATAAAGAACTCCTTCATCTTCTTCAAAAAATGAGGACTCCGCGGCTCTTTGCGCTCTTCGGGTAGTACTACCTTCTGTTGATGCGGCCAGAGCTCTGGCTTGGAACCTTTTCAAACGTTCTTCGTTCCGAGACATATCTCCAGAAGTATTTCGAATTTCAAAAAAACTTTTTAGTACGACATTCTCAAAAATCCAAGCTATAAAAATATGCAAAAATTTTTGCCAACCAGGAATACTCCCTTGAACTTTTTAAAAAAAAAAATGAATATAAAGTTTTATATCTAGGGCACCAGAAGTGGTACCGAAAATAATTTCCTCAATTTAGATTCTTTAAACATTTGTGAACATAACCCTGTCCAAGAGTATCAATTTACAACACCAGGTTAAGACCACACTTTTTCCGATTTCGATTTTTAAAAAATTTTCTTTCCATATGAATTTTATTATTTCGTTAAAACACCTTAACTTAGCATTCACAAAAATGTTATACTAAAATTTTGAGTTCCTGAGTTTGCCATTCGATGGGTCTCAAATGACCTAACAATTGTTTTCAAGAAGTGCTTTAATGAAATAATAGCCGTAAATTAGATATGAACAAAATTGTTGCATTTCATGCTTGAAGTAACTTTTTGTAAATATTAAAATAAGAAAAAGAAATCGTGACCTTTTCCTGCTGTTTTGAAAAGATACTTTTAGACAAAGTATCGTTCAAAATTATTTCGAATTGAGAGTATTATCTTCGGTACCATTTCTGGAGCCCGAGGTATGAAACCTTATATTATTTTTTGGAAAAAGTTAAAAAATTGATTTCAAGCATACATTTCTTCAAAACAAGAAAATGCATATGCGAAAAATGTGCAAATTATTAGTTTTGCAAATGTAAGGAAAATGTTAACATTATAATCAATACCATCAAAATTCAGACAATCAGATTACAATTAAAAGTTCTGTGCTATCTCGAGTTTACCTTAAGATTCAAATATCCTTCACACAGGACATTGTGGGTAAAAATCAAGAGAGTCATCGTGTTTGCCAAAATATTGTTAGTTAAAGTCTGTATTTACTTTTGCTTTAAGACATATGTAGTTGTTCTTACAAAAATTAAAGCGTTTTGAGATCGTGATTTTTTACTGTTTTTCTCAAAAAACAACTTTATCCTTGCCGGGAGAGGAAGAGATCCTTCTTTTTTTCTAAATTTTTTTTTTTTTTGGAAGATCTTGACCACCCTATGCAACTTTTGAGACCTCTTAGAAGGTGAAATTCGAAAAAAATGGTAATTCAATACGCCCTACTGAATCATTAATACGATTTAAGAATATCTTTACTTAGGCTCTGTGAAATAAGGCCCCAAAACAAAAACGAAATAAGGCCCCAACTATGGGGCTTTATTTCATTATGAAATAGCACCCTACGAAATAAATCCACCAATTTGACGAAATAAAGCCCCAGCCTAAAATAAAATAAAATAAGGCCCCAAAATTGGGGCTTTATATCATTATAGAACAACTTCTTATGAAATAAACCCCAATATGATGCAAAAAAGACCCAAATTCAAATATGCCCGTTTTTTAAAAGGCTCCACAAAAATGCATCCCTAAATAAAAGGCCTCAAATCTTAAAACGGAATCGGACCCCAAAATTTTGGTATAGTTCCATTGGGAAAAAATATCCCAATATTATTGAAATATTACCCCAAAACTTATAAAGAATGACCCCACAATAAATGAAAACACCCCAAAATTGTTAATATTTTTATTTGTAGACATGAATGATTTAATATCTTTAAGAATTCATTAATCTCATACAGAAATTAAAAAAATAGTACTCCCCTGTACTAAATATTTTTATAAATTTGTAGTCCAAATCGTTTGAGCTTATATGATATAATTATTGTTTTGTAAATCAATATTAAATTACAAATATGTAATTATTAAGCAAACTTTGTTGCTCTAGTTATATTTCGTAACTAAAGTGTAATTTCAATAGAGTTCAATTTAAGTTCCTACTCGTAAGAGATCTTGTGAAGTGCGAACGTCGTTAAATTTTCCTTCCGCCAAAAGGTTAACTCTTGCTTTACAGGTGTCTTGCCGTTATTCATATTTTGTTAAAGTTTTATAAGTGGATTTTTTTCTATATATCATTTTTTGATCGAGGATATCTGAGAAGTTTACCATGAAATGGTCCATGGTCCTTCTTTTACCATGAAATTTTTCAGAATTATTTTTTTTTGTTATTTTTAATTATATCCTTACTACGCGGTAAAAATATCAAAACTTAATATATAATTTTTAAAATTTTTTCAATTGAGAAATTTTCAATTGATTTTAAATAACAAAAAGCCAAAAGTTGTTATAACAACCGTATCCAAGTCTGACCCTCAAGGAGTGTTGAAATTTTTGGTAGCCTATTTTACAATGAAACAAAGCCCTAATTTAAAAAGTTAAATAAGGCCACAAAAATCTAAATAACACCCCAAATATTCAAGCTTTTTTTACTAATAACATTTTTGGGGCCTTATTTCATTTTACTCTTGGGGCCTTATTTCATTATGAAATAATGCCCCATTTTTCAAAAAAGAAATCAAGCCCCATAATAGGAAATAACATCCCAATTATTTGTATTGTTGTTTTGTATAGAAATGTTTGGGGCCTTATGTCATTTCAAGTTTGGGGCCTTATTTCCTGGGGCCTTATTTCATAGAGCCCTTTACTTATTTCCTAATAAAAAATGTGAACTTCAGGAATATATTCGTGGCACCCTATAAATTGGCATTGGCTTAACAAGAAAAAGTTTACAATGTTGATTGCTCTATTATAAGTGTGTTTACAACAAAAATAATAATCCAAACATTTCAATCTGTTCAGTTATTATGAACTATATTACAAAAAAATGTCAGAACACGCGTAATGCAAGTTCAACTGCAAGAGCATGAAAAAAGTCACAGGTTTACTGATAAAAATCGTTATAACTCATTTTCCCGTCATTTCCCGACAATAACATGTTTTTCATTGTGTTAAGAATTGTCTCAAAAATTTAGTTTTTGTAACCGAAACTTAAACTTTTGCGAACTTTTTTTTTAAAGTCCATTCGAAGTTGAAAAAATGGATAAAAATAGTGTTTCAGAAAAGTACAGGCACCTCCTACATTAAAAAAAAATCACTTTGTTTTTTATTTTTTTTTTTTTATTTAAAAAACTTGTTGACATAGAAGAATATTCTTTTGCATGCCGAATTAACATTGGATATAACAACATTTAAGCCACGAAATGCAAATTAATGTTACATAATGCTATCAATAACAGTATTACTTAAAAAGACAAAAATTTAAACTTAAAAATTTAAACAATGAATAATTATTCCTTAAAAAGTAATTAGAGATTAAGAAAAGAACAAGAAAGAGTGAGGAGAGAAATTTGAAGTTAAGAAAAGTGTTTGAAAATTAAATGCTTAAAGTTAATTTTATTAGAAACGCTTTTAATACTATTAGGTAATGAATTCCACAACCTAATGACACTGACGAAAAACAATCTACTGGAGTTAAGGAAATTGTATCTAGGGATAATGAGGTTCATATTTCTACTTGACCTACAAAACTTTAACTTATCAAAAAGATATGTAGAACTACGTGTATAGATAATTCGGTGTAGGAATATGCAATTTCTAGCTTCAAGGTAACTAGGTAAGTCACGACCAAGTAATTTTTTACAATAGACAGAGATATGATCAAACTTTCTAAGACCGTAAACATAACGAGCTGCATTATTAAAAGCTTCCAGGAGCTTGTGTAGGGACCGAGAGTCAAGTTTGCGGTACACGACCTCAGAGTATGTTATGATCGGCATAATCAACTGCAATACAAGTTTTCTTTTTGTTTCAACTGGCACAAAACCGGATGTCATTCGAAGATTACGTAGAAGATAATATACTTTTTTTACGCATGAGTTGATGTGATCATCGCAGGCAAGGAATGAATTTATTTGAAAACCAAGATTTTTGGCCTTACTTACAAGTTTCAGTTTAACGGTATTAAGTAAAATTGGAAGCAAATCATCATGGTAATATGGAGTTTTCGATATAGGCAAAACAAATGATTTCGTGGGGTTCAACGTGAGCATATTCTCGTCTGCCCATTTAGACACCAAAGCTAAGTCCTCGTTAACTCTAGCACATAGATCTTCAACCAGGCCAATTGGTCTGGATAAGTACAATTGGAGATCATCTGCATATGCATGCATAGTGACGTGTTGGCACTTGCTGAAAATATCATTTATGAACATTGTAAATAGTAATGGCCCAAGAACAGAGCCTTGAGGTACTCCGCTAGTAGTGCTTTTTAGCATAAAAAAATGTTGGCCCACACGCACTCTTTGAGACCTACCTACTAGATAGTTCCTTAGCAAACGGACCGCAGATTTTGAAAATTGAAAAATTTTGAGCTAGTTTTCTGCAGAGAATAGAGTGGCTGACGGTGTCGAATGCTTTGGAGAAATCCAGCAAGCAGAGCAATGTCAAGTCAGCATTATCGAAATGTACTCTTATATCACCCAGTATTTTGACCACAGCAGTGGAACAGCTGTGCGCAGGCCGAAAACCAGACTGGTGATGTGACATGAGGTTAAAAAGACTTAAATGATGGGATATCTGTTGCGCCATGAGCGATTCACATATTTTAGACACCGAGGACAAGAGGCTTATTGGACGGAACTCGCATGGGTTGCAAGCATTGGGCTTTTTTGCTATAGGAATAATAGTCGCCACTTTCCACATCTCAAAGGATAGCACGAGGTGGTAAAGCAGTGATTTATTATATGGGCGAGCGGACTAAGAACATGTGTTAAAATAAGCTTTATAAACCTAATGGAGATTCCATCTTCCCCAGATGCATATGATTTTATTTTCTTTATACAGTTAGCTATATCCAATTCACTTACAGCATTAAACTAAAATGCGTTCGAAGACTCAGGATCAAAACTATTTTTATTATCATCAGTTTGTTGAGTTTCAGTTGATGAAGAATTAGTGACAAAATAATCATTCAACTGATTGGGGTCTAGATCGCAAGCTACAGAGTTTTTGCTGCATATACCGATACCTTTTAAGTTTGCCCACAACTGCTTGGAAGGTAGCGTAGGAATTAGTTTGGACATAAAATATTCTGATTTGGACCGCCTAACAGCGGATGTGGCATCATTCCTGGCTTTTTTGTGCTCATTCCAGTTCAAGGTAGTGGGGTTGCGCTTCCATTTACAATATGTTTTAATACTTTATTTTTAAAGTGAGTTGATAGTACAAAGACAGCTAATGTCATAAATGCAAAAAAAAACAACTTTTCTTTCATAACTTGCAGAAAAATTTGAACCTCATCTTAACTAAAAAAAAAAAAAAAAAGAAATAAAAACAAAATTAAGAAACTCGAAAAAACAATCAACTTTCACCAGCTCTACAAAGCGAACTATTTCTCCAAATTAGTTAAAATTTTACATTTGCGAGCTTAGAGTAATTATTAATTAAACTGCATCATTATATTTGCGAATTTCTACCACATCAAAATTGATTTCGCAACCACTTTTTAGAAATGTCGCCACTGTGCTCCGGAAATTT
Organism: Dichetophora obliterata; assembly: GCA_963920525.1. Taxonomy (NCBI): domain Eukaryota; kingdom Metazoa; phylum Arthropoda; class Insecta; order Diptera; family Sciomyzidae; genus Dichetophora; species Dichetophora obliterata. The sequence continues at coordinate 224,918,663 of OY986436.1, read as the reverse complement.
CTTCAACAACCCTCGTACATATGAAAAGTGCAAAAAGCAAAAACTTACTTTTTAATCACTGAAAAGCTTTAATGTTAGTACCGTTAGCAAAGAGTTGGGCAGAGTAAAAAAAAATTTCTAATTTAACCCTTCGTTACAGGGATTGCACAAATGCAATGTTGACTTCTAAGAGATGTAGCGTACACACGTTAATATTCGTAATGGGATTTTTAAAAAAAAATAAATTCAGACATTTTTTTATTAGTTTCCTTTTGTCAAATTGGTGATTTAGTTTGTCCGAAATATTGAGTCGAACAAGGTCTTTCTTATACGTAGACAAAATAAGTGAATATTTTTAATAATTATTCAACAAATATCATAAAAACTCTCAAATGTAAGTAATATTCTGGAATATAAGTTAATTTTCTTGAAGCATAATAATTTTTTTGTGCAATATAACTTGAATTACGTAAAAAAAATGGTTTAGTTGCAAATATGCAATATCATTCATTTAAGACTTTTTGAAATTATAATGCAGATATGAGGTTATATTGCAGATGTGCAATTCCATGCACTTTAATTAAAGCTGAAAATTTTTAGTAAGCTTTTGAAGGGTGCTTACTGACGATGTAATTCGAAAAATTGTAGATTTATGGTAAAATAGCGAGGATAAATTAAGTGAAGATGATGATAATGATCATAAAGATGATAACGTAGACCTCAGTATAAATCGTACAGAAAATTCTCGAACATAGCAACATTGAAGAAGACCTTTGAAATAACCTAACATTGAAAGAGAAATACGCACTCACTGTTTGGAAATAACAACATTTTATTCCACCTATAAAAAAGCCAGATTACACCCAAAAAAAAGCGGAGTAAATAAAGTCATATTCGGAGTCAATTTAACTCTTTTCGTGCATGGTCAATTTTGCCAAAGCTGTAAAAACTATATGTAACTCCGTTTGTGTGTTCAATTTACTTCAAAAATTGGATTTGTTTGAAAAGTAGTACTGACTCCGTTTTGAGTTGTTTTAAGGTTGAGAAGTTGAGAATTTTTAAATTTTGAGTTCACTCCGAAAAAACTAGAATCAACTCAATTAAATGAAGCATGAAGCTTTAAAAATAAAAAACTCACTCACAAAAGAGTCAAATAAAGAACCCGTAATTTCTTTTGTGTTTAATTATTTTTATTTATTTCTTATTTCAATTATACAAAGGAAATTAAAGACATGGTTAACGCCGAAAACAAAATCTGTTCTCCATACTCACAGAGCAGCTTATCCACGATTTGGCAATTTTGAATCTCTATAATTTCTTATAAAACAAAACTTTTTTTACTTTTGAGCTTAAATAGCGCTCAACTCTCAAAATTTGTTTCAACGGTGTTTCATTTCTTTGATTTTAAGGGGAATTTTTCAAAAAAGGGATTTTTTGTATTTAACATATTTGAAAAAAGGGATAAATATTTGCATTGATTTTTCAATTGATTGCTGTTGTTTTGTTCGTTGAATGAGGGAAAAGATATTTTTTAAGCATTTATCAAAATATTGTAATTATTAAACAACAGGGTGAACGCTGGCATTTAATTTAATATGCTTAATTCCAATACATATTGATGCTAGAATAATTTAATTTGGTACAAAAATAAGTAGAATATTCTTAAGGAGATTTGTGGTAAGTGAGCAAGGTTGCCCAAATGTCGTGATACATACATTAAAAATTTGTTCATTAGTGTTTAATGTAATTTCGTTAATAAAATATGGTTGTATGTGACTTTAGTATGTTCCAAAAACTCATAAATTCCTTTAAAAAATGTATGTATCTTATTAAAACAACAGATGTATACCAAATTTAATAAAATTGTTTAGTTTCCCAAAATTTTCTATAAAAAATACATCGCAGGTAAAAAAAAAAATTACAGTATAGTATGTATACAGCCGAGAAGGGAAACTTCTTAATATAAAGAATAAGATAGATTTTGTAAAAAAAAACAGAGAGAAAGGAAGAGATAGCACCTCAAACGATATACAATCCAAAATTTTCATAAAAAATGTTCTGTTTATTTAATATTTTCATGTCATTGGTTTGGTGCTTCATTTAGTAATACTGGTCTTAATGGTTTGCGATGTATGCGGAATATGTCCGTGATTTGATATTTACGAGATAACGCGAAAAATTCATCTATGGGATCTATTGTGGGAGTCTCCATACAAAAAAAAAAATAAAAAAATGGCTTTTAAAATTCATATCAAAACATCTATAACCCCTAGGGGGATAAATATATGAGCTGGTTCTATTAATTTTTCCCCCTTATCACTTCTTTTGAACTTACCTTTTTTCTTTTATGCCACCCTTCTGGGGATTCCGATACAAAAAACACAAAATGAAACAATGTTTATAATAATTAATATAAAAAATTCTATGACCATTAGAGGGTCTAATGTCTGGTCGTACTGATTTTTTCATTAAAAATTTCTTCTTAGCACACCAGCACTCTATCTAGCACCCTTCTGGTGGTTCCGATACAAAAAAACACAAAAAAGAAGAAATTGTTTATTATAGTTCATATAAAAAAATCGATAACCCCTAGGGAGGTCAAGTGTATGAGCTGGTCCTATTGTTTTTTTTTTATTTAACATTTCTTCTAAGCACACATACACTCAATCTGCCACCCTTCTAGGGGTCCCCATACAAAAAAATATCATTGCTTGTGTACACAATTTTTCGTGACGAGATTAAAAAAAACTTTTGTGACGAGACTCGAAAAATTTTACCCTCGATATCAAATAACCGCATAAAAAGTTTCACTTCGATAAAGATATACGAAAACATAAAACTCGCAATATAAAACCCGGCCCTTTTTTAACATTATGCAACATTTAATTCTTTCAGCACACTTGATTTGCTTGGTAAAATATTTGAGTACTTTCTCTTCATTCAAAGTGAAACGAACAAACGGAAATATTTGCTCGAGCAGACTCTGTTTCGTGCTAAAAATAACTCCGTTTCAGCTTTAAAATACAAAGGCGTTCTTCATAGATGGTTGCAATAAGTTTTAATGGAGTTAAAATGACAAATGTTCGGAGAAGATGCAGAGTTAATTTGAAACTGCTTTTTATTTACTCCAAGTTTTGAGTTGTATCAAGCAAAAAAAGTTTTATATTTACAAAAAAAATATTGATGCAATTCATTTTGCGGTTTACGGCGACAAAACGTTTTTAACCTCTCAAAAACTCTTTTGACTCATGAAAAAACTTGGGTTTACTCCGAACATTTTTTTCGGTGTATCGACCAAATACTGACAAGTCAGATTTAATAAAATTTGTTGGCTTATGCATTCTAATGTCAGTTATTCAAATACCTAATAATCGGCGTTATATCTATGAACTTAGATAAATAAATAAATAAATAAGTAAATAGAATATATAAACAAAAAAAAATTACAGGAAACACTCTAATACAGGAGACGATGTCAGTCAATCAATTAAAAAAAAAAAATTATATTTGCATTTGAATGACAGTGCTAGTATGAAATCAAGGGATGATCCAAATTTAGACCAGCTTTTTAAAATTCGACCGCTAGTTAACCATTTGCAGAAGCAATTCAAGTCGATTTCATATAAAAATTGCCTTTCCGTTGACGAAGAGTTACGCTTCACGAAATATAAGTTATTATACAACGCTAAGATAATATTTATACATCAATACCACTTATACATTAATTGGATACAATCCGTCGGAATATATTTAAAAACTCAAAACTACCGAGTGTTCCAATATTAATGATGTCAAGGTACATATTGTGGTAAAAGTCCTGAGAACATAGCTGAACGACTTGACAACAAATTTTGTAAGAACATATCCATTCGACAAATAAATGGGAGAGCCGATTTGTTACACTCATTTATTGGACGCTTAAGGATAAAAATACGCTCAAAAAAGTGGTGTATGAGATTTTTTCTCATTTGATAGATACCACATTAGCAAATGCATGGCTATTGTACAAGCGTGCGGAACAACAAAACGTTAATAATGGACACATAACATTAGCCAATTTTCGTTTGCAAGTGGCAGAAAGTCACTTTGCAAAGTAGGAAAGCTATCCACAAAACGTGGAAGACCTTCCGAATTATCAAAAAACCTTAAACAAAAGACGAAACATCAAAAAAGTTCGGTTATCCCATTTTAATCACTGCCCACAATGCGACAAGAGTTTAACATGCCAATTACCATGGTGCAATGGATACACTCATGTTAGCTGATAAGAATGTCAGAATAGACTATGTTTTAATCAAGTTAGATATTGCTTTAAACGATTTCATAATGAATAATGTTTTATCTACATCTATATCTATACTTATTATATAAAAGGAGACTCACGAAATTTGATCCAGAATAAGCTCGGTAACCGCTGAACCGATTTTGATAATTCTTTTTTTATTCGATTTCTATGACAATTTAGATTGTCAAAGCTTACTAAGGTTTTCGAAAAATGTATTCTTCAATTATTACAAAATCACGCATTTTATTTGATGCTATTGCGACTAAGAATATAATAGGTCACTGAGAAACATTGATTCATTAAATATACTAACACAATATATGCAAAATTTATAGCAAGTGAAGTGTTCCCCAAATTTAAAATTTGATATCGTACATTTTTCTTTTCAGCATAACGGTACATGCGCTGAGAGTTTTTCTGCCATAAATTTAAATAAAACCTACATAAGAAATCGCGTCGACAACCATATCGTAAATGGTTTTTTACACACCAAAATACATATGAAAAATCAACATTGTGTAGTATTAGAAATCGAAAGGAAGTTTTTTCAGTACAAGTAATATGTAAAAGTAATAAATGTGATATATTCTTTTAAAGCATATTTTTAATTACATTACTAAGGTTTGTATTATTTCTATTATATAAATATATTATGTATATTATGGTTTCTATTTTAAATAAAACACTAAACCTTGTTAACGGAAAAAATGTTAAAGGAAGAATGGGAACAACTTTTGCTAAAAATGCTATATTTCAGACGATTTTGATCGTATAAGGCTACAATTTGGTAATATACGTTGTGGTACTCTCGCTAACATTAAAAAAAATGGGACATGGCCCGCTTTACTTACGTCCACTTTTCGGGGGATAAGCAAAGTGCACTAGCTAGGTTTGAGCTAAATTGGGCTGAGGTTCTGGGAATCGATTTGTTTCTACAACGAGATGGTTTATGTAAAAAAATTATGCCACCCCCTTATTACCGCCCAACATGGATTAAAACATGGATTAATGTTTATAACTTTGAAATGGTTTGAAATATTTTAAAAATTTTTTCACAGAAATAAATTTTTAAGCTGTAGAATATTGTAAAAATTATAACAACATTTTAAGCAAATTTATTTTCATCAAAAAATCATAGATGGAGGAGGATAGGTGGCCCATGCTTTTTAATGACAGAAACTGCTTATGTGTCAAAATGGAGCAAAAAAAAAATCAAATTTACAACAAAAACAACTTTTGGCATATTTTCGAGTACAAATTGGATATTTTAGAGGTTTTTTGAAAACAATATAAAACATTGCATTGGTGAGGTAACGGTAAACCTTAACTCATTTTTCCAATTTACTTAATTGAACTTTCAGGCAAAGAAAATTTGATGAAAATCGATTTAAAAATGGCGGAAAACTTGAAACTTCAATCGATTTTACTCATTCTGAGGCTTAAGAAAATGCGTTATACTGAGAAAATCTATAGTTTTGAGATATCGCTATAACTTAGATGTCATAATAACGGGATTTTTTAAAAATAATTCTATCTGTACAAAATCTTTTTGAAAAAGCTTTTATTTACCGTTATTTTTATTAATCAATGACTTTTCATACAAAAATACTTTGTACTGAGAAAGTCTACAGCGTGAATCAAAGTAAGTGTTGCACCTTTTTTAATACCAATTACACAAAAAGAAGCAACACTGGAAAACATTTGTTGTTTTTTTACAACTCTGGCATTAATTGTACACTTATTGCATGAACCGTTTCAAAAGTTTTGTCAATAATAATAATAATAATATTGCGTAAGGAAATAAGTGCAGAGATCCTTCGCCAGCACGCAGGTTGCAGTATCATATTTTCCGACGAAAAACTCTTCTTTCTGCAAGCAAGCCACAACTCGCAAAATGACAAAAGTGAACGCAGCTTGCATGGCAGATATTTCTAAGGAAAGAAAAACCATTTAAAGATATCAAGATGTTTCGTCAATCATGGTTTGGGGCGCTTTCTCCGAAAAAGGCAAATTGCCCCTTCTTCCTATTACAAAAAGGCGTTAAAATAATTCGGAACATAACTTAGAACATGTTTTAAAGAACAATTTTTACTTTCACTTTTGTTTTCAGCAAGATTCTTTTCCAGCATACAAGGCAAAAATCGTTCAAAGCTGGTGCAGAGCAGCTTTGCCATGTTTTATTTCTGTTGACGAGTGGCCTCCGTCATCCCCTGACCTAAACCCCCTGGACTTTTCTAATTGGGGTATAGTGCTGAGCAAATTAACGAACATAAACACATGACGGTAGATAAATTTAAGCGACGATTAATGAAAAAATCAGATGATATACCTGAAAACCAGATAAAATTGTTTTAAATTTTTAAAAAGAATTAATGGTGAAAGATTCGAATTTAACGATAAAGACTTATAAAGAATGCTTAAAATAAAAAATTAAAATTTATGTTTTAAAGCTTACACAGTGCTTTTGATTTATGATATAAAACAAGTGCGACAGTTATTTTGATTCTTGCTGTAGAGTTTTCGAGATGTTTCCAAAAGTTTCATGTCACTATAATGGATTTTTTTTTAAATTTAAGTAGAATATATTCATGTTCGGAATCTATGTCAAAAAATTACATTTTTGATTACGAATTTTTAAAATTGTTTGCCCAATTTTTTATAACCATAACAGGGTTTTGCAGGAGTTTTTCAAAAGTCAAAAAACAAAAAAGCCAAGCAAATTTATGGCATCCTAACAATTACCGTTTAAATAAGGTATTCAAATAAAATAAAGTAATATTTTAAAAGTTATACCATATTTTCATTATTAAACAATTATTAAAGATTTAAAATTTTTGCATGGTATTCAATATTTTTATCGCAGGCGAAGCAGCGGGTATTTGCTTGTGTATCTAATAAATTGCAATGAGCTTCGAATTTAGAAACAAAAATCCTTACAGATCAGTGTGATTTTTATATATATGCTTTACTATCCTATGTTTTTGCTATCCTTAGTTATAGATAAAGGTGCATTTTAATTCTTTATTTTTATTGAATATGTAAAATATTTGAAATTATCGTAACTATCGTAATATCGTATGCGTAACTTCGTTCCTAAACATTGCAGTGCATCCAAATTTCGTTTATTTATTCTCTAAACCTCTCCGATTACATATAATAACACAAAGATTTTTTTATACACAGGGAGAAAAAGCCATGTAATGAAGGGTTAAGAATTTTCTTTTTGAACTAAACAGTTCTCAGTACTAAGTAATAATATTTGTATTCAGAAGTTTATGCATTAATAAGAAACGATTACCTTTCTCTTAGTTCGAGCTAATAATGCTAAACTTTTTCTCTCCGTGTAGCGTCTTTGAATTCGTTCGCGGGTATTTTTTTCTAACAACCGGCACCAGAGAATAACTAGAACGATGATGTTTTTCATATAGGTTTTACTTCTTTTCTTTCCTTTTAACTGTCGATGCAGTCAAAGGAAAGTGAGTAGAAAAGTGAGGGCAAAAAAAAATAGAGCTATTAAAGCGAGATAGCATTCTAGCCAAATGGCAATAGAATAATATCAGTGCGTTGCTTGTGACAGTTGACAAAATAAGACCAAAAAAAAAAACAACAACATGAAAACCTTTATCTATCTACCTGTGCGCCCGTGCGACTGAACAAACGAACGTACAACCAACCGCCCGCCCTCCCGCCCGCCAGTCTGCTACAATTTGTTCTACATATTTTTTCCATACCATATATTAATTTAAAACTTTTCAGCCATTTATATTTTGTTGACTGATAACTCGATTGAGGCATTTTAAACTTTACCGATATTTTCAACAATTCAGTATCGTGTTGATACGCGACAGGTGAATATACAATATAAACTATACAGACCAATACTAAAGTTGGCGCAAAAAAACAAAAAAAAAAGTAATAAGGAATGAGAGTGATATGTGACTGATTATCACCAAAGTGCAGTGAAGTTGGTGTTCAAAGTTGTTGCTGCATTTAACACTGAGATATAATCAAGCTGCGAGATCAGCTGTAAAACGGTTTAACAAGCAGCAAATTCCTTGAGCCATATGAATAGGAACTGTTTATGTTTTAAAATAAGTTTGTTCGTTTGGCTTAAGTTATTTACAAGCTTAAAAGTACAACAACATAACCTGAAAGAATTAAGTTAAACTTAAATTTGGTACGAATTTGGGAACAAGGACAGTTAAATATTTAGTCTCACTTCGAATTGGGTTTGTATAAAATTGTTGTTGAAACACAAACATGATTGCCCCTTCCCCCCCCCCCCCCCTTTAAACATTCATTACGTTATTCACTTTCTTAACCCAATAAGGGTTAAGATGATGCCAATGGCACCACTAAGTAGGATGTCGCAAAATTAACGGTATCACTTAAAACATAGTAAAAATCAAAATTAGGTCGAAATTAGCCCATGTGTGAAAAAAATTGTCCCATCTTTAAAGAGTTGAACATTTTCGTGATTTGAATCTTGAATGTCGTCACCTTTGAATTGTGACGATAAGATATCTTATTTAATCACTGAAATAATCAACCAAGCAAACAATTCAACCATCGAAAAAGCAATATTTTTAATTGCCATAATCAATATCTTGGCCTTAAATGAAGTTGCATTTATTGTGGCCCCCTTTCTTTATTAAGCAGCGCCAAGCGTAGCTACTGTTTTTATAACAGTCATCAAAAAGAGGTGATAAATTCTCAGAAATTCTAAAAAATTATCAACATCCATAAATTGCTTTTTATCGTTTCAACGCTCGTTCATTAAAGCAAAGATAGGTAGGTGTTCAGTTTCTATTTGCCAAGTTATTTTGCCAACATTGATTTTTGTTGACGTGTCTTTGCATTGATCTTGTGATGGAAAAAGTAAAAAATGTCTAACTCATTGAATAAGAGAGCAAAAATGCTTAAGCAAATGCTTTTTTTCAGACAACTTATCACCGGCGATTTTTGTGATGAGCTTTACTGTATAAAATTCAGCCCATGTCTCCGCACCTCAAGAAAATGTGCTAGAAAAGAACACATGTTCAAATACAAACATTCATTCATGTGTGTTCATACGTAAGCAAGTTTTCATGTTGCTTCTTGGCATAAACGTGGCATAAATCAAATAAGCACTCACTTTATCCAATCATAGAAAAAAAAAATAGCCAAAAACAGAAACGGTTATAAAGTTTTTAATATAACCCAAATGAATTGTTAACACTTTAGGCAATGATAGCTTAATTTTTGTTCAACACCAAAGTTAGTGCTGTTATTTGTGCTGCATATTTGTCGAAATGCCACGGAAATTAAAGTGGCAAAAAAACATGTCTTAAGTGTTGTTTTAGTTGAATGACATAAAACTGCAGTTGCAAAACAATGTGAGTTTTTGGAAATTTTTCTGTATGATGGAAAGTGATGGACATATTTATTCGAAAGTTCAGCTTTTTTTAATGAAGTCTTCCCACTGAACTGCAAGCAAAAGTTCAGTGAAAAATGGGGATTTTGCGAACGTTTATATTTTTTTATCAAATTTTTGTTTCTCAACTTGGTCCTTCCAACAATTCTAATGATACATTTCCTTGCGTTGCACGTTTGGAAAATCATCGTTTTTTGTGCTTGCATCTATAATGTTAGTGATGTATGCATGTATTTTAGATATTATTTACAAAATATTTTTAGAAAATAGGCTAATATTATTGACGAAGTCCAAAAGTGTTGTAATTTGTATGAAACTAGGTACATGTGTATCTTGGCCCAGAGATGCTAGTGAAATTGTTAAAATCCGTTCGCAGCTACGCTCACCTCCCGTACCACCCACAACTTTTAACCACTATAAATAGGCTTGTATATGAGGTACAACGATTTTTATTTTCCTGCAAACATTTTCAATCGCCTGAGAACCGCCAGCGAATCGCTTGGAAGATGAGACAATCGCCGGCGAGCTCATTTGAGAGCCATCTTGGCATCGCCGGCTGTAAGCAGCTGAGGCCTTAAAAGCGATTCGCCGGGAAGCTTCGCGAACGAAACGCCTAAAGGAATTTGTAAGCGAATCGCTGGAAAGAGTCGCTAAAGAATCGCTGAGAGTGAGAGTGGTCTTAAGCGATTCGTAAGCAATTCGCTGGATATAGTCTCAAGCGAATCGCCAAGAGAAGTCCTTAGCAATTCGCTGGAAGAGTCGCACACGAATCGGCAAAAGAAGTCTTAAGCGATTCGCCGACAAAAGTGGCACACGAATCTCTTTTAGAGTTCCTCAGCGATTTGTTGCAAAGCGTCTTTGTTGGATCCATCTTCCAACGATTGCCGGAATGAGGAAAGGAAAATTTTGAAGATTTTTCCGAATCGCACATTCATCGCTTGGACGATTGAAAAGCGATGCATCTTCCAACAATCGCCGGAATGAGCGAAGGAAGATTTAAACATTTTTCTTGAATCGCGCACTCATCGCTTGGGCGATTGAAAAGCCACCCATCTTCCAAAAAACTCTTGGGCGAATCGCAAGAGCTTCGCCAAATTATTTTCTCTTCCAATCGTCTTCCAAATGTTTGCAGGGTTATTTATTTATTTATTTATTTACAACTAGCTGATATACCCGGTGTTACTCGAGAGTCATTTATATAAACATTTTAACATACACTTCTCGATTAAATGTCTTTGAAATTCTGGAATAATGAAAAACATGTTGAATTTTATTTGTAAGTAAACGTTAGAAAAGTAATTGAACGAACTTTAATCCAAAAAAGTTTTGGAAAATGTTCGTTGTTGGTGGTTCCATCTCTTGCGGTGAGCTAATTGATTTCAAAGAAGGGGTGCGAAAAACTAATTTTAAAAATTAAAAATTATTTTTATATTTACTTAATCTTAAAGCTAGCAAAATTACCTTATTAACAACACAAAAATTATGGTGAGACTCAATGCGTCCTTGAGATATGGACATTTTAACATCTAAACAAAGATATATATTAAAAAATATATTGAACTTTTTAACAAAAAAAAAATTATGTTGACTTTATATGATTTAAATACAAATTCTAAATGTTTGATAGTTTAAATCATACTTGATTTTAAATACAAATTCTAGTTGTTTGACAGTTTAAAATCGTTTATCGAGCTTAAGGTCAAAGTTAGAACAATTAATTGTTCTAACGAATTTTTCTAAAGAAACAACAACCACAACAAAGTTTTTCAATATGAAAGGAAAAAAACCACTAGCAAATTGATTTTATTGTACAATTTCTGCGTGCTAAACGCGTCATCAGAAATCTTTGTGATTGAAATTAAAAAAAAAATTTTTATTAAATATATTAAAAACAGCGGAGATATTGGCATTAAAAGTAAAAACTTTGATTTTCATATAATTTTTTTCTCATTATTAGCTATCAATGTTTTATGAAAAATTCGTTGTACTAAAAATGATTGCACTAAAATTTATATTAGCTGCGTTCCATTCGCTTCAAAATAATCCAGATTATTTTTTTTACATGAAAAGCAAAAACAAAAATAATAATCCTATAACAAATAGGATTATTTTTGATATCCATATAAAATTGTGATATAGCCTTTAAAAAATTTTAAACACAGGTGCCGCACCTGTATATTTTTAAGAGCTGTCATTTTATTTTTTGAATTATTTGTTTGTTTGATACAATGACTATTAGGTACCCAGGACAGCTACCTGTTTTCTCACGAGCTGCAACCATCGAATGTTAAGCAAAAGAAAACAAAACAAACCGCGTGTGTCACACACATTGGACGCATTCAGCAAAGGCAACTATTGCACTTAAATTCTTTATATAATTGCATAATATTAATAATTAAATTAAATAATTTACAATTTTTCTGACGTTTAGAGTAAAACATATTCAGAGAAAAACATCGTTCACTTAGGTACCGTTACCATAATAGTTCACAACAGTTTTGAACGACACACGTTTACATGACACCTAATAGTTATTGTATCATGATTGCTTGTTTGAATTTAATTTGACTGCAACGATAGTGCCCTCTACGAGTCGTTTTTCTTGCCGTTCCTTTGAGAAAATTTGTTATCGCGATTATAATAAGGCGAAAGGAACGCAGCTATTAGCTGCGTTTTTTTTCATGGGAGATCAGGATCATATCAACTCATTTGCAAGCAAAGCAAAAACAACAAAAAATCCAGCAAGTGAGTTGGACATGTAAATTGATCCAATTCTATGTTTTTATGTGTTACAAGCGCAACTGTAAAAGTAGACAACACTTAGCCGTTATTGACGGCTAGATGGCGCTGCGACTGAAAAAACTGGCAGTACTGCATTATTTGACATTTTAAAAGTTTGGTAGCAATAGCATTTTCGCAAAATATTTCGCAAAACTTATCTGCTAGCTGCATAAGAACATCAGATATTCTTCTCTAAGCAGAAAATAGCGTCACCTGTCTGTAATCCCTAACGTGTGGGGTTAAATTTGAAGAAACTCTTGGTAGACATCATTCAGCTATTCACCGCAAGGTGTATAGTTTGTATCCACAGTACTTACAAATGCGGCGCCATCTATCTGTGAATTTAACGTACACATCAAAACTAATGAAATAATTGTGCTGACCAGATGCGCATTTGTTTTATTATATCGCCATATAGCTGAAACTGATTACATGAAAATATTAACTTTTACAGTATTCTTATTCACAGTCTTTTTTTCGATAAAATGGTGATATATATACAACATTTAAAGTGCCATTAATAAAAAACTGATTGACAACGGTGACACAATAGTGAGAAAAAATAGAGCCATCACAACAAAACAAATTTAACAGGAGGGGCGGTGGGGTGGGGAGGCAAAAAGATTAAGTAGATTACTATAAAGAAGATTTTATATAAACGACAATGTTCGTAATTACTCTAGACACACAACTGCTTTCTTAGAGATAAATGGGGACGTTAAAATTATATAGAGAATTTTTAAACAAAACTCAGTTTTATTAATAGCCTGGTATGAAAATATAGATTTTTAGCCATAACTTTTGATTGGAAAGAGATATTGGGGTAATTTTTTCACATAAATTATTTTTGAGACTTGAATTTTTTGTAAAAAATATAAAAACAACATCTTGGAAAAAATAAATTTCGCGAAAAAAATCAAAGGGGGGTACCCTTTTTGTTTTGATGACAAAAACAGTAAAATAATTTTTGCGCTTAGCTGGAAGAATTTTTGCAAATAAATGCTATGTCATATGAAAGGTAGGTAGATGTGTAATTTTTAATTGATTGAATTTTTACAACAGAAACCATTTTTGAGTCATTTTTTGAGTAAAAAGTGAATATCTTGGACCTTTTTTGACATAATTATAAAACATAGTTTCACTGACCTAACGGTACTGTTCAGCCTATGTTTGTCAATTGATTTTATTGAACTTTTGAACAAAAAAAATTATATTAATATATTAAATATATTAATGGACAGCGAAGATATTTGCATCGAAAGACGAAACTTTGATTTTCATGTTGTTTTTTCTCATTCTTATGTAACGATGTTTTATGAAAAAGTCATTGTACTGAAAATTTCTACAATTTTGAATATATGTGAAAATTTGTAATGTCAAAATAACAAAAATTTTTTAAAATTAAATATACAAAAAACTCCGATGGTAAAAAGTATTATAATAACAAAATTACCGTTCGTTGAAAAATTTTGGAGGGGCGTGGCAAAAACTAAGCTTGTAATATTTTAAGTTGAGATGCACTTAATATGTATACTTAGTTTGAGCGAAATCCGTTGAGCCGTTTGGATTTGTATAAAGGCCAAACAAACAAACAAACAGAAAATGAGTTTTTTACTAGGTATAGATTGTACACTGTAAAAAGGAAATCTTATAACTAGGTGAAAAAACTGTCTTAAAGTAAGCTGCAACAGCTTTAAGACAGCTTTCGCTGAAATTACACAAGTCCTTATGTGCTGCAAACCAGCATCCAATACTGTCCTACTTTAAGGCAGCTAAATCGTAAAACCAGCAGTAGCTTCGCTGAATTTCAGCTCTATTTGTTAGTGAAAAGCAGCTCAACCTATCTGAATTTTTTTACTTTAAGGCAGTTAAACCTTAAAAGCAGCAGTAGCTTCGCTGAATTTCAGCACTTATTTCTAGAGAAAAGCAGCATTACCTCTCTGAAATTAATTTCCAGTATGCTGAAAGCACACACCTTTAGCTGGTGAAATAAAACTAATTTTTTCGACTATGCTTTTTAGTCGAAACATTTTAGGAAAAAAAAGCAATAATAATTAACACCTCCTTAAACATTAATTTATTAATTAAAAGCTCCCAAGGCTATAAAAAAGTGGCATTGCACGTTTTAAAAATGAAGAAACAGATTCAATTTTAAACATTTATAAAAAAACTATAAAACAGAAAATATTTTAATTATATTACGTAAATAATACGTTCAAAAACAATATTCATTGCACATTTTAATTTTAATTATTGATTAATGACTTATTAATTAATAGCTTTAAATGACTTTAAAGGGACATTTCACGTTTTAAAAAAAATAAAAAGACTCAATTCTAATACACATTTTTGAAAAGAATATAAGACATAGTAAATTTAAAATATTTGTTACGTAAATAATCAGCCCTGGCATGAATAATTTTTTTCCCGGAATCGGAAAAAGGAGTTTTCATTTTTCAGACGAAGCTCTAGAAAATTTTGGAAATTTTTAATGCAAATTTGTTTATCAACAGTCAATATTCATGAGTGTAAAAAAATGTGAAGTCTTTACCTGCTTTCTTAAAAATTAAAACACTCTTTTCAGATTCCGAGCAAAAACTAATCATTATAGGGCTGATTTTTTACGTAAAAAAATAATATTTATTATACATTTTAACAATGTCTGACATTTCTATAATACTAAAAACAAAATTTATCAACTTACATAATTCAATAATTAATTGAAGGGCTTCTTTCAAGAACGTGATATGGCACATAAAACCTCACGTTATTGCATTAAGCCCTTCAATTATTTAATAGCTTCTGTGTTAACAAGGAATAAAGACTAAACTCAAATTATCGTAAAATCGTAAATCAAATTATCGATATTTTTATTGTAGTAACTCCGACCTTTTTCCTGAAATATATGAAACGTTACTAACGGTAATAAGTGCTGAATTAAGTTAATTCTTAAATAAAGTTAATTCTGAGCAAAAAATGTTTTTCTGCATTCTATCAAAGATTGGCAATAAAAAAGGGCCATATCGCTTTTTTACGATATTTTGAGTTTAGTCGTTATTCCTTGTCGACAAAGATATATAAAAACAAAATAAACGATTTTTACAATTCGTTTACTTTTTAAAAATAATATAATACGAGTATGTACACTGAGAATAAAAACAAACATTAACATTTATTATTAACTAGCTGATATACCCGGTGTTACTCGAGAGTCAATTATATAAAAATTTTAATATACACTTTTCGATTTTGGAATTTTGGAATTTTGTAAAAACGTGTTGAATTTAAGTTTGAGACCACTTTAAAAATATTAGTTAAAAAATTTACCAAGCTTTTTTAACGAAGAAATAATTTTATCACTGTTTTTTCACAATCAAAAACTGTTTTTTAGCTCTAAACTGAATTTACTGGTTACTGGTAAGCATGTTACTTGCACTTCGCTAATGAAAATCATATTTATAAAAATCTTCCTAAAATTTTGTAGTAGTTTTTACAGTTGGAAAATAACAATTGGATTGTCTCTAAATTAAAAATTAATATCAATTGAGTCTGAAAGTTGATGCAATTTCTTAAATCTTCTGAATTCCTATTTTATACGAAAAATTGTACAGTCGTTTTTTAATGTAAATTGTAATTCAAACAGGTGTAAGTTAAGAAAGCAGTCGCTTTTTAATTTTTATTATAGTATATACAGCAACCTGTAACAATATTATCGACGTTAACAGTTGATCGACATAAATCCAGCTGAAAAATCTGCAAGAACAGTGCAAGAAGTGCCATTATGTTATTTGCTGCAAGTTTACACTGTGTGCGAAAATAACTTAATTGAGTAACAGTTACCGACTTTTTTAAAATATTGGAATTGTGTCGGTAATGCAGTACTTATTTCTAATTCATAATATTTTCCAGCATACTTTTCAGCATACTTTCGGTCAGTACGCAATTGAACCGAAAAATTTGTTCAATGCAGCCAAGCTTACAACCATGATTGGAGTGTTAAAATGTCGATGAAAATATGTGAGTGTTTTTGATGTCAAAATAACAAAAAATTTTTAAAATTAAATACACAAAAATCTCTGATACTAAAAAGTTTTATAATAACAAAATTACCGTTAGTTGAAAAATTTCAGAGGGGGCGTGGCAAAAACTAAGTATGTAACATTTTAAGTTGGAATAAACTTAATATGTGTATTTAGTTTGAGCGAAATCCGTTGAGCCGTTTAGATTTGTATAAAGGCCAAACAAACAAACAAACAGAAAATGAGTTTTATTACTATAGATATATTTAACGCATTTTTTAAAACAAGCGTGTTTAATTTTTAACTATACACTCATTTCTTTCTTTCCGTATAAATTTCTATTATTTCTTTGCAATTACAAAAAATACGTAGCTATCTGAGATTGAATTAAAAAATTATGTGCAGTGGAATAATTGACTAGACAATTGAGACCAAGCTGAAGAAGAACTCGATTTTACATTTGATTGTTAGAATATATTTTTGAATTGGTCTTACAAATATTTAACATAAGATGATTATTTAATTTTAACACATTTTTCATCAGTGGACATTATACCTGGAGTATAAACTTTAGTCAAATTAAACTTTGCTAACTCACCAAAATTGGACGTTTAAACTCGTTTCAACTAGATATTTTAGAATTCGTTGAAGTTGAATTCACTTAAATTATCATACGTGTTTATTTTTTGCCTAAACTGAGTTTAAACGACCAATTTTGGTGAGTTAATCTCGGTTTAATTGATTAAACTTTAGTCTCGTACTGAAAAACTGGCCCTTAGAGTATTTATAATACTTTAACATTTTTCTTCCAAATCTGATCTTATTAATTTTTTTTTTTAAACAAACCTTGAAAATAAAAAAATGGGGTTTCGCTGCCTTTTGTTGTAAAAAATTTCAACATTTTTGACATTTTTGATGTATAATTCAAAGATGTATTTATTATACGGTATTTTTTCAAAAAAGCAACAAAAATTCAATTTTATTTTTATTAAACGTAGTTACATAAGTAGTTATGTAAAAGTTATATGTATATGATATTAGCTTTAATTGCAAGACATTCAGCTTTATTTTTGTAATGCGCAATTATTTAAATGACTATTTCTGTGGTCACAAGGAATTATGACTTAACTCAAAGTATCGGAAAAACGATATTTTTATTGCACTAACTCCGACCTTTTTTCCAAAATATATGAACCTTTACAAACAAAATATGTGCAAACATAAGTGATACTCTATTATGTGTAAAAAGTTTTTTCCTGCATCCTTCCAAAGATTGGCAATAAAGAAAATGTCGTATCGCTTTTTTTTTGTCGTATTGAAATGTAATTTTTAAGACAAAGGAAATTAAAAATTTGAATCAATGGTCTTAAGCTAACATAACGATATAAATTAGTTTCTTTGTTTATGGCATGAGTATATCCAGAAAAAAAAGCTGACTAATTTAACCAAATTTTTACTAAACTTCATTTAACCTGCCTTTGTGGTTTAATAAAACTGACCAATGTGGTTAGGTTAACCGAATTTTAGCCAGTATTTGTGGTTCAATCGAATTGAATACGGCTTATTTAACCAAATGCTAGGTTAACATGTTTTTACCTCAATCACCTATAAGAAAATTTAGGAATTTTTTAACAATCACATCACGAGAAACAAAACTAAGACTAAAAAACATCCTTTTTGCCCCCAGCGAGGGCCAGAGCAAGAGCTAAAGCAAATTAATCATGGGCACTGAATTTTTTTATCCTCAATGAACACAGAATAAGATAAAATTTGAAAACTTAAAGACAGGTTTATTTCCTACCTACCTACCTATCCTACCTTATACCTTTGTTACAAATCCTTCATCACTAGAGACAAATTTAACAACTGGCAGGTTGTTTTTTTCACTATAAGCCATCATTATGTTTCCACTTTTTATACCTCCTCGTTAAAAAAACGTAATAGGGGTACATTAACTTTGCCACTCCGTTTGTAACGCCAATAAGGAGGCGTGGCCAGTATAGAAAAGTATATATATTCTTGATCAGCATCATCTTTTGAGTCGATTTAGCCATGTCCGTCTGTCTGTATGTCTGTCCGCGATCACGATAACAGCCGTAATTTTATAGCTATCGTAAAGAATTTGAATATATAAGCTTTTTATTCAAAAATTACAGTCAAGTTCGAAAATGAGCAAAATCGGCAGAAAACCACGCCTACCTCCCATGCAAAATGACTTAACCAAAACCTCTTTAAATTCTACAAAAACTAATCAAAAGACTTAATTAACTTAATAAACATTAGCTTTAACAATTAATATCAACTTTAAGTATGAAATTTGTAAAAATCAGATTGAAATTACGTCAACCTCCCAAACAAATCAAAAAGGGTAAAATCTCTTTAAATTTCACAAAAATTAATCTAATCACTTATAATTTTGCACATAAGCCTTAGCTTTTAAGATGCACTTTGAATATGAAGTTTGTAAAAGTCGAATAAAAATTCAAATGGGAGATACCCCCTTCCAAAGTGAGTTTACCAAAACGGTAAAATCTCTTTCAATTCCGCAAAAATTAATCTAATGACTAAAAATTTTGCACAAAAGCTAAAACAATTTGTATGTACTTTAAGTATTAAATTTGGAAAAATCGAATGAAAACCTCTGCTACCTCCCATACAAAGTGCGGTTACCAAAACGGTAAAATCTCTTTAAATCTCACAAAAATTATTCTAGTAAATTTGTAAAAGTGAAATAAAAATTACTTCTACCTCCCATACAAAGTGAGTTTACCAAAACGTAAAATACAAAATCATAATGTTAAAACCTTTTTAAATTCCAAAAAAAAAAAAATGTTGGAACTTGATGTTGTATACAAAAGCTTTTGGATAAAAGCTTTGGATAAAAACCGCGAACAATAAAAGTGACATCATCAAAATAATACAACATTCAAGACATCAAGTAATTTAAAATACAACCGTGGTGGTATTTTAACTTCGATTCAGTCGAAGATAATTCCTTACTAGCTCTAAATGTATTTCTGTAAACCAGATCCGTCAGGTGAATGTAACGTAGATCAGGTTAATACGATGTGGTTGATTCTCCTAACCAAATCAGGTAAAAATAATCTGAATCAGGTGAGAGTATTTTTCCCTGAGTGTAGATTCTTTTCCAAGTATGATGAAAAAAGTGGGCATGTAATACTCTCAGCTAATACTAGCGATTAGTCATTAAATTGGGTGCAGAAATTGATTGGATCTTTTACAAAAGGAATGAAAAAAATGGGTGGGATTCGGCAAAGGGGCGTGGCATTATTGTTACCTGCAATTAGCCAACATAAACTTTATACTAAAGTTCTCCAGTGGTCGAAAGTCAACCTTATCATTGTGACTTACACTGTGATATGAAATTGCTTAGTTCTGATGAGCGTAGAAAGAAAAAAAAACTGCTCTATAGGGGTATTCACCCTGACTTGGGTAGTTGGATAGATTGGCAAATGCCGTACATTTTGTTTTTGTAAAGTGCTATTCTACCCAAGTACCCATTTACCAATCTACTCTAGCTGACCCCCTGACTTGTTTGGGTACATTGTTTTCTTGCCAAATTGAGTACTTTTTCCATGTGTTACCACCTTTTGCAAAAATAGGCAATAATTGACCTAAAGGCATCAACATCTCGGTTAATAAAATTAATATCTCGGTTAACCCATTAATGACTAATGGGTATTTAAATACCCATAAAACAGTGTTTATGAAAAAGGCCATATCTCGAAAGTGGTAGGAGATATCGAAATTATTTTTTTTTAAAACATTACGGAAAAATGAAACTGTTTATTGTCTTTACAATGTGAAACGAAATTCATACAATTAAATGTTCCTTTTCGAGATCGAAGGTGTGTGATTTTCAAAAATGACAATATCCATATATAAGGCTATGTAGAAAATTAGAAAATGGAAAGATCGAGAGAAAAATTCGTGGTCAGTTTGCCTCTAGTATCCTCTATTTATCAAGTGTTCATTATGACAAAAGAATGTTGCAATACATGCAAATTTTTATTAACACCAAGAACCCGGATTAGCCGATTGGGTATTTAAATACCCAATGCAGATCTCAAATACGGTGACAGTTACAAACCTGAAATTTTACAAAACAACTTCTATGGCCTATATAAGCTTCCTGATAAATTTTGAAAAAAATCGTACGGCGGAATCTATGAGCAGTCTTTAATGGGTTAATAAAAAAGCCACACCCCCCTTTTACCGCCCAAAAATCAATAAAAATTCTATATTTCGGACGGTTTTGATCGTATTATACTAAAATTTGGTAATTTAGTTTGTATGGTTACTATCTGAAACTGTATTAAAAATGGGTGTCCACGCCCTCTTTTACAGCCAATCATTAAAAATACTTTATTTAAGACGATTTTGGTTGTATAAGACTTAAATTTGGTAATTTAGTTTGTATGGTTACATACGGGAACAGTACTAAAAATGAACGTGGTTGCTCTATAGCAACGCCCACTTTTTCATGAATCATTTAAATTGACTACTGGGCCGATTGCGCTGAAATTTTGACAGTCGATTTGTTTCGCCTAAGTGATAGTTTAGGAAAATTTTGCAAACCCCTTTTACCGACTACAAATCGGAAATTGAACTGAAAATGGGCGTAGTCGCACTATAGTTATGCCAGTTCAGATATACAAAAAATTACAATTTTTTTCCGATTGGCATGAAAATGCTTATGTGGCAGTAAGCCGGTCTGTGACAGGAGAACGTTTTCCCCTGGATTACTAGTAAATGATAAGATGCTGCGAAGTTCACATTATAAATAACTCGTATATAAAATAACTTTTTTTACGCCCAATTAATGGCCTACATTTTTCGCACATAAAATGACAAAAAATGATGTGTTGGCAACCCTCTTCCAGCTGTCACTCATTTCTCATCCGCTACATAAACCGAGGAGATCAAACAAACATGCAGCACTGCCCAAAACTATTCTACAAAGTACTCAATTGCAATTTAGGGTGCTCGCAATTAACAAAAGTACTCAATCTATCCGTACCCAGTTACCCAAGTCAGAGTGAATACCCCTTATTTATATGTTCAGTTCCCGCTAAGTGTTAACCAACGACTTTTCATAAAAAATACGTAGTACTGAGAAAAGCTACAGTTTTCAAATTATCGTCATAAATTTGATGTCAAAGGGAATTTTTCAAAATTTACTGTTGGTAAGAAATGTCACCATCCCAATGTATATTCGTACATGTTACATAAAAAAAATGCTTATTGTAGAGTATCCTTAAGAGATAGCGAAAAATGTCAGATATGTCTGAGATTTCCTCTTACACCGTGTTCTTCCATCTCTTATTGCTCAGCATTTATTTAAAAATTATATTTAAACGCTCATATTTTAGGCCAAAGGTCACAAAAGTATTCGGTGCATTCCTTCTTTCTGCTTTTATTCATTTAAAAAAAAAACTATCCAAATCGGTTGAGAAACACGGTAGAAAATGGTACCGAACTGTTATGCCTACGCCTATTTATATATACTTGAATCGCCTGTGGTCGAAGTTCGACCATATCAAAACCGATTTGTCTTTTGTTTTCTCTTAATTTTTATTGAAAAACTTTTATCAAAGTTAAAAACATTATATTGATAAATACTTTTGGCTAATACATATCCACAACTCATTTTCCGTACTCTGTACTCGCTGTTATCAGAATCAGAATGTTAAACAAATTTTCATGTATCGATTGCGCTGATTATTGTTTATGTCTGCTTCTCATATTGTTTCGATGTTCATTTTGCCAATTCTTAAATTTTCACGGAATTCTCGCGTCAAACTTATTTCTTTAAAAAATGAGCAGCGGACATTAGTTGTTTTTTTCATTTACTAAAATACAAATAGCGCAATTTTAGTGAAGTGGACACATTTTGACAAATAAAATAATATATTTTAAAATCTAATTTGATTTGAGGTCATTTGGTTAAAAAAAATTATTTCAGTACAAACTTTTGGTTCTTGAAAATCCTTGAAGAACATGAAAATATTAAAGTTTTGGCTTTGAGTATATTTTCAGATTTTTAAGGTCCATTTACTCCAAAAATCATAAAAAAGTTCTCAGTGGCTTAGCGTCAGGTCTGAAAGGGATAAAGGACGAACAAACAAACAAACAGTGTTGTCGTTTAGCAGCCGTTGAAAGTAGTCATGGCAGCTTTTTTTAAATAGCATTAACATTCCAAATTTATTACATTTTATACATTTTTGGCTAATACGAATAAAACTGTCTGAAATATGGCATTTCTCATGAGAAGGGTTTCGTTAAATAAAGATTTTCCTTTACACAAAATTACTAAGCGCGCCTGACGAAGTTTTCTCTTCAAAAACCCAATTATTAACTCTACAGGCGTTGGAGGTCTGGCAGCTACATTGTAGGTATAAAAGAAATAATTGGATACGTCATGAATCTATTTACCACTGGGTAACCTTACTTAACCGAACTTCTATTTCTTTTTACAAGTCATTAATATGCTTAACATAATTATTGCTTGAATATCAATCAAAAAAGTTATGTTGAAGACATATTCGCATTTTTTATTATAACCATTCTTTTTGCAGTACGATAAAAATGAATTTATGTATTTGAAGAACTTTATATTGATTGTTTGGTAAGAAATCACATTGAGCCCAGAGAATTAGTATGACATTCAAACATTGAATAACTTATTTCTTGGTTATTTCAAAAAACATAATTTTACTGTGCTCTACGCATAACATTTGTGCGTGAATTCGAAAAGTTTTGCCTGGTATTGACTATACATAATGTTGCTGTAGATACTTTAAACAAACACACAATACTATTTTGTGTCATTTGTTAAAATAGAAAAAGACGAAGTTATTTGGAAGTAATTAACTGAAATTACCTTTTTGCTAGCTATTTATACTTGTAAAGTTAGCAGATATTGCAACGCCAACGACGACTTTTATCAGGTGTATAGCAAAACATTAAGTAGCACAATTTTACATACATAAGAGACAGTTAGTTATTCAAGCAACTTTTGAAATATTTTCCCAAGTTCATTTTCTGTTTTTGTGGGGTAGAGGAAAATTATGCTCAAAGGACTGAAGACGTCTAGGCAAGTCAAGGTTAAAAAAAAAAAATATAAATAGAAGTTTATTTTTCCTGAAGTAGTTAGTAGTTATGTCAATGTTACGAACAAAAAAAAAATTGGCAATGTAAAGCTTACGAGTCAGGATTCACCAAAAGGTAATACTAAATAATCCGGAATTAATTCAACTTGCATGAATCGTGGTGGAAAATATCCTTAGAGCATTTACAAAAAAGTATGCGCCGACATAAATGAATAATAACGAGATGGATCACACACTTAAACTTGAATTTTAAAAATTTTTCCACACTTTTTTGACCATAATTTGTAATAATTGTTCCTACTATTGTACCCTAGTGTCAATATTAACTAAGATACAGTATTTTCTAATATTGCCACACCCTTTTGTCCAACAACGCCCACTTTCTTCACCGTAGATTTTCATAATTGCCTACCTCAGTACCTAATTTCAGAACCCTAGTGTCAATATTATTTGAGTTACAGCGTTTTTCTAATATTGCCACGCCCTTTACCAAATAGCACCTACTTTTTTGAACATAATTTTTAATAATTGTGCCTACCCCTGTACTAAATTTCAGCACTCTAGTCTTAATATTAATCGATACACAGAGTTTTTCTTCTTTTTCCACGCCCCTGTGTCGAATACCGCCCGCTGTGACGGGGACCTCCGCGTCTAATGTCTCTATCTGTTGACAAAAAATTGCGGCAATCGGAGATTGACGTACATTAAGTGGCCCTTATTTGTATGGAGAAAATTATGCGTAGAAAATTTATTTTTTTCTGATCTTTAATTACGGACCGGCGTTTTGTTCCTTTACTAAACAGAAATAAACTGTGAAATTTTCAGAAAAAAATATTTATACTTAAACGTGCCGCTTGCGACCTTAAGTTGAAAATCTGATTTATATGGGGGAAAAAGTGTTATTTTTTCTAAAAAATCTCAATAACTTTTTTAAGTGCATATTTTAAAAAACTGGTACGCGTCTCGTTTTTGATTTATTTTTCTTCAAAATGTGCTCTCAAAGATGGAAATTAGACAAAAACTACTAGAGTTGTGATTTTTTACTTTTCGAAAAAAATCTAATTTTTTCCTTTTTGTATTAAAAAAATCGCAAAAATCCAAATTTAAAAAAAATTTAAATGCTGTGGAAATATTTTCTTAAACTGTATTCAAAACAGATACAAAAATTTGTGAGATAACGTTAAATAACCTGCTCGTTATGAAATTTTTCGTTAGAAGTGTACCTTTTTGGAAATTTCGAGTTTGGGTATTTTATTCAAAAAATTTAAAAATGCAAATTTTGAAAAAATCACCGAGAAATGTATTAAAGATAGTTGTGAGCTATTTTGTGCAAAAAACTAAAAAAACCAAAAATCGGATACCAAAGTTATAGCTATTGAAATTAACTTGACTTTTTTCCAAAAATTTTCAAAGTGCCTGTTTCTGGCACCATGAACACAAGAACATTTATAAAAAATCGGAAAAACTATGTTTCTCACTTTAAATGACTTCAATAATCTTAAAAATATATAAATTATTTTTTTTTTTGAAAAAATTTTAGATTCCAGGGTTGCCAACATTTCATACCCTGGTTTTAGGGTAAAAAATATTCAAAAAATTCCAAAAACCAACAAATTTAATTTTCACCGCTGCAACTTGCCAATTCTTTGTATATTGTGTTAAGCCGTTTATTTTTTTGGACTTAAGTATTTTTTTTTTAATTTTTGGTGATTTTAAAAAAATCGAAATCAAAATTTTTTGTGTTGCACAACCATTTACATAAAAACCTATAATAAATGCACAAATTTTTCTTCTTCTGGTAAGTGAATTTTAACTGGTGTCTAAATAAATCAATTCTAAGATAGTTCGATATCCAACGGGCAGTGGTGAAAAATTAAATTTGTTAGTTTTTAGGGTTTTTTGCATTTTTTTACCATAAAACCAGGGTAAGAAATGTTGGCATCCCTAGAAATCCAAAATTTTTTCTAAATAAAATCATTTATATTTTTTAAAAATTATTGAAAGCATTTTAAGTGAGAAACAGAGTTTTTCCGATTTATAAATTTTCTTGTGTTCGAAGTGCCAGAAACAGGCACTTTGAAAATTTTTGGAAAAAAAGTCAAGTTTCAATAGCTCTAACTTTGGTATCCGAATTTTGGTTTTTTTAGTTTTTTGCACAAAATAGCTCACAACATTCCTTAATATCAATATTAATATTAATTTTTTGAATAAAATACCCAAACTCGAAATTTCCAAAAAGGTACACATCTAACGAAAAATTTCATAACGAGCAGTTTATTTAACGTAATCTCACAATTTTTTGTATCTGTTTTGAATATAGTTTAAGAAAATATTTCCACAACATTTAATTTTTTTTTTAAATTTGGATTTTTGCGATTTTTTTAATACAACAAGGAAAAAAATTAGATTTTTTTCGAAAAATAAAAAATCACAACTCTAGTAGTTTTTGGCTAATTTCCATGTTTGAGAGCACATTTTGAAGAAAAATTAAATCAAAAACGAGACGCGTACCAGTTTTTTAAAATATGCACTTAAAAAAAAGTTATTGAGATTTTTTGGGAAAAAAGCACTTTTTCCCCATATAAATCAGATTTTTAACTTAAGGTTGCAAACGGCACGTTTAAATATCAATACTTTTTTCTGAAAATTTCACAGTTTATTTCTGTTGAGTAAAGGAACAAAACGACGGTCCGAAATTAAAGATCAGAAAAAAAATTACTCCATACAAATAAGTATAAGTTCGCTGTCACGGACTCTGCCAGCACTCCGTGTTATTCTTAGTGTTATTGAAAATTGGTCATTGCATCCAGACTTAAAAATTTGTTTGATGTTGTTGTTGCTTTTTGTTGTTTTTGCACTCTTCAAACAATTTTTGTGGGCATCGCTGGTTTAAGACATGAGTTATCGCATTGTCATTATTGCTACTTGTATTGACTTTAATTTTATTTTTTTTTATTCTTCATTTTGCGAGCTAAATTTTTATGTTAAATTTGATATAAATAAATAAAATTATGTCTGTTTTATTTATGTATGCTTTTAAAAATAAAATTTTATTTGCGAAAAATTTACTTTCTTTACTTTATCATAATCAAAAAATGTTTGAACCATATATTAAGTCTCTGCTGAAATAATCACTTGGTGCCACAAGTTGTAATCACAACAAACCCTGAATAATTTTCTTAGTTGCATTTGATTTAAAATATGCTCCATTAATAAGGGTTGCATTTACAGTAACTCAATTAGAGGATTCGAAAGTTCGACCAAAATTTAGGTTTTTTTTTTTGCTAAATTATCAGTTTTTCTAACACTTGACTTTTAGAGCTCCGTGTAGCAAACCAAATAAAAAATTTTAAAATCCCTTGGCTTCTTCTTAGTTGAAGAGTGTTCTATCAGAAAACAAAACTTTTTGGGCTTTCTTGACAACAGGTTTTTTTCCTTTTTATGGCAAAAAGAAAACACTGTGCGTTGGGCTTGAATACCACAGGATTCATTGTTTTGTATTTTGTCGAAAATATTTTTATGAAAGAATTTGTAAAAATTTAATATGGGTACACTCAAAAAATTATTGTTTTTAAAATCAATGAATCGCGTTCATAAACTGCAATTCATTGATTTTAATGGACAATTCATTGGCACAATGAATGAATTCATAAACTGTTTTTGTGTTTAATGATTGCGTTCATTGTCTATATGTATAAGCGTTCATTAAATTTAAACTTCCATCGTGACAGTAACTTAATGATTTCTTACATTGTACCAATGAACCAATACATTAAAATTTAAGTATATATTCATTAATCTTAAATTTAAAGAAAACGTTCATACAAACAATGAGCGCATTCATTGTGCCAATGTACAATACATACAATTTTAGTAAGTATCTATAGATTTTAATTTTTTAAGAACGCGTTCATTCCGACAAACAACGCGTACATACCGACAATGAACGCGTTCTTTAACTGCTGTGCAAGTTTTCTTAAACTATTGGTTATAACGGTGAAATGCTATTGAGAAGCAAAGCTTCAGCTTCAATTCAGTTTTGTTAAAATTTTGTTCTGACAAGTTGTGCTGTGAATAGAAAATGACATAAAAATTTAATATAAAACTGAATTTGATAGCTGCTGGCAAGCCTATAGTCACTTTAGGCTAAATGAAATAGTAGGAAAAGGTGTACCACTATCAGAAATCTTTTGCAAATGACCACAATACAAAAAACCTAATAGATATCGCTTGGTAAAATGTACTAAAATTAAAATTTGTTTTCTGGATACAATTAATTTTTTTTTCCTACATACAGATAGATAAGGATTTTTGCTTAGCTTTTGATAACCCTTCAGACTTCTTCACTGGTCAGATAATTTCAACAACATTACGAACTTCATGTCAAAGGATATCCATGTAAAAGACAGACAAGTCAAATCGATGATTGACAAATTAAATGGGAGTGATAATGATAATGGTACGTAATTTAATGTTTAAGTTTTATACAGAGTTATCGTGGTAGTTCTTTGTAAATAGAATGAGGGTATTCACAAGGTGTCCTAAATTTGTATAATCTAAGTGAACGGATTTTCTCATTTTCTTCTTTATTAGTACAGCGATTTTTTTTTTAAATTTTGATGCATATTTTGCTTATAGTTTTTGGATTGGAATTTCTTATTTGGAATTTCACACTATTCCAATAAAACATACAAGCAAAATTTCTAATAAAGGAGAAACTGAGTAAAACCTTTCACCTACAACATAAGGAAAAATATTACTTGCATTTACGGCTTTTAGAGTTTTGTTAATAAAAACGTCATTTTAAGTTGTAGGAGTGTATAATTTTGCAGAAACATGTATTTTGATACGGTGCATCATAATCAATCAAAAAATTGATTTTGAATTTGTTGGTAACTTACGCCTTTTTTGATTTCATATGACGACATACAACTTTAAGACACCTTGTGAATACCCTCAATAACTGGCATTTTCAACTTAAAATCATTTTCATGGCAATAGATAACAATATTTATTTGTTTTTTGTGTATTAGGTTGTATTATTGAACCTTTCGTCTGTTGACTTATCCTGACCTTATGCTTTTCAGAATGTCAGTTCTTGCTTATTCAAAATTATAGTTTTTAAATTCTAGTGATTAAAACATATGCTTTTATATAATTAGATTGCGTTGCTGTATAACTTTTATGGTGCCTTCACGCTTATCTGGTTCCAACTGAAAAAGTTGTTACAAGAGACAACAAAGGAAAGAAATCAATCGTAAAATTTACAATAAGAAGCTCTCAAGAAGCATTTATTTTCGTTGGAGATAGCGCGCAGGAAATAGAAGATCACATAGCTTTTTAAAAAAGTAAGTCCGACAGTATACAGCCGTTTATACTAGCTATTGGAAGCAAAAATCTTTCTTCGTTTACACATTTTTACGTGTATTTGGATGGTGTAAAATTTTTGTTTACAAATTAAAAACAAATCACAGCCCTCTAAAATGTCAATATTGCTTGAAGCATTATAAATGTAAAATATTTGGATTATCCTTTCGGTTAAATAATTATTTCACATCTCTCATTTGTATGTATCTATTTAATTAGAAAATTATCTAAAGTCTGGGAAATCTTGTACATCTAGGTTTAAAAAATATACAATTTTAACATTTGTAGCAAAATCGCTTATGTTATATCACAGAATTGTGTTACTGCGTACATTTTATTTGCCACCTCTTTTCCAACGTGCTGTATTAGTTATAAAAAAATTATTAACAACATTTTTATTAAAAAAGAATTAGCTTTATATTATTTTTTATTTATGTCTTTCTTCTTCTTTATATGAATATATCTACATTTATTATATTAACGAGTATATGAGTTACTTTTAATTTTAATTTAAAAAATGTAAAGAAAAAAACGAATTTATATTTAACTGATTTACTTAAGGATTTAAATAAACAAATATAAATTACAAACAAAATTCATAAATCTTTTATTTGAAATGAAATCTTTTTTGCAGTGCATTATCGAAATAACTTAATAAAATGATGAATGGAGTTCATTAAATCAATAATTTCTTTCTTATTATCAATGAAATAATACATTAAAAACAAGATATTTTTCATTGAGTCGAAGAAAATGTTCATTGGTTGAATGAATACCGTACTTAAATATTAATATTTTTATGAACCTGTTCTTTAAAAGCAATGTATTGTTCATTGAGCCATTGAATATGTTCATTGGCTATATGAATAGCATATTTAAATATCAATATTTTTATGAACCTGTTCTTTAAAATCAATGCATTTTTCATTGAGACAATGAATATATTCATTGGCTGTATGAATGCTATACATTAATAACAACATATAAGAACCTGTACTTTTAAATCAATGTATTATTCATTGAGCGAAAGAATATACACATTAGCTGCATGAATAACATACTTTAATCTCATTTTTTTTATGAATCTGTACTTTAAAATCAATGTACGGTACATTGTCTATAAGAGAAATATACATTGGCCCAATGAACCGTACATTAACTTTTTGGGTTTAATGTACGGTTCCTCAAAAGCATGAACGGGTATACATTGAACCAATGAACGCGTACTTTGACGCAAAATTAATGATTTAGTCTTATGGACAATGAATTTATTCATTGATTTTATGTACCTTTTTGGTTCAGTGTAGAAATTTGGGTAAATTATGGTACATAGTTGCAAATTTAATATAAGAGATATAAAATAACTGAGATTAAGCGAAAAAGCGCTAAATTAGAACCAAAGGTAAAAACTCGTTACAGTAAAATAAAAAACTGAAAAATTGTTATTATATTAATTAAATAATATCAGTAAAATATTTATTTTAACAGTCATTAACCCTTAAACAGTCAGAATATAAATGGATGACCTCTTTAATTAATATTGCAGGACATCAAACATTTGGTTCATTTTTCAATATCTCCAGCAAGTAGTATTTTATCTAATCACCATTTATAAAATATATACAATATAAAAAACAATACCACATCACATGGTGGCAACTTTGTATCGGTGTACCATTGTAAATAAAAGTCACAAAACTTCAAGAAAATCTGCGACAGCAACAAGAAAAACAGCAAGCTTAACATGCAATCCAAGGTATCTGGAGGAAAATGCAAAACTTCAGACAGGGAATCAATTTTTGTGTTTTAAGAAAACACGCAACAATGCAACAACAAAAGTGCTGCTTTAACACCCACAACTAAAACGCCCATTAAAGAAAGAAAAAAAAATACAAAAAAAAAAATGGGAAATGCGAAAGCTTAAACGCTAAAGGAATGAATTATGCAAGGGCAACCAACCCATTGAAAAAGGATTAAATTCGAAAAACAGCATGCAAGCCACAACTATGCTAAGACAAAAAAGAAAAAAAAAAAACGACAGGCAATCAAAAGCCATGCTAGTCAAATCAAGTATGAATATAGTTATATTAATTGTAATAAACAACAAGTTACTGCTGTGTGGGGCACATTGGGCCATGGTTTGTGCTTAAACGATGGCAATGCATTAGGTACCAATAAGTAACTCAGTAAGCAGAATATTTTGCATATTTTGGGTTGGTAATTTTTACATAATCATAATAGGAATAAAAATAAAAAACAAAACATCAACAAGAACAACTCTTCTAACATAATGTAGAACATTTTATTGAGCCTAAAACAAGTTCGCTTAACTTGATTTCCATTCAGTCGCATCGCGTTAATCAAGAGTGAAGAACACCAGAAATGAACATATGGAAGGGAAAAGTTCTGTCTGAGGTACCATTTGGTCATGTGCTGGTACTAAGTGGAAAAGTAAAACCGCATCCAAATAAGTGTGTTTTCATGGAGTGTAAAATGTGGCAAAGTAGTAATATTTTAAAATATTTCTTTATTTGTTCTTCGCAGAATTTGCTTAGATTTGACGGATAAAATTAATGAGCAAAATGAAAGTGAAACCATATTTCTTAAAATCGAAGCTAATTTTCGTGAAAATCAAATTATACGCAGCATGTTTCGTCCTGGCGAGGGCTGGCAGCAGGAGGAAATCTCCAAGAACTGGAAGAGCGAGTGTGCCAAAAATCCCTTGGAACCCGGTAGGTTAAAGCCTTTTAGTCAATTGTTGTTAGTTTTGAAGATAAAGAAATTATCTGAAACAAATCTCTAGTGATTCTTAAAAAAATAAAAGTAGTGTGAAAAAATATCAAATATTAAAGAATATAGTCTTAAAGTTAAAACATGAAGAAGTCAAATCAGAACCCGTTTAGATTTCAAAAGTTCTACATTATCATAAAAAAATTTTAAAAAAAAAATATTGGAAATTTCAGCCTTTGAAAGTACTTTGACCAAGCTTTTTTGATGAAGAATTTTGGAAATGTTAAAAAATGATCGAATAGTGTAATTTAAAGTGGTTCCTTAATTTTTAGAAAAAAACGTTTAAAATATCTTAAAAATGTGAGAAATGCAAACAATTTTTTTCTAAATAGAAGCAAACAAAAAAGAAAAGGAGCTTTTGAACAAAAAAATGGTTTGACTGTTAAAATTTTACAAAATATTGAGTGCAGTCTCGAGTAGAGCCATTTATATCGCTTTTACCAGTCAATTTATAAAAAAATAATATCGCAGAGGATAACATATACAACTACTACTCCAATGATAATGAAGAAGTGAGCTCAAGTACAGTAGCTTTTTCATAATGACATTAGGGCGCATTTACAGTTCGACTTGTTGCTTTGCCGAGCCGAGCTTAAAGCGCGTCAAGTTTAAAGCAGCTGGTAGTGCATATAGTGCACGCTAACCGCCGCTGACTTGTTCCATATTGTTTTTGACTACTTGAGTTCGTTTGCATATATTAGGTTTTTTTTGTTTATTTTTGCAATCGAAGCTTCAAAACAGTCACGAGATTTCGTGTGTGCTTGTTTCTTTCCTCAAACCATCGGACAACAAATCAAGAATCGAAAATGCGAAAAACTATGCTGAAATGCACTTTGAGCCACTGTAAGTAGCTTTAAGTCACTTGCTGTTTCAGCTTGTTTCAATTTTTTTGCAATTCATGCTGTTTTTTGTAGCCTTGTTGCTGAGTTTTTATTTCGAATTGTTTTTTAGACACCAGGAAAAATAACAACATAAAATATAGTTGGGGAAAAATTTAATCGGCTGAATAAGCGACTCATCGAAAGGCTTCCTAAACATTTGACCGAATGGGGACCTTCCACGGTAAACCATTGTACATCAGGCTTGGTCGATTTGTGTGGAGTTAAAAAATCTATGTTGCCTTGGCGATTATTGGATACAGCATGAAAAGTTATTAAAAAAGGGGTGCACTTTACCCTATCACTTCTTCAATTTTCTGAATTTTTTCTTTAGGAATTTTTTTTAAACAAAATTTTATATATAAACGTGCACATCTAGAGCAAAACTGATGCCAAAAATGAAATCCTCGTACCAAATTAAACCTAAAACCAGTTTTTATAAAAATTTATCGTAAAAAAAGAAAAAAATTAACAAAATTCTAGGTTCAATTTTAACTTTGGTGCGTATGTATTTTTTACCAGCACGGTTGAATTACTGAAGCTATCCACCTTATATTCACATCATGTGTTCGTGTGGTACTCCGAAATTTTTTTGAATGTTAGATCCCCCTAGGTGGCGCTGTGGTTGATTTTTATTGGTTTGTAAATATAATTTTTTTAAAAAACTGACCACAGCGCCACCTAGGGGGATCTAAAAAAAAAAATTTCGGAGAACCACACGAACACATGTTGTGAATATAAAATGGATAGTATCAGTGGTTCCGCCGTGATGGTAAAAAATACATACGCACCAACGTTAAAATTATACCTTGAATTTTGTTTTTAGGAATTTTTTAGGATACATTTTTGTATAAAAACGTATAAATGTGAGACTGGTTTTAGGTTGAATCGGGTACGAGGATTTCATTTCTGGTATCAGTTTTGCTCTAGCTGCGAATGTTTATATACAAATTTCTTTTTAAAAAAATTCCTAAAGAAAAAATTCAAAAAATTTAAAATGTAATAGGGTAAAGTCCACCCCTACCTCCCCGTTTTTTTTAAAATAACTTTTTATGTCGGATCTGAAAATCGCCAAAGCAACATAGGTTTGCAAATCGACCCAGCCTATTGTACTTCAATCATTTATATGTGTCACTAAGTACTTGCCCAGCAGAAAAGTGGATCATCCTATGAGCGATCTGGGAGTGCTCCCTGAGGAGCAGTGGAGTGCTCCTTATTGATCCAAGCTAGGTGTATTTTGTGTTCTCTTTTAACATTGCATGTCCTAGGAAGGGTAGCGCTCCCTTTAACATCCCAGAGGAGCTCAAAAGGAGCGATCAATAAATGATCCAAATGGATCAGCAAACGAACATTTAAAATATTTTTTTTGTTTTTTTTTTTTAAAAGATCAAAGAACTAGCATGCGCTTTATACAAACAAGGTTTGGTCTTTGACGTGAAAGGAAAGGGATAGATTAGCTAGAGGAATTGATTGGAACCATACGTGAATTATTGATTAGACGAAACAGACGTGAAAGACAATGCTTTCAATCGCTTTTAACCGGGACTAGTGTGTGTTATGCCTTAACCTCGGCAAGCTTTTAGTTGTTCCTGTCCTTTAATTCCACATTTTCCACAATTTAGCTGTGGATTTTTAGTTTTCCATAATTCTTACATGTAGGAAAGAACAAAGAAAGTGAAAAGAACCATGTCCGAACCCGGAGTCGAACCAGGGCCTCTGGATTGTTAGTCTAGCGCACTCTCCACTAGACTACAATGGCCGATTTTTCACAGCAAATAATGATCGAGTTTGTTACAAAACACATGCCTCACTTTATGTGCTTTTTTTTCATTGATTGCTCGCCTATTGATTTTTTAAAACATTAAAGGAGCACAAGAGCACAAGTGCTCACTTTTTGATAGAATAGAACAGCAAAAGAGCGCTCTGTTGTTGCTTCTCATAGGAGCGATCGCATGTTTTTTACTGGGTGTTTGTATGCATTACATAGACTATTTGATGGCTTCATTGACCACACAGTGAGCAATTGCAGGAGTCCGAAGGCCTTCTAGCAGGCCTTCTAGCAGGCCAGCGTTAGGTTTTAAAAGGTCTTTCACACTCCTTGCAAACACCGTTATATTGCTTGTATGAAATGGAAAAATTTTTCAGGCCTTCCGCTCTCTTTGCTCAAAAGAGACCTGCCAGAAGCGCTCTTTCGTGAAGTCACGTTAGAAGGAAAAGCAATATAAATATCAACTTCAAATAAAAAACGACTAACAATTTCAGATTTAAACCATGACCCTCTCATGTGGCGGTCTGACATCTTACCCACTCGACTATCGTGGTTGTTAAGAATCTATAGCTTATTTTGCATCAATGCAAACGAAAGGAAGCTTTCGGGAGCCCGGGTTCGATTTCTATTTTTTGACTGAAAAATAATGTTGAAAAATAACAGTTAAATAAGCCGAAAAAATAAAAGTCCGCAATATTTGTTGTTTCCCTAAAATAAAAATCACGTTCTAAGAGTTTAATTTTAATTTTTTTTTTTCGTCGAAAAATAACAATTAAAATTTGACTTTTTTTGAGAAATTCGCGAAATAACTATTTCCAATTAACTTTTTCGATATCTCTTATAGCAGTTACGCTCCCTGATTTTTATACTTTATATTGACGTTTAAATTTTTCTCAGTGCAAAGAGAACAATACAACACAGAATCTTTAAATGTAGTGGTGCCCATACCCGATTATTACGAAAAACCGGCGAATTATGTATTGCTGGCAGCAGCAAGAGCGGCGCCACAAACAACTTATGAAAAAATCAGAAGGATCAGCGGGACTCTCATGACAAGAATATGGACGCGCGCTCAGAGCTCATCATAGCTCTGGAACCTACGATCGTCCGGATGGTGAAAAATTTGAAAACTGCACATGATGTATGGCTGTTCCTTCAGGAAACATATGATAGAAAGTCTCTAAAATGCAAAGCCGAACATTATCATAAGTTGTTGAACTTGAAAATGGGTGAGGCTCAATCCGTAGATCAATATTTGAACGAATTAGAAGTCTGTGTTTCATGTTTAAACGAAATGGATGTCATCATGGATGAAGACTTACTTACACTCGAGTTATCTAACTAGTTTAGGGAGATCCATGCAGCATTGACAATGCCAATGAATTTAAATCTCTGAAAATTTTGCATTCGAGATTGTTGGAAATCGGCCAGAAAGTCGAAAAGGAGGATGACAGCAATGCACTGAAGGTAAAGAGGTGTACAAAAAATATGAAGAATGATCATGAGAATCAGTAAGGTACGTCTCATACTCGTTTTGCTTACAAATGTTATAAATGTGGAAAGAAAGGGCGTAGGTAAAAAGATTAAGGATATTCTCTATGTCTAAGATATGCCATTGAACGGTGCAAGAATAGGAAATATACAATCCGTGCACCGCCGCAACAACAAAATACAATTAAAAAAAATAGATGCGTCGCTGGACACACGAGAAAAGCGAAGCTTTTTCGCAGTTTTACACGTTTCATAATTTAATGGTCTTTTTAATAAAAAATTTTTAAATTGAAAAATTTTAAATACCTAATGTTAACTAAAAAAATATTTTCCCACTGGTAAATTTTATTACCTTACATTATTATTTTATATTAATTTTGAATTATTTTTGTAAAAATAATTTTTTAAAATTATAAATTTTTTTGTAAAAATTTTTGTAAAAAATGTTAATGAAATTATTGGGTTTTAATATCTCAAATATCAAACGTAGATGTAATGTCATCGATATTACATCAATAGTTGTCCTTATATTGTTGTGGAAATACCTGGATCGCTTGTCATTCGCAAATTATATTTATCAAAACAGCATTAGATTTTTATGAAACTGATTTTTTTATATTTCAAAAGTATAGTCTTTCTGACGTTAATGTCCAATTATAATAGACGTAACGTAATGTGATCAAATGTCAGTTGAGCAGTGCGTTCTTTCACTTATTGTTTGAAACAATGCGTTCTTGTACAAGTGGTTTTAATAAACGTAACGTAACGTGACGAGACGTAAAATCCGTGGATTTTAGATTTCTACGTTACTTTACATTACGTCTTGTCAAAAAGCAACTGAACATTATATTTTCACTTCTACAGCCGTTTTAGTAGGTGTCGAGCCACAGTGTTTCGTCTACATTCGTTCTCTTTATTCGCATTTATCTCGAAACTACTTTTTTCGGCATGGTGTTGTAGAAAAAATAAAGACTATTTAGCTGCATCATCTGAAATTTAAAATTGCTATTCATAACAACGGTGGCTATCGCTGGAACTAGAATTAAAGTTTTAATTAAAAAATATCGTATATTTTACACTACAGAACTTAATTATCAAGAGCGCGTCATTCTGTCAATTTTTCATATATTTTCTTTCTAGTGCCAGCCATAGCTGCACTCGTAGTGATTAATAATATTCTAGGTTTTTATTTTTCAGATAAATAGAACAGTCAAAATCTACAACACCGCCCATGCCCCTTTTCCTTGAGAGCGTCTCATTGACCGCTATTTTGAACAAGATCAACAATTTTTTAAATTAAAAAATATTTTTTTTATGATGAATGAGAGTTACAATACACCTTAAAAGTTTAAATATCGTTGTTCAATATTTTAACTTTTTAAAAAAATTCTAAAAATACCTTAAATTTTCGAGCGCTGGACCACCATCCTTGCCTTAAGTGCCTATGAATATTCATATCTGAATTCGCAATTAAAATCCACCCGTGGAACCTTGCTGCTTTGCAATGGAACCTTGCTGCTTTTGTTGTTTGGACAGCTAATGCAAAATGCTTTTTACTACGTTTCCATGACGATTTGATCCTAGGTTGGGTTTTCTTCAAGTTGACATAATGGCGTTTCTAGCTCGATAGTGCTTGCATGCACAACATTGAGTCGAGTTGGACTTCTGCCATTCTATTCGCCATTTTTTCTTAGTATAAATGTGTGCGTTCAGAAGGTGCTAAATTTACTAAACATATTGAGTCTTTGATCAGTATTAGTTTCCGCTACTTCCCTTCCACTTTCATACCCAGAAGGCATTCTTTTAACATATGCATGTCATTGGGAGGAATGCTTTCCTTAGTCTTCTATAGAAGTGCTTCCAGAATTTTTTTCAATGGAAGATTTCTTTGAGCCTTAAAATGAAAGGCTTCTAATAGGTGTTTTTGAGACCTTAAATTTGAGGAGAACTCTAAGAAGGCATTCCATGGAATGAAATGGTTTTTGTGGCTAGGGGGGCTTAAAAATTCCACGGAAAATATACTTTTTCAAGATTTTCTCGCGATTTTAGTGTTGGAAATGGGAAGTTTTTGGGTTTTGTTAGGGGTTTAAAAAAATCCACGTAAAATATCCCTTTCCCGATTTTCACGACATTTTGGTGTTTGAAGTATTAATTGGTTGCGTTTTGTTGGAGGTTTGAAAAATTCCTCGAAAAATGAAAAAATGCATAAAAAAATTGAAATTAAATGCTATTAGAATGTCTTTGAGAAGTGGATTATGAGATTGCTTCTTGAAAGCACTTCTTGAAAAGGCTTAGAAGAAACAAAATTGGATCAATAGAATCTCTTCTGGAAGCAGTGTCCCTAAGAATGCATGTCATATTTGTAACAACAATTTTGCTGGGTTTGTGTGCCTGCTGAACGCTTTGTTACATTTTATGTCAACGCAGCGGCAGAAATAAAATAAAATAACAAATAATCTTTTCTTGATCAGTTGAGCAACTGTTTCATATTCCGAACGCATCCAATCCAACTCGGTTAAATCTAATAAGTTTCGCGGAGTTTCGTGGATTTAATGAAATTCAACTCAACTCGCGTTTCAATGGGAAGTTAATTTCGAGTCAACCTCGATTTAACTCGCAATGGAAACGTAGTATTTGATCGATAATTGTGATCTGCTGCATTATAGAATGCTTCACGCATTCACAATAGAATATGCAGCTAATGAACAATCCCTTTAATAAATTCCTGTCATCTACTGCAACATGGATTCAGTTAATATTGAATGAATCACATCAAAACAGAAATGGTTGGTTTGGAGTAGTGGTTAGTGTGTAGAACTCTCGATCGGAAGGCGCGAGTTCGATCCTCACGCTTGCAAAGAAATATTTTTAATTTTATATCGTCTTGTTGTAATAGACGCAAGTAAAAAAAACAACAACAATTCTAAGAAAATGGTGTATGGAAAAAAGTGTCGTTTTTCAGATTTCACTCAAGCAGATCACAAAACGAGGCGTAAAAAGCTTTTCTTCAAAAAACCGTAGAATATTTCCTATGTATGATACACTAAAACCCATGTGGGACGGTGATGCTATGAAGCATAGTTTGTGAGATGCAACCCAGTGTTTGTATTGAGAGAGAAGAGTATGAGAGAACAGCCAAACAGAAGGTGGCGTAAAGTGCGTAAAGTACAGCTCATTATAGAGTTCTTTGAGCTGTTGATTTTACTATGCTACGCTTGTGCAATAGGGCGCTCTCGATCTATTGGATATTTTAGCAAAGGATTGTAACAATTCGTGCTCTCATGTTATTATACTAGACATAGAGAATACCCCTATTGTAAGTCCAAGACTAGAGAGCAGCTCAACTGCATCGGAAAGACGACTGGTTTTGTCGCATCAACCGAAAGTTGCAACGGACGTAGAGTAGGCGGATCTTATAATGATGCATGGGATATTTGGTGTTTGGACAGTGGAGCTACAGCACATATGTGTTGTTCTGATACGGTTTTTTCTGACCAAAAATATTGTGGTACAGTGCGTTTTGCAGACGACAAAGAGTTGAATGTTAAGGGTATAGGAGCTTAATGTTAATGTGCGTAATAAAAAGAAAAATTATAACCTACTCGGCAACCAAATTCCATAGTTCCTCAGATATGCTTATAATAGCTCGTAGAGTGGACATCATGGCGTATGATGAACATTAAACTATGTACTATTATTTTGTAAGAAGAACCTTTTTAATGGTATACCTTTACCTTTACCATTAACATTAAATGTGTTGTTGTAATCGGCCTTCTTAACATTAAAATAACATTAAATTTTATAACAAACTAGCTGAACCCGGTGTGCTTCGCTACTCCCCTCGTTATAAAATAAAATTAAAAGTATTTATATATTTTTCACGCCATCGAATTTTCGAAATAGGTCCACCCCAGCGCCACCTACCGTGTCCATTTATACACAAATTATTTTTTTATGATCAAACAAACATACATTCTGAATTTCAGTTAAATTGGTCCATAAATTCAAATTTTCGATATAAGTCCACCCCAGCGCCACCTATCGGGTCCAAATATAGTCTATGTTACCCACCGTACCAAGATGAACATTACCTGAAAATTTCATTAAAATCGGCCTAGCCGTTTTGGAGTCCATACGTTACATACATACACACTCAACTTCAATAAATTTTTATTGTAAAAAATTAAAATTGATAACATATTAAAAACTTTTGATAATCGTAATCATACGAAAATAAATTACTCAAATTAAGCAAATTATTCTAGTTTTCAGCAAACTATTTACTTGGATCAAGTAAATTGTCCTCATTTCAAGGAAAATAAATTTCTAAATTAAAGCAAATTATTCTAGTTTTTAAACAAATTGTTTACTTGAATCAAGCAAACTTTTCTCACTTCAAGTAAATATTAGACTCGAATGTAGAAAAAATATTCTAGAGTTTTAAGCAAATGTTTCTTAAATTGATCATTTTTTTCTTCTTAATATCTCATTAGTGTTTTTAATTTGCTCATCTCTAGCAAAGTAATGCTTGAATTGAGCAATTAATGCTTGAGTGTAAACTGATAGGCTATTTGCTTGATTCAAGCAGAGAATGCTTGATTTTTTCATGTATGTATGTTGACCCTGCAGTGTAATCAACTAGATTTATACCAGTCAACAACTAGTTGGAAATATCCAACAACTAGTTCGATTTATGTCCTATTCTTATAGAACCAACTGGTATTTTTTACGTGGTGATGTCATTGGAAAAGACAATTGTCTTACTATAGATAAGGTTTTAACTAGTTAACAACTCATTTTTTATGTAAAGTAAAGTTCTAGTTGGGTTGTGACTAGTTTTTAACCAATATAGTAATTATCGAATTAAAACTAGTTCATATTTTTTCAATAGTTCATAGGTTCAAAGAACATATATTTTTACAACAAAATATTAGCTAAAGGCTAAAGTTAAAGCTATTTGATGAAATACCATGTTTATGGTATACTATATGTTTTTAAATTAGTTTTTATATGTTTTAATTTGTTTATTATTAGTTTGTTCCAATGGGGTACCCAGCTCCAACTGGTTTTGGAACTGGTTGATTTTGATAATATGTAGTATAGTTTGATTTTGGCTAGTTTTACAACTGGTTTAATGTGACTTGACAAAAACTAGTTGGGTTTAAACTACTTTTGCAACTAGTAAATCGTGACAAAATATAAACTAGTTTGTTTTGACTAGTATAAATACTACTCATGTTTTAATGCTGACTAGTCTTACACTGCAGGGGAAATATAGTAATTTTTGGGACAAAAATTTCAAATAAAAAGTCGTAATTTAAAATATTTTTATGAAAAACCTAGTAGTTAAACTGTTGCAATTAAAAAAGGGTTTTAAATATCAGAAATAAGGAAGCAATGCGACATTTATCACCTTAGTCTATTAAATTCAAGAAAATTGTGTATAGATGAAAATGAAAATTTTTTTAAATTTTATAATAGAAATAAAAAACCGAGTTCGCAGTACTATTTTTAGTTGTTTTCGAATCATGAAAATTCTTTTATTCTAAGAAGTTTTTTTTTTGTTTATTTTATAAAAAGAAATCGGTTTGATGAATTCATATTCAACTTTGTACACTCAACTGGACCTTAAAATATACTTAAACATTTTTTTAATGGTATATTTTTGCAATGGTTGCAAATGGCACCTCTTGAGTGTGGGCTCAGTTGGCGTTGACACCAGTTCATTCAACTAGATCATCTGAGGACAAAATCCTCAAATCAGGGTCAAAGCTAAAAATTAAAAAAAACTCAAAATTTCTTAACTTTTTCAAAGGTAACTTTTCCAATTCTTTAGATACAAGAAAGTTTTATATACCGTAGAGAGGGCTGTTTTTCGTCTGACCTAAAAGACGTTTGCAATTAAATTTATTCAAAAACAGCAGAGTTATGTAAATCAATTCACACGCCCCTCATAAAAACCGATTTTTTGGATATATTTCCAAATTTGGGG
The DNA here is from genome assembly GCA_963920525.1 of Dichetophora obliterata. Classification (NCBI taxonomy): domain Eukaryota; kingdom Metazoa; phylum Arthropoda; class Insecta; order Diptera; family Sciomyzidae; genus Dichetophora; species Dichetophora obliterata. Next base: position 224,876,767 of record OY986436.1, on the reverse strand, counting down.
GTGGACTAAAAAGCCAAATATGCAGTTTTCTTATGTTCCACAACTTGTCCTGGTTGTAGATTTGGAACCCAACTACAAAAACAAAATAATTGCATATTCTAAAAACAAACAAAAGTTTTTAAGGCGCCCACTCCTGCAAATTTATTATTTCTGATAATCAAGTTGAGTAATGGTTATGGTATGGCAATTGATTTTCATTAACATATACATGAATACATGAAATTTTATAAGACCTTTTCAAAATTTCAATTGATCTCTTCTGCAATACAATTGATAGTTATTGCAACCTGTTGCTTCATTAACTTGCTTAGCATTGAGCTCAAATATAATTCTAAAAAATAAATAATATTTTTTAGAATTATTAAAAACAATAAGTAATCAAAATATGCTTTCATTAATTTTTCATGAAAACAATGTAGTTTTTTTTATTGCATTAATACATCTTGCAGGCCAAACGTTCAGCTTTCGCGTCGCTGTGCTGCAAAGATGTTTTGAGATATATGTCAATGACAACCTGTATGGATCCTTTGAATTTCTTAAATGCCCCAAGGACATTAACTATGTGCTAGCCTATGGAGATTTTGAGAAAATCACGCAATTTCATCATCGCATGCTGTTTCCTTTGGTATTTCCGCGAAGTCTTATCTGCGCTGAGAAGATTGCTTTCCAAAGTGATGTGCCAAGGAAATACGAAATAGGTAAGTCAATTTAACCAAAGTTAATTCCAAAAAGAAAAAGACGTTCTTGTTAAAAATTACAGGCACTGTTGTGGCCATGGAATGTATTGCCAAAGGACCACCCAAGTCGGAGTTTTACATATGCTTCCAGTGCAACGATAGCGGCCGAGTAGTGTTCAGATTTAGAGTGAGCTTTGAGCAAGCTACAGTTTATCGATCCTATCAACGTGATGATAACAGGTAATGCTTTTTTCTTAATATTGAGACTAATTTACAAAAGATACCATTTTTATATTCATTTTATCTAATAGCTTTAGTGCTGATGATGAAGAAACAGATGGCGAGTTCCCGTTTACACGCGGCAAGCTGTTTAAAATTGCATTTGGCCTTGGCGACAAAGCTTTCGTAGTCGCTGTCAATGGTCAATATTTTACCTACTATAACTATCCTTTTCGCATGTTTTCTATTTCGACTTTAAAGTGTTTTACAAATGAGGTTGGTGACTTTGCTGTCAAGAATTTGGAGTACCATTCGGATTCACCATTGTTGGCACGTGTGGAGCGTCTCTCCATTATTTAGAACACTTTGATGGCATTGCAGCAGTGCCATGAGATATTGCGAAGATGTAGTCAACATTGAAACGCTTCTAGACAATGCAAGGCAAAATTATTAAATTTCGTGTATGTTTTAGTATTTTTTTATCAAATTTTTTCAATAGCACCAGTTAGAGTAACACCGAGTATTTATTGATAACGTTTCAAACTAAAGTTTAAATAAAGTGTTAATAAAAGTTACGCTAGAAAATATATAAACATATAAACTCCTATTTGTCAGCATTTTTATAACATAACTTTTCTAACCACTAAATGATACCACAAAATACTGAACCAAAAATTTCAATTAAATTTTATCGTAAAGAATGTGTTTATTTCAAATATAATTTTGCATAACTTTTTCGAATTTTTACAAAATTTAGTCGATTTCGGTTTAAACACATATGGTAACCCTATTTTCTATGCTTGAAAACGAAACACAATTTCAGGGATTCCCGAGGCCAAGGCTCATTTACAGATCGATTCTGTGCGTTACCGGTAATAGTAATCTTGTTACCGAAATTCGTTACCGGTCTTAGCAATCGGTATTCTGTACACTCGGTAACGCTCTCAAGCGTCGTAAACTCACCTCATTGAAATAAAGCACTCGCAGTTCTGTGTGAGAGTGTGGTGAAACAAAAAAAAAAAAGTAAAAAAGAGAAGTAAGTGCAAAGAATTAATAGAATTTTGCTAACTTTAAAATAATATTTGCTTTTCTTAGCAGGAAATAAGAACGAACTACGCCAGCACAGCTGCAGTTTTATGTTAATTTTGCTCGCAGCCACCCAGAGCAGCTGCAAGCTATACAAATGCCAGCTGTTTTGCTTGTTACCACCTAAAGAGATGGTAACAATATTCATCAGTAACGCTTGGTTGCAGAATAGCAAAAGGGTGTAAAAGTTACCATAAGGTGAATTTCTTCGGTAATAAGATTAGCGTTACCGCGACAGAATCGATCTGTTATAAGGTTAAAAGAGCAGTCCGTCTGTGCACTCATAACTCGAGAACGGATCGTTCGATTTTCACCATTTTGGGCTTGAAAGATTTTTATTAGCCTAAGGAAGAAAGCTTTTGAAGACAAAAGGCGGCGTGGCACATCACATACAACTCAAATTTGCGATATCGAATAGCTTCTGAGTTATAGATCGCACTGCCTCCAAATTTAGTATTCGACCACAATTTACCAGGGACCGAAAATAACAGTTATTTTCGAAATTTTTTATTCAAAAAGTCAAATGGAAAGAGTAAGGCTATTTGATATTTGAATATAGCAATGTGATGCTTGTTAGCAAGGAATAATAATCTTTACTGATTTTAAAATATCTTATTTTCTTAAAAAAGTCAATAATCATTATTTTTTTACCAATTTTATTTCGATCAAATATAAAAGTTGAAATTTGACTTTTTTTTCGATCAAAAATATAAGTTAAAATTTTACTTTTATTTTTTTGATCAAATATTTAGAGCTTTAATTTAAAAAAAAATCTTATTTAACTACAATATCTAAGAAATTACACAAAAAGGATTTTTTATTTCCAACTAAAATAAAAACTGCGAAAATAATTTTTTTAAAAGACAGAAAAAAATAAAAGTCCGAAACTGATTTTTATTCTTTGATTGAAAAATAAAAGTTGAAAAATAACAGTGAAATTAGCCAAAAAAAAAAAAATTAAATTCCGAAATAATTGTTATTTTTTCCCATGCAATAAAAAGCACTTTCTAAGAGTTCAATTTAAATTTTTTTTTTGTCGAAAAATAACAATTAAAATTTGACTTTTTTAGAAAAAGTCGCAAAATAACTATTTCAAATTAACTTTTTCGATATCTCTTATAATAGTTACGGCTCCTGTGAAAGGTTGGTAATGCAGTCCTTATTTTTAATTTAGAACTTTTTCAAGCATACTTTTTACGACTAAAGCTTAGTATGCTGTAGGAACGAAAAATTTTAGGCATTTAATTCTACACGCGAAATTTTGGTGTAGACTCAACACTAACACATACTTACCATAACGAGTTTGTTGAATGTGTTAGTTGAACATTATTTTTGAATGTCAAATTTCCACGCCAATTAAATGTACGCACATATAAAAGGCAGCGAAATTTTGACACTTTAACTCTCCAATCATGGTTGTGAGCTTAGCTGCATTGAACAGTTTTTTGGTTCAACAGCGTACTAACCAACGAAAAATAAATTTCGCTACCTTTTCGCTGTCAAAAACGCAATGCTTTTCTTACGGAAGATTTTTTTTCGCTTCTACAGCATACTAAGCTTTAGTTGGCGTGGAAATTTGGCTTTCAACAATATTTTTCAGATAACACATTTAACATGAAAATAATAAATTTCACTGCATTCTATTCACGGTCATCTTTTCGATGAAATGGTGATATATACACAATAACTAAAGTAACATTGATAAAGAACAGAGTCACAACGCTGAAAATGTAGTGAGAAGAAATGATGCCATCACCATAAAACACATTTAACAGGAGGGGGGAGAGGTGGGGAGGCAAAAATATGGACGTACTAATATAAGGAAGATATTAAGGATAGAGAATTTTGATTTAGCTGGTATGAACAAATAAATTTTTAGCCATTACTTTTGATTGGAAAGAGATATTGGGGTAATTTTTTCACATAAATTATTTTTGAGACTTGACTTTTTTGTAAAAAATATAAAAACAACATTTTGGAAAAAATAAATTTCGCGAAAAAAATCAAAGGGTACCGTCCCCTTGTTGTTTTGATGACAAAAACAGTAAAATAATTTTTGCGCTTAGCTGGAAGAATTTTTGCAAATAAATGCTATGTCATATGAAAGGTAGCCAGATGTGCAATTTTTAATTGATTTAATTTTTACAACAACAACAATTTTTGAGTCATTTTTTGAGTAAAAAGTCAATATTTTGGACCTTTTTTGACATAATCATAAAACATATATACACTGACTTAACGGTACAGTTCAACCTATTTTTGTGAAGTGATTTTATTGAGCTTTTGAAAAAAAAAATTTAATGACAACCTATTTTTGTGAAGTGATTTTATTGAACTTTTGAATAAAAAAACTTTGAATGAAATATATTAATGGACAGCGGAGATATTTGCATCGAAAGACCAAACTTTGATTTTCATGTCGTTTTTTTCTCATTCTTAGGCAACGATGTTTTATGAAAAAGTCGTTGTACTGAGAATTTCTCCAATTTTGAAGATATGTGAATGTTTTTGATGTCAGAATAACCTAAATTTTTTAAAATTAAACACACAAAAATCTCCAATAGTAAAAAGTTTTAAAATAACAAAATTACCGTTAGTTGAAAAATTTCGGAGGGGGCGTGGCAAAAACTAAGTATGTAACATTTAAAGTTGGGATGCACTTAATATGTATAGCAAGTTTGAGCAAAATCCATTGAGCCGTTTAGATTTGTATAAAGGTCAAACAACCAAACAAACAAACAAACAGAAAATGAGTTTTATTACTATAGATAGTCAATTGTATGAAAAAATAGATTTTTAGCCATAACCTTTGATTGGAAAGAGATATTGGAGTAATTTTTTCACATAAATTATTTTTGAGACTTGACTTTTTTGTAAAAAATATAAAAACAACATTTTGGAAAAAATAAATTTCGCGAAAAAAATCAAAGGGTACCTTCCCCTTGTTGTTTTGATGACAAAAACAGTAAAATAATTTTTGCGCTTAGCTGGAAGAATTTTTGCAAATAAATGCTATGTCATATGAAAGGTAGCAAGATGTGCAATTTTTAATTGATTTCATTTTTATAACAACAACAATTTTTGAGTCATTTTTTGAGTAAAAAGTCAATATTTTGGACCTTTTTTGTCATACGCATAAAACATATATACACTGACTTAACGGTACAGTTCAACCTATTTTTGTGAAGTGATTTTATTGAGCTTTTGAAAAAAAAATTTAATGAAATATATTTATGGACAGCGGGGATATTTGCATCGAATGACCAAACTTTTATTTTAAAGTAGTTTTTTCTCATTCTTAGGTAACGATGTTTTGTGAAAAAGTCGTTATATTGAAAATTTCTACAGTTCTTAACATGATTCAATTATTATAAGGTTATTCGTATTTTTTGACGTATGCTTAATTTTTTTTAAAAACATATTTTGACAATCTGCTAACAGTGTTTTGTGCTGTTGGAAAAAAAAGGTATGTTTCAGTGTTTCGTTGTGTATTTTTCTAGTGTAGTAGTTTTTCAATGATTTCTTGCCAAGTTAATAAGAAAAAGAAACTATGTAGGTGTTGCGTCGTTAATGTATGCTAAGTTGTAAGTATATTCTAGGAATTTAGAAAGCTCCTTTGCAAATTTAAAATAAAAAGTTATTTTTACCATTGCTCAAAACCTAATTAGTGAATTTTATTAATTGAAAGTGTAATTTAGAAGAAGGTTAGTTAAGGCAAAAAACAAAATATAAAGAAATACTAGTAATATTCAATGAACGCCGTGTTGTCGATGTTAACAGCGTATGTTCGGTAAGTTTACAGCAACGTAATTTGCAATAATAAAATTGCAAGGGATTAAACATACGCAGCTTGCGGCACAAAAACGTGTTATATACATAATGTGAAAAACATTCTTAAAGCAAAAAAGTACACGCACAGACTTTAAAAAGAGACACAAAATAAGTACATAGAATTAATATAGAACTACAAAATAAATCCATTAAACAAACAGTTTAATTTATAAGAGATTCAAAATTAGATCCAGCTTACAATTTATTGCTTATTAAAGTAGTAGTCCACCAGTTTGACGAATTCAAAAAATCAATTTTTTTTTTAATTTTTCGCAATAGAATATAAAAATTAAATCATAAAAATATACTCTAAAAGTCTTAGACCTAAACTAAAAATATTTTTAAAGTTACAGCCAAAAGAAGACAAAGCGTCGTAACGTTTATTAAAGTGCTGTAAAAACTTTGAACACGTTTTTTTCGAAACTACGTTTTCGAAACTTCGAGGAAGCACTAACTAAAAACTATTCGATCGATTTGGCTAAAAATTTCACCTGTTTTTTAAGGCATACATAGCTAGGTCCGGAACTTTAAAACAATCAATTTTTCAATAAGTAAATTTTTGTAAACAAATTAAAAAAGTTCGATTTACAAATTTTTTTCACAATTTCGCCATTTTTTATTTGTTTTTTTAAATATACATATTATAAGGTAGTGCACTACAATAAAGCCTGCAGAACGATATTTTCTTTGATTTTTTTATTTCAGATGAACACGTAAGGCTGGGTGCTTCCCCCAAAAACACATCTTCTTTCGAGTATAGATATAGATATAGATAGTTTTGATATAGATAACTATAGGAAAATTAATGTACAATCAAGTCAGAGACAATTCTTTTGCACACTTTACGACATCAATAAAAACATGTTAAAATTTCAAAACGATCGCATTTTATTTTCTTATTTAAAAAATTTATGAAAACATTTTAGTCGTCACACTGGGCTACTAACTTAAAATAAATAAAGTTACTTGAATCGAGTACAAACACAAGCCTTAAATAATTTTTTGCAGTAGTTAGAGAGGTGTATTTTGAATAGATTTATGATAAAATTGAGAAAATTATGTCAAAAAGTACAAAAAATAAAAAGAAGTACTTTTAGCGTACTTCGATACAGGAAGTATAGCGAGAAAAAAAGAAGTAAAACACTCCCAAAAGGAGTACGGTTGGTCACATTATGTATACAGTACGTATAATGCGACCGTGGTTTCATTTTTGTTTTGACGAATTTTTGTTTCTTTTTTCTTTCTTTACAATTTAAAAAATTATAAATGCACTTACCATAAATGGATCTAAAATTTCTGTAAAGTTCCTCATAATTTTGTGATGGCAATTTCTTTTTAATAAAATTACGCAATTAACTCGGTTATTTAACTTATTTAGAACGCGCCACTAAACGCTCTTGTTTAGGTTTCATAGTTAGGTTTAATGTGTTTATTAAAATAAACGAAAAAATTTATTTTTATTTTTGTATTTATATTACTTATATATTTATTAACATAATTTTCATTGAAGTTAGTAAAAGAATATAATTTAAAAAGTTATTAATGCACTTAGAAATCAGAGCAATAAAAGTACTAGAACAAAATTAATAGTAGTCAATATAGTACTAACTAGTATGATATTTGGGCAACCGTGTGCCTTTTTAGCTCTAATGACACTGCTCTCATGATTTGTTTCTGCTCTCATTTTCAAATAAGCATACCAATTTGAGAAAACGTCAAAAATACGAATAACCTTATAATAATTTAATCATGAGTTCTTAATATATATGAGTGTTTTTGATGTAAAAATAACAGAAATTTTTTAAAATTAAATACACAAAACACTGCGATACTAAAAAGTATTATAACAACAAAATTACCGTTAGTTGAAAAATTTCGGAGGGGGCGTGGCAAAAACTAAGTATGTTACATTTTAAGTTAGGATACATTTAATATGTATAACTTGTTTGAGCGAAATCCGTTGAGCCATTTAGAGTTGTGTAAAGGCCAAAGAAACAAATTGAAAATTAGTTTTATTGCTATAAATTGTTAAAAAAAATTTCTAGTGGTTTTTTAAAGTTTATACAAAGGCCAATACGTGTAAGAATATCTGTGCAAAATTTCAAGTTGATATCTTAGTTACTTTTTAAGTTACATTCGACGGCGCGGGCAAAAACATGTTTTGACCAGAACACAGAACACCGAACATAACTGTTATTTTACAAATTTCCGATGAAAAAGACATGACGAAAAAGTTCCCGGTGGACTTTTTTAAATATACCATTATTATAGTAATGGCACCAGCTTGGCGAATATTAAACCCCTTTTAAATTTTTGACTATTACTATAAAAGTTATAATTAGCTGTTATTTATAGCCTTTTATTTTTCGGGAAAAAATAACTGTTACTTAGGTCAAAAATAACAGTTATTTTGAGCCCTTTATTTTGTCGGTCAGAAATGTCTGGCAATTTGTATGCTTTCAAAAGTCGCTTGACAGATTAAAAAACTATTCAAACTGAAAAAAGTTGTATAGCTCAAAATATGCACGCGGGTGAGACGATAAAAATTGCATACAACTTTTTTGCCGTTCAAAAGGCCTTTAAAGAATCGAAATTACCTTATATTTTTGACTAAAAATAAAGGGCACAAAATAACTGTTATTTTTGACCTAAAAAATAAAAGACATAAAATAATAGTATTTTTTGGGAAAAAATAAAAATTAAATGATAAGTGTTAATATCGGACTTTTTTGATAAAAACCATAACCGATACGTTCGCTGGTTTTAAGAAAAAAGCGAGTAAAGTTTTCTTTCTTGTACTCGGTATTCTCGACGACCATCAATTCGCTGACTTTCTAGGGCTTTTTAGACTTTCTATTGTTCTTAAAACATTGAAAATATATTTTTATCGTTGTAAATGAATTAAAGAATTTAAAGTTCTGGACCAGTTTCCCCCCTTTAAGCGTATGATTACGAATCTGAAGTCAGAAATTTACAAATATGACGACAAAATTTAAAATTTTGTCAAATACTAATTTCCATAAACTTAAAGATAAACGGCTTTTAAGTAAAACTAGATGACTAAAAGTTATTCTAAATAATTTATTCTTTATTTGTTATGTTCTCATTATTCCACAATTGCTATTTTATGAATAATCATTATCAATCAATAGTTATATAAATGTATGTTTACGGGGAACTTTGTAATTTTTTTTAATATAATTATTTGTAAGTTTTTACTATAGGTTTTTTAATAATAAAAAAAAAAACAAAATAAAATTTATATTTTGTTGCTTTGCTTTAACATTCAAGTTCATTAATTTTGGCTTTCAGTGTGGTTATTCATGTTATTTCCTTGTTTTCAGTTACAATATTGCATATAACATTGACTAATCTATAGTTACTTTTATATTGTTTATGTTTTATTTTAATATTTAAATAAAACAACAAAATCTAGGCATACCAACGGGTATGCGAAAGAGGACGTTTAGGATATTCGTAGAAATAGTAATAAAAATAATAATTATAATAATAATAACAATATTTCTTAAAACAAATATTAAACTTAATAGCTGTTGTTCTTGATTTTGCTGATGTAGTTGTGTATTATTTTTTTGCTTTTGAAATGTACAATATTTAAGGTAATACTTCTTTCTTTGCTGTATGTATTGCAGAACATTTATTGTTGAACAAAAAAAAAAAATAAAATAGTTCAAACAGGAATTAGATTTGCAAAATTTACTTTGTTTTTGTCTTTGGTAATCATCAAGAAGGGACGGTTGAAGAGTACAATAAATAATGTTTGTATATCCATATAAATATTCGACTGAAATTTTTGTGTATATTATAAATTTTATTTAATTTTTACTTATTAAACAGCTACTGTTTTTTTTTTTGTTATTATAAATAATGTTAAAATATGTTACTTCAAGTTCAGCTATTCTTTATTATAATATTTTCTAAATTAATGTAAGTTTATGTATGTACAATTAGGGTATTCACAAGGTGTGCTATCATGTCATATTGTCCTAAGATTTTACACTAGTTTAAACATTTAATTGTTGCCTTCCATATAAAAAAGTACTAATATATTACAACTCTGAAAGCTATGTTTATTGAAGTGTCGTAATCAAACAGCTGTTTCTTATTTGCATTTCTTGTAAATTTTAGTTGTAAAATTTTAGGACAATATGACATGATAGCACACCTTGTGAATACTCTACATATGTTTGTTAATTATGCGAGCTTGTCCAATATTTAAATATGTATAAATATTGCAAATTTTTTAAATAATCAAACATTTTTTTTCCAGTAAACTGTATTTGTTTCTTGTAGAAAATTATGCCAATGTTAAATATGTATGTATTTGTATGTACGTATGTATTCTTGTGTGGATGTGTATGTGTTTATTCGCATAATTTGGTAATTTTTTTTTTATATTAAATTCATTTTTATGTTTAATAAATTCAATTTTATGGCTCGGTAAAGTTTTGTATATTATTAAAATTATGCTTTGAAATATCATAGAGTTTTTTTTTAATAATTTTATTTGACTTTCGTTTAAATAGTTTAATTTTATAATTTTTAGACGGCATTCTTTGTTTGATTAAAATCCTTTATGAATATTTTCATATAGATATTTTCAAAATTAAATAATATATCAGCATATAATTACGCCTAACTGTAGGATAACTTAAATTTACCGCTTCAATTTGTAACACGAAAATCCACATCAACGACAAGCAAGACTTCTCCTATGACTTGGTGTGCATTTTCGTAATACAAATTGAATGGGTTAATCATCATAGCTGCTGCTTTCGCAACAATTGCAAAAAAACTGTTGCCGCTTTTTAGGAGTAACTTTTAGCATATTTGCCTTTAATGCTTTACAACTATTTTTAATAGTATTTGAACTGCTCTAAAATATGATAAATTCTAGTTTATTTTTTTTTTAAAATGCTTTGATACCTTTATGTTTTGGTTATTTTAGAATATTTTTTGCTGGCCTACAAATATTTTCAAATATGGTGCAAACTATGATGAAATCTATTTTTGTCGACTATTAATAGTTAATGTGTTTTGCATAAGCTGCTAATTTGTGTATCTTAAAAGATTGTTTTGAAATAATATAATTAATTAAACAAAAAATAAATCATATATAAGTTGTTTTAAAATAACTACAGCTCCCAGAATTTATAAAGCAGTAATTCGTCCAGTATTTATAGAATTTTCATTTTTAAAACCTTTTGACACCATTTCCAAAACGCAAACTACATCCAGAACTGAACGACAGAACAAGGAAATATCTCTTATAAGAAATAAACGAAACTATTAATCCCTATTTGAGATTTATTTTAAAACATTAGTCGAAGTTAAATAAGTGAATTATAAAAACTAGGTGACTTGAGAAGTGAAAATAAAAACCAAAATTCATGATCGCTTTTGATGAATTTTTTTTCTTTACATTGCTTAAGCATGATTTCAAAAGTCTAGCATGATTTCAAAATATTTTGGAGCGAAATTCACAGTTTTTTTATGCAAACGCCTCACAAGACGATTAATGTATAAACGCTTGAATAATATTGTAAATATTTGGTAATTTTTAAGAATCATTACTGACAAACGACGAAAAACATAGCACTCTGGTTATTTTTATAAAAGAATTACTAAATTACTACTAAAAGAATTACTGCAAAATATTTCGGCAAACTCGAAAATTATTTTTAGTTTTACTTGCATTATTCTGTATCACGAAGAAGAACACCAACGATGAGAGAGACACGAGAAGCAATACTTTCTTCCATACAAAATTGTGTTGCTTCTCGTGTCTTTCTCATCGTTGGTGTGCTTCTTCGTGTTACAGAATAATGCAGTTAATCTTTAGAATAAATTCTTTATAAAAGTCGATATGAAGAAAAAGAGGAAAATTTAATCTTTAGCAGAATATAACTGTAACAGCACATCGCAGCACTTCTATTTCATAAATGGTACAGTTTTTATTGGTCTTTAACTGAAATGTTTCAAATGCTAGAAGTTAGCACATGTGAGCTCTTTTCACAACATATGGCAAAAACGAAATGACTTTCGAGTATTTTTTTTAATCGTAAGACTTATATGTACAATTTTATTTAGTATACTTTTAGGCATTGTTTAACAACATACAAGCCATGTTTGCCACATGACTTGCAAACGTTTTATCACACTGCCAAAAAGTATGCACTTAAATTACAATCAGAAATAATTTAGTGCAAAATGTAAGATGCTCATTCCATTTTTTTAATAATAACGAAATGGTAAGCTCTTTTTATGATTTCTATTTTTTTTTTAACGAAGTTCCTTTACATGGCTTGCGGATGATGTGAATTGGTGGAAACCGTCACGTCACAGTGAGATTGCTGTGTGTGCATGCGTGCTAGTATTTAGCAGACTGCAAACTAGCAGGCTAGTGCGCTGTGTGTATGCATCCGAGTATTGCGTTTCGAGCAGACTAACAAACGATTAGCCGAGTGCGCAACTCTTTCTTTCTCTCTATACATCTGTGTGTCTCTGTTTCTAACACGTAGAAATTTCATTAAAACGCATTTGTTATTTTTATTTGTGTTTTTTTAAAATCATACGTAGGAATCTTTATTGCAATTAAGTTTTAAGAAATGGAAACTGCAGCAAATGTGTTTATTACAGTGTCATCTGATGTGAGAGGTTTAAAAATTTTTTTGACACTAGGGTGGACCCTAAAAAGGTGTTTTTTTTTTATACTTTTTGTGTATGTGTTTGTAGTATTAAAGGGTCGCTGATTTCGAATCAGCGAATTAAATTGTTTTTGTTAGAATCTTATGGCAGAATTAAAAAATTTTTACATTAGGGTGGACTCTAAAAATGAGTTTTTTGGTTTATACTCTTTGTAAATGTTCTAGCAGTATTAACGGGTCGCTGATTATGAATCTTATGTTAGAATTAAAATAAATGTTGACACTAGGGTGGACCCTAAAAATATGTTTTTGTTTTACACTCTTTGTAGATGCGCTGGTCGCTGATTTCGAATCTGATGTCAAAACTTTAAAAAGTTTTTTGACACTAAGGGGACCCTGAACATTTTTTTTATACTCATTGTATATATGTAAAATAAATTGGCCATTACAGCCCTAGAATGACTTTGACCGAGTTTCCATTGGTAATTTGTGTTGAGCGTGTTACTAAATGTTTGAACACAAATTATCAAGAACTGGACCTACGAGCTTAATGCCGACTTCGTACGGCTTATGTTTTCAAGAACCTTTACATGGCAGATTTTTACTCTCTGAAGTTTGCAATTGTCCGCAGAAAGGTGACGACCGAACAGCAAAATTAATTCAATTGAAAAAACATTCTGTCTGAGCTGGAATTGAACCCGGGCTACCGCGATTCTTTAACTTAGGGCCACGCACTCTACCCACTAGGCTACGGCCGCCACTATATATTTATATATATGCTGTCAGTATTAAGGGCTCTTGATATCAAGACTGATGTAAGAATTTAAAAAATTTTTTTGACTCTAGGGTTGACCCTAAAAATGTGTTTTTTGACTTAATTCTCTTTAGTAGATAAACTGGTCTCTTATTTCGAATCTGATGGTAGAATTTAAAAAAAAATTTTTGAAACTAGGGTGGACCCTAAAAATGTGTTTATTATACTCTTTGTGTTTGTGTTCTGATTTCAAATCTTATGTAAGAATTAAAAAATGTTTGACACTAGGGTGCACCCTAAAAATGTGTTTTTGTTTTATACTCTTTGTAGATGCGCTGGTCTCTGATTTCAAATTTGATGAAATTTTTGACACTGGGGTGGACTCTAAAAATGAGGTTTTTTATACTCTTAAGTAAGTTCAGTTTTCAATCCAATTTTTCAATTAATTCAAACTCCATACGGAGAACATGATGAATGCTCAATGTTCAACGCCTTGTTGCGTCATGAAACAAACATCGCTGGCAACCGTAACGGCCTACTTTTATCTCTCATGAGAATTTTACATCTTAGTTTATTTTAGTAGTGCTCAGACATTTCGTTTGAGCTTTATGGCAAATAAGTTCATGGCGCCTGCTACATGTTCAATATTTATTGTGATACTTGGATCGCGATCCAAATTCATGGATTGATGGATCGCGGTTGAATGCTACACGTTCAATATATATCGCGTCAGTATTCATACAATTTTTGCTTGGTGCGTTCACGAAAATCTAACTGCACAACTGCACAAGTCCTCAACTTTACAGGCAAGTGCTCTGAATCGTGAATACCCCTAATTTTTATTTCACCACCTACTGCCCTATCGCGTATTGATAACACAAAATTTTCTGCACGTTCAATATTTATTGACAGTTTTGCGATCCGCGATATAGATTTAAAAATATTTAAATATTTTGCGATATGGACTACGATCCATCAATATTGCATGCTACACGTTCAATAAATATCACAATACTGTATATTATATTGATCAATATATATTGAGCATGTAGCAGGCTACCATGAAGCAACAGGTTGAAACAACAGTAAGTTCTACAAGTTCACAACAAGCTTATAGGCAAAACTTTCGCTTAACCAAATCGGAATTGCATGTTGCTTCATGAACTTATTAGACAAAAAGCTAAATAGGCACAACATTTGCTTAGCTAAAGTGGCATTTTATGTTGCTTCATGAACTTATTTAGCAAAAAGCTCAAATATACAGTGGCGGAAAAAATAATAGAAAAGTTTCTATTGTAACACTTAGACTCGGAATATTAATAAAAACACAAACATAAAGAGAATAAGCACTTTAAACAAACACTTGTTTTTGCGAAGAAACATGTCCTTCGGGAAAATTGGAAAAATGTTCTATGGTCAGATGAAACAAAGTTGAATATGTTCGGATCTGATAGGATCCACGTGTGTGAGACCACGAAGACCGTTTCATAACGTCTCCACAAGGCATGGCATATGCCATCATAAACAGCAAGGCATCGGAAAATCTATTGGAGACTGCCTATGCAATGGTATATCTTATGCCATGCGATAAATGTCATGATTTATTTCATGACATCTATCTTATGACATGAGCTGTACTGCATATCTGAATTTCAATGAAATTGAAATATTTCAAATAACATAACATGTCATAGAATGTCCACCAAATCATGGTATAATAATTACCAGGTAGCATTGACAGTTGGCTTGGAAAATATCTCCCATCAAAAAATAAGCTCACAAAGAGAGCGCCCACAAATCTTAATGGCCGCATTAAGCGGAGTCAACTGTTGTGAACTGTTATGGTACCTTAGTGAGCAATGTTTTTCTCTGAATGTGTTATTACTCTAAACGTCAGAAAAATGGTAAAATATTGAATTTAATTATTAAATTATGTAAATAATTTAATTGGAAAGGTTTAACACTCAAATTTTCTGCATGTGTGCATTAATTTAACAGAACAGCTGTTGACTTCGCTGAATGCGGCCATTAAATTTTTGTAATGTTTGTTTTTGGCCCTTTCTTAATTTTTTGCTTTGTTTCACTAACAGCTGTTTTTCACAAGAGAAGTTTTCCTTGTAGGAGAGAAAATAAGCAATTGTCCATGCTTCCTGACATGCTATACTATATGATGACATATGTTATGCTGCATGGGGTGTTAGGGCGGAGAGCCGGTGACAGAATATGTCAAAACGAAGTTAAAAGCTCAACGGTGAGAAAGCACAATTAGGCAAAAATAGCAAATCAGCAGTAATATTGACAGTTGTGATCACTAAGAAAGAGAGCTCATTCAGCCCTAACACTACTTTGCCTAGTTTTACC
The DNA here is from genome assembly GCA_963920525.1 of Dichetophora obliterata. Classification (NCBI taxonomy): domain Eukaryota; kingdom Metazoa; phylum Arthropoda; class Insecta; order Diptera; family Sciomyzidae; genus Dichetophora; species Dichetophora obliterata. The sequence continues at coordinate 224,861,171 of OY986436.1, read as the reverse complement.
ATGATTTGGCGTAGGTCAAATTTTCTTGATTAACCACGCCATGTGATGTGGACTACGCTAAAATAATTGGCACTGTGATGTTACCTGTGATATGACGTGGAGGAAATGTATTTATTTTTTAAATTTTTTAAAAAGATCAAAGAACCAACGCATGCGCCTTATAAAAACAACTTTTGGTCTTTGATCTGAAAGGAAACGGATAGATTATTATTATAGAGTTGTCGATTAGGTGGAACAAATGTGAGACACTTTGAATTCTTATAACCAAGGCTAGTGTAATGCCTTAACCTCGGCAAGTATTTCCAGCCCACAGTTGTTCCTGTCCTATAATTCCACATTTTCCACAATTTAGTTGTGAATTTTTTGTTTCAATAATTCTTAAGTTTAGTAAGGAACAAAAAAAGCGAAAAGAAAAATGTCCGAACTCGGATTCGAACTGGGGACCTCTGAGTTGATAGTCTAGCGCACTCTTCGCTAGCTCACAAAGGCAGACAATAAATGCCTATATTATGGCAGTTGATGCAGGATAACTATCCAAAGCATTCCTCAAAACGTGCAAAAGATTATGGAATGGCCCTCGTAGCGAGCGCGGGACTGGAACATAGAAGGTGGGAGATGGTTTCTTCCTTCCCCTCGTACCTACAGCTTATGTAGGAGTTATTTGCGATGCTTCAGTCTAAAGGCATGTCTGACTATTAAGCAGTGCCCTGTGGTAACAGCCACTAGCGTGACTACCTCTAGTCTTCCCAGCGAGAGAAGGGCACTCGATCGCTTTAGGTCTACAGTCGGTCAGATAAGCCTTGTTGTTCTGCATGTTTAGAGTTCAGACCATCTTGAGTTGGCTTCAGATGTGGTGTTCTCTTTAAGCAGCAGTTTGACAGTTGCTAACGGAATGCTCGATGAGTTCTGAACAACTGAAGTCACCGAGGCACCGTTTCTAGCAAGCTCGTCTGCTGTTTTCTTTTCACGTATGCCCTTATGCCCTGGTGCCCATATTATGCTAATGTTAAAATAGTCTGACATTTTGCCTATTGCAGCACGGCATTCTTAAGGCTACTTTAGAGTTGATAGATACTTGCTGCATCGATTTGATCGCAGCTTGGCTGTCCGAGAAAGTGTATATTTCACGTTTAGAGGTGACATTCTCTGAAAGCCATATTGCAACTTCCTTAAGCGCCGTCATTTCGGATTGGAAAACAATACAGTGGTCAGGCAGCTTACGAACCAAGGATACCCCCAATTCTGTTGAGTATACCCCATACCCGACCTTGTCATTTAATTTTGGCCAATTGTGTAGAAACCCTGGTTTCCACGGCGCACCATTATTCCAGTATGTCCTAGGTGGAATAAGCGTGCCGTAGTTTCCATCAAAGGAAAGCAGTGGTTTGCAGTAATCAGTCCTTGGTGGAATGAAATTGAATTTGTAGATTATGGATGCGTGTCCTGAACCCAGGTTTTTCCCTACTCCAGTTTCCCTCATATTGATCGCCGAACAAGCTGCAGTTTGCCTGGCAACCAAGTAGAAGGAGCTGAAGTATGGTCTCTAAGGCCGCAGTCGGTGTTGTTCTGAGCTCCACTGGTGGAAATAGATGCCATTCTTTGGACTTTTTGCAGCGGGTTCAAATATGTGACCTTGTTCAAGGCTTGCCACCATAGCGTTGCTCCGTATAAAAGTATAGGTCTAATGACCCCTGTATATAGTCAATGAACGATACTGGAGGAAAAGCTCCATCTTATCCCTACAGATTTTTTGCAAGTGTACAGCGCAACTGTAGCTTTCTTCGTATGCTCAGAAATATTAAGTTTCTAGCACAGCTTCCTATCAAGAATGACTTCTAGATATTTTGCATTTCCGAAAAATACAGTGCAGACCCATTTAGAATGATTGGTGTGAGGGACGGAATTTTGTGTTTTCTTGTGAAAACGACTAGTTCTGTTTTGGCCTAATTTACTCCGAGACTACCGGGTTCGGTTCATCGCTCGAGTTTGCAAAGAGCCATTTGCATAACGTCGCGTAGGGTAGGCGGAAATTTGCCTCTTGACTGCTAGGTCATCGGCGTAAGCTGCCACTACACAGCCTTCCCTATCTTAAGACAGGTGGATACTTGTACTAATTTGGTTATTTCTATGGGGGCGAAAGTTACAGGAAGGCATACAAAATTTGATTTACCGTTATAATGCCATATATGAGTGAATAGAAATTATTACTCAGTTGTAAAATATCAAGTTGATAATTTTTGGGCTCTAGAAAAGTACGAATAAAACACTTTACTCGTGAAACTAGGAGGCCACGGATAAAAAACTGTGTTCTCACTTTTTCTCTAGAATGTCAGGATTTATTTTAAAGGACTTTTATAATGGAACTTTTTTGACTCCATACTAATTGAAAATTATTTCCATAAATTTTTTTATTGAAAATTATTTCCATAAATTTTTTTATTGAAAATTATTTCCATAAATTTTTAAACAAAACCCAAGTCAATAAAACTATTCTACATAATTTGTATGGATGTACTGTCACTTTGTATTTTATATGTGTTTTTTTTTATAAAATAGTCATTTCTTTGATACCCATATTGTCATGTTTTGAAGGTTTTCAGTATTTAAAATAAAATTTTTTTAACAAATACGTTCTGTAACTTAAAAGACCCTTTTAAAAAAATCCTAACGTTCTGGACAAAAAGTGAGAACGCAGTTTTACTATCCTTTGCCTCTAGTTTAATGTGTATATGAAACATACATGAATATATATGAACAGACTTTGTGTATGAAAAATTTGTCAGAAAATTGTGGTACGGTGTAATCGAAAGAACTGTAAAAAAACACTCAGTATTTTTTATTCGGCTGTGCGCATTCGTAAAACCGTATTTATATAAAAAATTTAGTCTTGGGAGTAAGTTCATCAGATCGTTTTTAAAATGCACTTAGTTTTACATTTTTTTTTAATTGAATACAAAAGCAGCTATAAAAGTTAATGATTAAATAAGGTATCAAATAACAAAAAACTATGTAATCAGCTGGGAGCTGTGTTTTAGAGAAAAATATAACAAAATGTTAAGCAACAAAAAATAAAACATAAACTCATACTTTATAAAGAGGACAATTTTATTACTTTTTTTGTTTTATCTAAAAATTATATAAATAAATCTCATATATAAGATACAAATTATACATTAATTTTACTTTTTATTTTCAATTTATTTAAATATTTAATATTTATTTGCTGTTTTGCTAAGAATTAAAGAATCTAGGTTAGCAAAATCGAAGATCGGCACAAGAAAACTATGAAAGTAGCAAGAAAATAAAAACAAATTCCCACTCTTAATCGAAGGTCGTAAAGCATTTCAATCAGTGTCATCATACTGACTTTAATGAAATAGCTAAACATTTTTGCTGGTATTTTCAAGATTTTCTTATGCCACACTGCTTAGCGCTAAAGACAAAAAATAGTATATATTTATAAATATTCACTAGTTAGTTAGTTGCCTTTGTTGTTGTTTTAGGTATCGGTATTTGAAATTTATTTCATTGCTGATAATGCTATAAGTATGAATATTTTATGTTAGTAATGTCTTTTAGACCCACTTTTGCCAATACAATGTTTGCTATTTTTTTGTTGTTTTCGATAGAACAACATACATCAATTTTGAAATAATTGCAAGTTAAATACTTAAAAGTATTTCAATTAAAAAAAAATTCAAATAAATTCTGGGCATGCTTTTATCGGCTGCCAGTTAGGCGCAGCGAATTTTTGCGCACGATTTTGTGTTTTTAATTTTATGTGTGTAGCTTTGCGTACAGCGTAATTTTTTCTAACAAAATAAGTTAAAACATTTTATAAACAACGAATTTTTTCTAACAATTTTAATTGCACTAATAAAGAAATTTAACAAAATAATAGCTTCAAAGTTTAATTTTTTTTTTGAGGTGAAGAAATGAAAACAACTTTCTTTTAAAAGTTTTTTTTTTCATAATACTTATTGCAAAAATATAATGAATTTTTGTTGTATTTTAGTGTTTAGCATGAAATTGTATTTAACACTTTTTCATGCCAATTGCTGCCATTAGTTTACAAAGTTTTTTAATAAGTTTTTAAAAAACAGCTTTAACAATTTTTTTTTCATTACTTATTTCATTGCAAAATTGGACGTTTAAGTAACAAACCGTTGTGTAACAATAAATTAATAGATACTGTTGTTGTTGTTGTTGTGGCATATAGTTCTTTCCACTAATAACATATTAGTAATAATTATAAAAATAACTTAAAATAATACATTTCAATGCGTTGCGCTTTTATTCTCATCAAAGCACTTTTCACAAATTCACCACATCTTTAACTTAATTTCTAATAGAATTTTAGTGACGATAGAGCAATTGATTTGCTTTCAATTATATGCAAATTTAACACTTTGCAATCAAGTGCTAAACTTCGAAATTACTTCATTTACAATCACGTGGTGAATTACAATCAGAGCGCTGCTTTTGCTTCAGTTTGATTTTTTCGAAAAAAATCTCAATAGAACATATAATCAACAATTTATATTAATTTTAATAAAGCAGAATAGTTGTTGTTGTTATAATTAAATTTAAATGTAATATAAAATAGAATAATTTAATCGTTTGCATTTTATAACTTTAGCAATGTATAAACTAAGGCTAGAAGTTTTCGCTGCACGCTAATTTTATGTTAGAATGGATTCTGGTTGTTAGTCGCAGTTGAGTTGCGTGTTGAGCTGCGTGTTGAAAATGAAGCTTTGCCGCTGGTACCACGTTGTGGCGGCATTGGCCGACGTACGTGACGCATCTCGCTGCAAAATAGTAAAAAAGCACAAAGCAAAAGATTAAGCATTTGGTTGAATGGTGAAGTTTTTTATGTTTGAACTGCATACACTATTAGAGGCTGGCGAGGGGTTAGTTGTGAGCTAAGGATCGGCACCAGCAGGCATGGCAAGAATTTTGTAACGGAAGTGTTCAAGAAAATGGTTATTTAAGGCAAGTTTACGACAAGAGTCTGATTACAAAAATGTATGCAATGTTATAGAGCGTTAAATAATGATGTGTGTTGGTGTGTAGTAATTTCACAAAAACAGGAGAATCCGTGAATGAATCAACATTTATAAAATTTTTTAAATTAATCATTTTTTGACGTGACAACGTTACGTCTTACGTTGCGGTTCCCAAAAAAAACCGAAAATTAAAAAGTCACAACTGTGTATGCAATTATAACTAGCCAAGTATAAGAGCTACGATAAAAGTAATGCTACGGCAGTAAAGATTGGCCTAATCTAACCTAATAACAAAAAGAAAATAGTATGACGTCATCAGGAACCGTCAGTAAAGGTTATACAAAAATTGACAAAAAATTAATGACGTCATGAGACCGAGGAGACGCCATAGGCGCCAATTCTGTCATGTTCACCTCTAGAACTATCAGTGCCTCAGAAGCTGAAAAGCTCTCCGCTAGCTTATTGGCTGCGCTGGTACGATGGCTTATGCGCGGCTACAAATCGTTCGATATGGGTCTGGTTTTTGCCAAGTTTTCACTATAAAGGAACATTCAAAACGGAAAGTACTCATTTTTTGAAAAGTATTAACAAATTCGTTTCTATCTTAGCAGTTAGGCTTTTTTGCAAAAAAAAAAACGGTGCAATCACAATTTTGAACAAATGTACTACTGCGTATGCCGAAATATGGGCATTTCCAAACTGGCGTTACGGACGATTTGTACAAATAAATATTAAAAAAATTGAATGGAAAAGTCGAATTTTTAAAAAGTTTTTTTAATATTTGCGTAGTAATTAAGTAGCAAATAAGTAATTAAGTAAAAACAATGACAACAATTAACTCTAAGGATCTAAAGATATTTATAAACAAAAATATTTGCTGGCGGTACGTTAAAAAAACGGAAGTGATTTCTGACTTGGATTACAAAATTTGCAAGACTCTCTGAATTGGGCAAGACTTTTTGTATAATACTTTTAGAAGATTTTAAAATAACATAATACTATGTTTCCATCTGCTCGAAATCTTGAGATTTTGAAATAGTGAGCAAATCGTGAAGGAGCAATTGCGTTGTTCCATTTCTTTTGCCATATCCGGAGCTCTTAAATTTTTTCTCCAAAATTGCCTCTAACAATTGCTCCTTACTGAAGCTTCTAGCCTATTTATTTCATATTTCCTTTGTCAAAACAAAGGCATTTTTAATTTTTATTATTGTTTTTTTTTAAATAATTAAATAGATGTCATTGTCAATATGAGAATTTTGACATAAGCTGAATAGTGCTGGATACTGTTATAACTTTTCAGGGATACCGTATTGCATTTTATGAGATTTCGTATTACATTTTGTTGAAATCACAAGATTTTAAAATCTTAAACTTGTTTAGAAAACTCTGTTGATTTCAATATGGATTTTACGAAATCTCACAAAATATCAAGATTTCGAATAGATGGAAACATAGTATAAGTTTATTTTCCAAGTGATCAAATTTCAAAATCTTTTTTGTTTTTGTTATTAGGATTTATGATCTGCCGTTCAAAATAAAAAATAGACTGGCCATTACAGCCCTTGGAAGGACTTTGACCTAGCTTCTATTGATAAATTGTGTTGTGCATGTTATTAAATGTTTGATCACAAATGACCGAGAAACTGAACCTCCGTGTTTTATGCCGACTCCGAACGGCTTATGTTCTCAAGAAGCTTTACATGGCAGTTTTTACTCTCTGAGGTTTGCCATTGTCTGCAGAGAGGTGACAACCGAACAGAAAAATTAATTCAATTGAAAAAACTTTCTGTCTGAGCTGGAATTGAATCAGGGCTACCGCGGTTCTTAAGCTTAGGGGCCACGAACTCTACCCACTAGGCTACGGTCGCCACTGTTCTGCTGCATGATCTGCCGTTACGTTACTAAAATTTCCATTGCAGTTTAATTGGGTATTTAAGTAATCAGGCAGTTAAGTAATTATGTAACTAAGTAATTAAAAACAAATTTACTATATAATCCTTTCCTTGCTTCAACCATTTTTTCATTATTTCTAGCCAATGCCTTCCATTTTTACTAAAACAAAAAGCTTACGAAACATTTCCGAAAAAGAAAAACTACATTTGTGAAACAGTGAAGACGATTAGATCATGATTGTTAATGAATTTATGTAGAAATACTTAAACCAGACTTTTTTCCTGAAAATGTCCATATATATATAGCCTAATTCTGAATGATTTTTCCTGGAGAAAAAATTTTGAAAAAGTTTTTTTTTTCGTTTTTAAGATAAAATTCAAAAACATTTCGAAATTTTTAATGCCAATTTGTTCACCAAACGTCAATATTCATGAGTTTAAAAAAAATGTGATATCTTTATCGGCTATCTTCCCTAGGAAAAATCATTTAAAATTGAGCTGAATACCTTTTTCACCTTTTTGACCCGGTATATCTCAGAAATGGTTATTCTTAGGAAGAAACATGTTAGACTATTTTGGTAGATAATTTTATGCTCTACACTTTTGCTTTACCAACTTTTAATTTAAAACTTACGATTTCGCAGAAAAATGCAAAAAACCGAAAATGGTGACCTTTGGATATTGAATAATTTTTTTGGCAAACTTGCAATGGATTTGAAATTTTCACATTTTAATTGCCAACGTCTGCCCAATTTTCAGCTCTATGAGAATTTTTGCAAACTGAAATGTCTATTTTGACCAGTCTCTAGTTTGACAAAAATTCGATGCGTTTATTTGCATGCCATTATTACTTAATTACTTGCATATCAGACGAAGTAGTGAAGGTGGGAGGTAAAGAATTGAGGCCATTGTTTGGAAAACACAATTGATTTATTATAAAATAGGCTTGTTCGTTGTGAACGAACATGGAACTTTTATTTTGTGCAGCGGAACTATGTAGTTCCCTTCAACTGTAGAATGAAAAATATGTTTCTGTATTAAATTCATAAGATAATCTGCTAGGATATGAATAAATATAATTAAATCAGCTCTTCATAAATGCGATCTCATATGCATAATATAACAAAACGTATTCCACATTCCTTATCTATAATTTCATTCTACATATGGGCATGCATTTCCACCGAAAAGTCTACCGTGACCAAAAAATTCAAACTTATTAAAAACTTATTATTTGATGATGTTATCTAAGAGACACATTTTTATTTTATTAATTTAAGCGATTTCTGCTTAGATTCATTAACCGTGATGATCAAATCGTCTGCACTGTTTCATAAATCTATTTTTGTTTTTTCGTAAATGTTTAGTAAATGTTTCGTAAACTTTTTTGTTTTAGTAAAAATGGAAGGCTTTGGCCAAAGATAATGAAAAAATGGTTGATGCAAGGAAAGGACAATATATAAAATTTGTTTTTTAATTACTAAATTACATAATTACTAAATTACATAATTACTTAACTACCTAATTACTTAATTATTACCCAATTGAACTGCAATGGAAATTTAAGTAACGTTACGCCAGTAACGTAACACCAGATAAAAAAGCCGAATAACAAAAAACCAGAGAAGATTTTTAAATTTTATCACTTGCAAATAATAAACTTATGTTATTTTAAGCCCTTCTAAAAAAAGTTATATACAAAAAGTTGTACCCAATTTAGAGAATTTTGAAAATTTTATAGTCCAAGTCAAAAATCACTTCCATTTTGTGTAACGTCGTAACGCTAGCACATATTTTTGCTTGTATCTTAAAATCTTTAGGATCGATTGTTGTCTTTGTTTTTACTTAATATAGTGCAACTTAATTACTACGCAAACATGAAAAAGACTTTTTAAGAATTAGATATTTTCATTCTTTTTTTGTAATACTTTTTCGTAATCGTCCGTAACGCCAGTTTGAAAATATTTAAATCATTAAAAAATGTTCGTATGTAGCAGTTGTCTCGGAAGCAAAACATGTTCCGGATTTATCTAGTTCCACCCGTTCCAATGTTTAACGAACAATAGGGGTATTCACGATTAAGTGCACTTGCCAGTGCAGTTGAGGACAAAAACAAAATACACTTACGTCAGAAATCTGCACAAGTGCTTTTCTACTGTAGCGTAAAACTTGAGCACTTGAGGACTTGAGCCGTTGTGTACTTGTGCACATTGAAAATTTTGACACTTTTGAAAAATTGATAGTGATGTGTTCACAAAAACCGAACTGCACAAGTCCTCAAGTCCTTAACTGAACAGGCAAATGCACTGAATCGTGAAGACCCCTAATGTGCATAACAAGAACGACGATATATTTTCTAAGGCTGGGGCCAAATTACGCGAATTTTGCCGCGATCGCGACACCGCTCTCACGCTCTTTTTTCTCAAATGCGGCTTAAAAATACTGAATTTTGCATGTATTTAAATTATTAAATACATTGAATAAATAAATGTATTAAAATACATGCAAAATTCAATGTATTTAAATTATTTAATACATTCAATAAATAAATGTATTAAAAAACGTGCAAAATTCAGTATTTTCAGTCGCATTTGCGAAAAAAGAGCGTGAGAGCGGTGTTGCAATTGCGGCAAAACCACGTAATTTGTCTCCAGCCTTATAGTTTCGTTCATTTCATTTTTAACATGTCCGCGGAACTATCCGAAAGTTCCATTTGATTGAATGAAAACATGTTAAAAATGAAATTAACAGAGCACTTCGCACAACAAGAACGACAAAATGTCAATTTATCACTTCATATATCAGTTTTTTCTTTCGCTCACAAACATCATATTTGCACTTTTGGCCGATCACAAAATTCGTGAAAGACGTAATATGAGTGAAAGACGTAGTATGTGTGAAAGAGATGTTGGTTCATATTGATGAATTAAAAAAACCATTGCAACCGGAACTGTTTGAACATGATAAAAATTAATCAAAGAACCGATTGGGACTATGTCCGACTGTGAACATAGTTCCACGAACTATACAGGTTCGTAACGACCCATCTCTATTGCCCTGTTCACACTCATCAAATCGTTTGTTAAATCCAATAGAACTTGGGAATCCCATGGAAATTTCACTATTAGTGCTATTGTATTTGGCAAACGATTTGCTGAGCGGTTTACAATGTGAACACTCCTTATTATAAAATGGTCCAAGGTACATGACCTTCCCCTACTTGGTAATGCTTTTTCATAAGGGGTGTTCACATTTCAAACCGCTCATCAAATACAATAGAACAACGTGAAATTTCCATGGAATTCCCACGTTGTTCTATTGGATTTGACAAACGATTTAATGAGTGTGAACTCTGCCCAATAGGAAGACTGTTTTTTTCACATTGGGGTATTGAGACGCATATTGGGGTATTTGACCGATTTAGGCGGCCAAAATTACACATATAAACAGCATTTATGCGCGGCGATACCGACATCACTAGTTCAATTTAATATTGTTTCTATATAAAAAAAAAATAACTAAGACTTTTCCAAGTTGATGCGGATATTTTTTTTAGATGGATTTTTCGATTTTTTGAAGTTTAGAAAAATATATCCTCAGTTATGAGGTTATAACTACAAAATATTACAAATTTTATACATACTTATAAAAGAGACATTTAAACCTTTAATTCAAGCTATAGTTTGTACTGATTGAACTACTTTTGTGGTAATTTTCTTTGTACTGAAAGATTTTAAAAAAAATACAGTTTTTTGTTACATTTCCCAATTTTAAAGTATACAAAAATAGAACTTTTATGTATATTTGGTTTTGTGTTTTTTTTGTTGTAAAAAAAAATATTTTTACAAAAATTTTAAGGTACAAAATATGTTTGTAGAAGGTTATATAATTTACTTATTGCGGTTTTAGTGAAAATATTACTCGAAATATTACTCGATATCGAATAAGAGTTATAGATCGCACAGCCTTGGAATTCGGTATACCACATCTTAAACATGCCGTTTCCCTGATAACATTTTATGGACACCTCTCATACAACCCAAATTTGCAATATCGAATAGCTTTAGAGTTATAGGCGTTATAGGAGTTTATTTTTGTAAATTTTTTTTAAACAGCAATGAAAAATTTTAACCAAAATATACATCCAAGTTATATATTTGCGTACTTTAAAATGGGGAAATGTTAAAGAAACGGTTTATTTCAAACTCTTTCACAAATGTAGATAGTATTAAAAAAATTTCTACAAAAATCGGCAAATCAGTACAAATGATAACTTAAATGAAAGGTTTAATTGTCTCATTTGTAAATATGTATAAAATTTGTAATATTAAGTTATAGGATCATAACTGGGAACATATTTTTTCAAACTCAAAAACATCGAAAAATTCTTCTAAAAGAAAATTCGAACCAACCTGGAGAAGCATTAATGATTTTTATTATCAAGAAACAATACTCAATCAAACTAGCAACTAGTTTTCGGCGCGCAATAATATTTTTCAAATTGTTCACAAGTGTTACTTTATTCGGTAAGTAGTTTCTATTCAAGTCTGTTATTTGGTTTTAACCCTGAACGACCATTGGGACATATTCAGCACTATTCAACATTTAAAAATCTTGTTTAGTAGCGAACATTGGGGTATTTGACCGATTTAAGCGGTCAAAAATTGTTTATTCGGTAAACAGTTTCTATTCAAGTCTGTTATTTGCTTTTGACCCTGTACGATCATTGGGACATATTCAACACTATTCAGCATTGCAAAAATTCTTTTTCTTCTACTAAATCTGTATTTCATAAAATTGATTTTTGGCAGCCCAAATTGGTGAAATACCCCTATATGCATCCCGAAAAGTGTTCACACCTGAAGTTTGATTAAAAAAATTCTGGGATTGGAATAAATCGCTAATTAGGACAAAAGAAAATTTATATCCCAGCAATTTGGATGAGACCTTTAAAATAGGGGTTTACGGAGGCGAAAATCAATCTAACCAGGTCTCATTTCTGAAAAATTTCCTTTCTCCGTGTTTTCACACAAATAATTTGTATTGCTTTCCATTTTATTTTGCTTTTCTTATGTATCGAGGCGTAAGTCATAGCTTTTTGCATGTTGTCCCAGTAGTCCAAGTCAGAAAGAAATCTTGAATGAATCCTGGACGATTTTTCTTCTTCGTTAACGAAACATGCTGATTCGTTTATACATTTCGTTGACAAAAATCTCATATAAAAGTTCCAAATTCGTGCACTGTTTGAAAACTTTCTGTTTTTGATGAACGAAAAAAGACCGATTTGTTAAAGAATTATCGACAAATGTATCTCATGCAGTAAGTTTCTTAAAGAAATCATTTTGAAATATTCGTGCACGATGCCTTGGACTGCAGGGGTTGTTTGTAATATGAGTTTGTTTGTATTGTGTCCGTGTATTTCAATGTGGTAGCGCAGAAAGCATTTAGCAGCCCACATTGGGGTATTTGACCGATTTAGGCGGCAAAAATTATCCTATTCGGTATAAAGTTTCTATAATATTACAGACTACTAACTTTTTGCGGATTTACGTACATTTAATGACGCTATGCGTACTTTTAAACTGTGAAAACAATGAGCTGAAAACAGCAGCGCGAAATTTTACCCGGCTGCTTTGGGATTGTTTAATTTACTAATAGTTTTGTAATTTATTATATCAATGAGATAAAGCAAGAATACATACAAACACTTAAAAATTCAAAGCTTCTTGACAGCAGCAGCACACTGAATAAAGAAACGGTAACATAAATGCAAGCACACAACAAATTTTTTTCTTACCAATTAAAATGCTGGAGAATGAGGGGAAATAACTTTGCAAAAATAATAGTTTTAAACGCTGAACATGTGCAATATCATGGGAAAAACCAATGCTTTGTAATGCTGATGGCGATTAACTGTATTGCAATGAGGGTGTTGGTACGAGGACAACAAAAATAATCGACAAATTTATAGAAGTTTGTCAAGAAAAATAGTTTTGAAGTAGCTGGGTATCAAACATTTTTGGCGTTCTCCTTTAGTACAGGCACATAAACTCAGGACAGATGAGTGTAAAAACGAATGATTAACTACAGAGATTAGCGACGCAAGGTAACCCACCGATCCATTTCCATCTCCTCCAAACGCTGTGTAAGCGCAAGTTTCTGTTGCACAGCAAGTCTTAATAATTGATTTAGTGTTTTCTTTTCCTCCTCGGCAGCCTCCAGTTGACGACTCAGATCGTCAACCTGGGTAACGTACTCCTCGCAGCGGGCAGCAAACATGGCGCGCAGACCTGAAAGAGTTGTATTTAAATGAGTCATAGTTTTAAAGGGGGGAATATTTGTAATATACTTGAGAATGTGGCTGCATCTTCCTTGAGAATTTTCAATTCGTTGCGCAGTTTTGACATGGTTTCGCTTACGACCATCTTCTCGTTCTCATACTTGGACTTGAGATTTGTGAGCGCCACTTCGGCGGTCTGTTTGTTGGACTTCAGCACCGTGCGTAAGGTAGCAATTTGCTCGCGTTTGGTCGAAAGCAAACTCTTGAGTTTGATGATTTGTTCCTGCAGCTCCTCGACTTCCTCGCGATTGTATTTATCTGAGAGTGAAAGGAAGGTAAGAGGGGGAAAAAATTAATAAATACAACAATAAAAATTCGCCATAACGCACCTTCGCTAACATCGCCACGAACTTTGTGCTTGTTGAGCTCTATTGAATGCTCCACCGCAGTCTTCAAATGCTTTATTTGATCACTGACGGTGTCGACATATTTCTTAATTTCCACAGAATCCGCCAAGCCCTGCAGATCCTCCACAATTTGGGAACGCGAGGTAAAGACATCGGATTTGAACTGAGACTGAATGGCGCTCAGTGAGTCGTTTTCGAAGCTAAAGATGATAAGAGAGTAATATTTTTTTCTTAATTCTAAATAAAGACAAAATAAGTGAAAAAAGTCCCACCTCATGTCATCGTTCTTGTGATCCAAGAGCACACGCGTGGGCACATCACCATTTACGGTGCAGACGAGATGATAAAATTGTGCCAGATCATCGCTGAGCGCGACAAGGGTAGAGCGAGCTGAGCCCAAACTCTGCCCGGCATTCTGCGAGATATTCGTCAAAGTCTGCACATCACTCTGCAAATCCAGTGACTTCTGCTCGGTGGAGAGCAGTTTATTTTTCAGGTTGGTGATCTCATTGCGTAACGTGGACATAGCATCGGTGAAGTTGAGTCCCTTTTGTAGTTCAATCAAATCAGTCTTGAGGCCGTCGATCTCCTTGGAGGAGAGCGTAAACCAGCTGGAGTATTGTGACAGAGCATCCTGCAGTTGCTGCTTAAGTTTCTCTTCGTCGACTTGATTCTTCAGCACTTGCTTGGGATCCTCAGCTCTGGCGTCAATCTGTTTCTTGAGATGCACCAGTGCATCAACGTGTGCGGCTAGCAGCGCCAAGCGTGCCATAAAGTTTTGTAATTCGTTTTGTGACTTGTCCAGGTTGGTTTGTGCATCACGCAGATTGGCAGTGAGATGCGTTTTTTCGCTCTCCATCGACTCTAGCTGCTTCTCGAGTTTCTTCAATTCGTTCAGATGGATTTCGGAGAATAGATCACATTTTGTGCCGTCAGGTGATTTCAGTTCGGTGGTCAAATCGGCTTCCAATCGCTTGAGTGCCAGATTTTCTTCTTCACCGTCGCTGTTGGCACTCGTGTTGTCCTCCATATTCCGAATGCTATAGGCCAAGTTGCTGATGTGATACATGGACTCGCGATTGAGGTGGCCATCAAGTTCTTTTTTAAGCGCATATTTTGCCTCGCGTTCCCCCTAAAAATGAGTTAAATAGGAGAATATTTTAAAAATTACCAAACAATTTAACAGAAATAAATTACCTGTAGAGCTTCGAGCGCCTCTTCCATTTGCTTTTCGGCAATCTTCTTAAGATTGGCCAGCTCGTCCACTTGCGAATGCAGCAGCTCGACCTCTTCGGTGAGGCGGCGAATCTCGTGCTTGGCACCTTCAAATTCAACCTGTGGGACAATTTATTATTTAAAAAACTATGTGCTGCGATGTGCCAGATATGTGCAATATTGTGCCGTTTTTATCATGTTTTCTCAATGTGAAGTTAGCACTCCCATTAATTTTCTTCAGAAATTCAAAAATTGTACTATATTGTGTGCTGGACTTGTGCCGAAATGTGACGTACAAAAATTATAAAATACACGTATATTTTTGATAATGCTTAAAGCGTATGTTTTTAAAATATGAAAAACCTTCCTCTAAAGAAATATGAGTTTCTTTTAAAATTTCTCTTCGGCACATAACAGCACAATTTTTAAATATCTGAAAAAATTAATTCCTATGCTATCTCTTTACATTAAAAACTATAAGCTTATCAAAATTAAGCCATTGCATTATTTACTGTTTCTAATAAGCAAACTTCATAAACATGATTTGTAATAAGTTAATTCTAAAAAGTGATCTCAACCCACCTGTGAGCTGCGCAAACTGGACACCTGCTTCTGCAACGATATGTTTTCCTCTTCCAATTCAGAGTATTCGGTGAGCATGCGTGTCTCACGAAACTTGAGATCTTTCAGCTCGGCCTTGAGGCGCAGCTTTTCCGCTTCATTATCAGATTTGTCACGCCCAATGTCAGAGTTTTCCTGCAGCATGCGATCGCGTTCGTTGCGCACGCGTTCAAGTTCGTGACGCAGCTGTTTGGCTTCGTTTTCCAAATCGAGAATTTGTAAATTCAACGATGTCTCAATAGCGGCGGATTCATTGAGCAGCGTTTCTTCCTGCTCAATGCCAGTTTTTGTGGTGACTTTTTGTGATGTTTGAAATTTGGCAAGAGCCTAAAATTGCAAAAAAAAAAATTAAAATTATTTTTGAGAAATGATTTCAGGATTTAAGTTCATATATTTTTTAATATTAGGGTTGTGAATAGAAAATTTAAAAGGAACTATGCAGTTGCTTTCAGTTTTGCGAAGTCAATGCTTTTAGCACTAGATGTAGTGTTTTTTTACAATGCTCTTTACCAGTGACCGTTACGGTTATGATTTTTTTCAAAAAATAAAAAAAAATAATCGTTATTTTTTGGCCGATTTTATTTCGATAAAAAAAAAGTTAAAAATTTACCTTTATTTTTTTGATCAAAAATAAAAGTTAAAATTTTACTCTTTTTTTATCAAAAATAAAAGTTAAAGTTTGACTTTTATTTTTTCGATCAAAAATAACAGTTAAAATTTGACTTTTATTTTTTCGATAAAGAACAACTGTTAAAATTTGACTTTTATTTTTTTGATCAAAAATAAAAGTTAAAATTTTACCTTTATTTTTCCGATCCAAAATTAAGGTTTAAAATAAGTTAATGCTATTAATTTTATTAATTTACTTCTATATTGGTAACATTTTTGCACAGAAAAAACTGCAAGCAGTTGATATAGGAATTAATGACTATGACTTTTACTTTTGATCGAAAAAATAAGTAAAATTTTAAGTGTTATTTTAGATTGAAAAATAAAAGTCAAATATTAATTTTTATATTTGATCAAAAAATAAAAATCAAATTTTAACGTTTATTTTTGATCAAAAAAATAAAAGTCAAATTTTAACTTATATTTTTAATCGAAAAAAAATTAGTCAAATTTTAACTTTTATCTTTGATCAAAAAATAAAAGTCAAATTTCAATTTTTATATTTGATCAAAAAATAAAAGTCAAATTTCAATTTTTATATTTGATCAAAAAATAAAAGTCAAATTTTAACTCTTATATTTGATCAAAAAATAAAAGTCAAATTTTAACTTTTATTTTTGATCAAAAAAATAAAAGTAAAATTTAAATTTTTATATTTGATCAAAAAATAAAAGTAAAATTTTAATTTTTATATTTGATCAAACAATAACTATAATGTTTTGACTTTTTTAAAAAAATCAGAAAAATTAAAATCATTAAAGATATTCAAATATTCAAATATCAAATAGACTAATTCTTTCCATTTGACTTTTTGAATAGAAATTTCAAAAATAGCTGTTATTTTCGGTCCCTGCTCTTTACTTTTTTTAGAAAAGACACTTTATATAAAAAAGCACTAAGTTTGGTGCATTTTCAGTAATTTTAGTGCTTAAAAGCCAAAAACTTGAATATATTGTTTGCATTGCAAAGAAGAAATTTATAATGGTCGAAAAGTTCTCGTTATTTATTAATTAAAAAGTTATTTTTAACTAACAAATGATATAAATTAAAAATAAAATTCTAAAAATACTTATACATAATTAAATAAATATAAAAGAAACTCAACAAAATACATTTTTTATTTTATGCGTTCTTTTTTAAGCCATTATTAGGATAAGAAAAATGTTTTTGTAAAAAATTATTTTTAATATTTGTTCAAATATTATGTTAAAAAATTTTTTGTTAAGGCAGTATTCTAGAGTAGAGGTCCCTTTTGAAGGTCGATAAAAATGAAACAATATTTTTACGTTACATTTTTTTACTATGTGTTTATTAATATTTCGATCATAGCTGTTAAATAATCATCACTAATCGTAATCATTAGTAAATCTATTATATTTTTAAAAAAGGTGAAATAATTGATAATGTACGAGTCTTTTCTTTTTGTAATCGTATTCTTATAGTTACGATCACAAATAATAAAAAAGTAATAACGATTGCTACTCATTACGAAAATAATCAAAAAGAATCAAAAGTAATCAAGAATAAATAATCCGACTACTTTTAGAAATTATTTTTGATTTTTTTTTTTGATTATTTAAATAATTTCTAAAAGAAGTCGTATTCTTTTTTTTATTGATTACTTTTAATTATTTTTGATTATTTTCGAAATTTCCAGTAATATTAAATTTTTTTTTATTATTTGTATTCGTACTCGATTACTACCCAGCAAACCAAAGTTTCCGAATTCGTAACGAATTCGTTACGAATTTTTCGAAATCATTCCGAGTTCGGCATCCGAATTCGTTCCGATTTCGTAGCGAAAATCGTATGAAGGGGTTGGAATTCGGAAGGAATTTTAGTAACGAATTCGTAACAAATTCGTAACGAATTGGAGTATCGTATTCGTAACGAATTCCTAACAAATTCGTAAAGAATTGAATTATTGTTCTCGTAACGAATTCGTAACAAACTCATAACAATTTCTTAACGAATTGTAGCACTGAATTCGTAACGAAATTAAGCATCAAATTCGCAACGATCTCTTAATGATTTTTGTACCGTATGTAATACAAAATTAAATAACAATTTCGAACCCCAGACTATATGTTTTTTACAAATGACATGCCAAAAATTTCAGATCCTTTGTAACTACCATTATGGAACATACATAAATGTGAATTTGACACGTCGTTTGCACTTGCATCTGTAAAAATTAAAATAAGAACCATCTCTATATCATCTGTTTTAAAGAAAATGTAATGTAAAACTAAACTATTTTACAAATGGCAAATGGCCTGCCAATTTTTTTTCAACTCGAAATATTTAAAACACCTCACAATTTAAATTTGAAAATTTGATTTCGGAACTCTTTCAAATTATTCGAAAATGTTCTGAAATTACTGTTGCGAAATAGTTACGAATTCGTTAAGAATGCTCGAAATAGTTACTAACTAATCGGAATTCAGACAAATTCGGAAACTTTGGTATGCTGGGATAATTATAAACTTTTCCCTCAAAGATTATATAATGATTACAATTATTTTTAAAATACTAATCGTAATCGTTATCGCAATTTAACAGCTATGATTTCAATAATACTAAAAAAATAAAAAAATAAAAATAAAAAAAAAATAAAATAAAAAAAATAAAAAAAAATTATAAAAATTAAAAATTGAAAAAATGGCAGGCTTGTGGAGTTGGGGTGCTAAGAAAAGGGTGCCCTTTTCTGTGCCAACCCTTCTAGTCATCTGAAAAAAAGGATTGTGAATTAGCAAAAATGTCGCTATAGAGCCCGAAGAAGGGATATAGCGACATGGTAATTTTTCGCAAAATCGCGACTGTTTGAAAAAAAGTAATTTTTTTGACTTTTTTCAAAGTTATGATTTTTTTTAAAATATTAAATAAACAACAAAATTTTTACTTAATTCTAGTTCGGGCCATAGAAGGATATATAAAAAAGGCCCACACCAGATTTTAAGTTAATAGGTCCAATAGAACTTGAGATATCATGTCAATAGTGTTGGAAAAAGTGGTTTCGAGAGTAAAGGGTTTAAAATTTTCAAGTTCAGGCAGTCTAACTGACGACACTTAAATGGATATAACTTTTAAAATAATTCGAAATTTTTTTAAGGAGGTATTCTTGAATATATGAACTACCGAAAAATTAAATTTATTTTTTTAATTTCCTACACTAGGGTACTACTACCTGCCTTAAATAAAAACCTTTCCAATTTCTTAATTCTCAAAAAATTTTCAAATAATTAGCGTTTACTGAACCAAAAAATAAATTTAAACATTAAAGACAATGTCGAGTTACTAAATTTAGTATTTTTGTTAGAATAAAAGGTTCAAAAGTTTTATGATATATGAATTTTTTTTTACACAATTAATTAACGTTTTATGGAATAATTTTTTTTTTCTATGTATAAGAATGGCTGTACGAATAATCGCCCAAGTTACAATCGCCCAAAAAAACGGCAAAAATTTTTGGGCATACCAAATTGCGAAGAATGAATAATCGCCCAAAAATATTTTTCACGATTTGGGCAGTTATAATATTTTTCACGTTCGCAGTTTTTGGCGATTGTTCATTTTTGAGTTTGGGCGATTATTCTTTTACACACATAAACTTTTCGATCAAAAAACATTTACAATTTGTTTTAAGTGCTGTTTTCTTACTTTTAGCAATACTGCTTGTTTCTATTTTTTGTTTCTTGTCATCAGTCAATAAAAAATCTTCAAATCCACCAAATCTGCCAATTTTCATTAATCGGTATTGCATATTTGGCTTCTATTTTTGAAGTGTTGCTGTTATCAGAACTCTACATCACGCAATATTCCCAAAAATATACATTTTTGAGAAACAAAAACAAAAAGTAAACCGTAAAAAAAAAACTTATTCCAAAGGCTATGACAGCAGCAACAAAAAAAAACAGCAATACTCCATCGGAAGGGAGTTTTACACACAAAAAACAAAAAGTAAAATAAAAAAGAAAACGCTGAAATGCCCCCACATTTTGCTTTTGACAGAGTTTATTTTAAGTCGTGCCAAAAAAGAGTGTGGGGCTGGTGGTGCAGCTTAATGCGTCGTGTTCATCACGCGGCAGCCAGCTACTAGCCAACAACTTTTTTATTTCAAAGCGTTTCTCTTTTCGTATTACAAATTACAGGGATTATTTGAATAGATCCATTGTTTTTTTTTTGTGGATTTTCCGGCTAGCATTTTATTGGATTTTATTTATGACCAAACAAATGCAGCATGGAGAATGCTGCACAGTGGGACAAATTAATTTTAATTAAAAAATATGCATAAAAATAAATCCTATACCTTAAGCGTGTTAACGTGACAACTTCTGCATAGTGAATCTATGCGAATTCTTTATCTTTAAACCAGAGACTGTAAATAATAATTACTTGTAGATTTTTATACCAAAAAAGCATTGTGAAATAAATTTTCGTACCACCGTTGATTATTTTTTTAAATCAAAAATAAAAAGCAAAATTTATCCGATATTTTTTGAGCACAAAATAACTGGTAAGTTTTGATTTTTATTTTTTAAGTCAAACATAAAAAGCAAAACTTGCCCGATATTATTTTTGCACAAAATAACTGGTAAGTTTTGATTTTTATTTTTTAAGGCAAAAATTAAAAGCAAAATTAGAATATAAGTGTATGGTATAACCAAAACCGTAATGGATGAATAGCAAAATTAGGGTTTTTCCTTAATGTTTGGCTTAAAAAATAAAAATCAAAATTTACCAGTTATTTTGTGCTCAAAAAAATATCGGGCAAGTTTTGCTTTTTGCTTTTGCCTTAAAAAATAAAAATTAAAAATTACTGCTTATTTTGTGCGTAGAAAATATCAGGCAAATTTTGCTTTTTACTTTTGCTTTAAAAAATAAAAATTAAAAATTACTGGTTATTTTGTGCGTAAAAAATATCGGGCAAATTTTGCTTTTTATTTTTGACTTAAAAAAAATAAAAAGCAGAAATAATTATTATTTCTTGTTCAAAATTTAAAAAGTTAAAAGATAAATATTATTCTATGCTTTTTATTATAAAATGCATACTTAGTACGGTATCTACTTTAAACTTGTGAGAATTCGATTCGAAAAAAAAACCTTCAGTTTAAGAAGCGATTTTTTTTCAAGAAAATAGTAGTTTTTATCCTCCAGCAATTTTAATAGAGCTGTATTAGCCAAAATTAGTTATAAAGATACAATCAATTTGTAGTTGAATATTTGCTTGCTTCCGGTTTTCGGCCAACGGAATCTGCTAAGTTTTTTGAAAACTATACAAAAGAGATTTTTGATTTTGTTCAGTTCCAAGTGAATCAGGTCCGAAGGCAGAATTTTCCTTGGGGTGGGGGCCTTGTTTGTAAAAATATATTGTACCATTATATTTATATACCAGGATATAGCACTTATTGATTTTATTATTATTATTCTTGAAAGAGTGTGGGTTTTTTTAACATCTGAGTTAAAGTGGATATCTCGATCTCTTATTGACCCCGAAACATTCTGTAGTCTGGCTAAAGGCTACATGCTTGGAAAGGTTAGGACCTGGAAAAACAAAAAATTTCAGTGCCACTGGAAGGAAAGTAGTGGAAAGAGGCAAGATGAGAAATTTTTAATTCCCAGTAAAGCTAAATCGAAAGATTTACTTAAGCTTACTAAAGCAGAACTAAAAATACTAACATGCTATTACACAGGTCTCTGTTCACTCAGATAAGAGATGGGCGCATGTCACGAATTTAGTCGTGACAAGGCGTGTCAACATGAATCACGTCGTGTAGCTGGCTAATAAGATAGCTTCTAATAAAAAGCTAAGACATTAAATTGATTATCTTTTTCTGTTCCTGCCTGTGTGCTTCTCTTACCAGCTGCTGTTCTGCGAGAGTGTGGTTTCTGCTGCTCCTGCCTGTGTGCTGCTCTTGCCATAGTGCGTGGTCGTGTGTGATCGTGAGTAAAAAATAATTTGAATCGTGAGCATTCGTGATTAGAAGAAAACACGTCGTGAGTATGCGTGATCGGGAATCAAAGAAATTACTTTAACCGTGAGCGTGCGTAATTAATAAATAACACATCGTGAGCGTGCGTGATCGTGAGTCAAAATTACTCATGCGCACATCTCTAGCTCAGATACCATCTGAAAAAGATAGGCTTATCTGAATCGTATGTCTGCAGACTAAGGTTGCATGCAGAGCAAGCGCCGAAGCAGACAGGCAGGCAGGCAAGCACAGGAAAACTATGTGAACAAGAGAGAAAAAGTTATTTCTATCTCGTTTCTTCACAGGGCCTGTCTGCCTGCCTGCTTCGGCATTTCCTGCGGGCAGCCTAAGATCGCGGACAGAGTGGACGCCGATTCAGATAGGCAGGCAGACAGGCGCAGGCAGTAACCTGCGAAGAAACGAGATAGCAATACCTTTTATCTCGCTTGTTCACATAGTTTTCCTGCGCCTGTATGCCTGCCTGTCCGCTTCGGCGCTTACTCTGTTTGCAACCTAAGTCTGCGGACAGAGTAAACGCTGATGCGAGCAGGCAGGCAGGCAGGTTTGCTTACTTGTCCCAATGCGAGAAAACTCGCTTCATACGATTTCATATAAACCTGCTCGAAGTGTGCAGAGTGGAAGCAGGCAGGTCAGATCAGATCAGATCAGGTTGTTGCGAGAAACCAGGCTGGCGCAGGTTTCTCGCAACTGAATTTGTTCTATTTGTGTTGTTTTTTGTAATTTTTCAAGGAAACTGAATTTTTTTTTATTATCTTTAGAATACAAGACGAATTACAACAAAAACATTCAACAACGCGTTGAAAGAAACAAACATCAACAGCAGCAACCGCGCACATGTTTATGTGTGTGTGAGGGCTGTTTTTGGTGGGTATTGACAAATTTGGTTAACGTCGATTAAGATTGTGCGTGATAAGTTGTGCAAGCGAAAATGATAGATTGATCGAATGGGCAATTGTTGGGCATGTACGAAACAAAAGAAATACATATAAAACAAATAAAACAATAAAAATTAAATTGCTTGGTTTTGCATTTTTTTAATATTTTGAACAGTAAACCAGAGTAATATGTTTTCAGCCCCTGAATTCCAAAATTTTTGTAACACACAAATTAAAAATATTTAAAAAGTATTAATTGTTAAGTCATTTCAAATGGGATATAACGTTTTTATGATACTTTTTTCTATGTTTATTTTTGTGTTCAAAATGCCAGAAAACAAAAAATCAAGTTTCACCAGCTATAACTTTCTTCTTAGGATTTTGGTTTCTTTAATTTTATGCCCAAAATAGCTCAAGGCTATGCTATTTGTTGTTATTTGTTAAGATTTTGCATTTTTGGATTTTTGACAATTTTTTTTCGTAAAGTACTCAAACTTGACATTTTCTAAAGGGTACTCTCCTAATAAAAAATGCCATAACGACCAAGTTATTCAAATTAATGACACAATTTTTTGTTTTTATTAAGTGTTGTTTCAAGAAATTGTTTAACAAAATTTAATTGGAATTTTTTAAAATTTGGATTCTTACGATTTTTTTATTACAACAAGAAAGAAAATATAATCTTTCCGAAAATATTACAACTCTGGTAATTTTCATCCGTTTTTTCTCACCGATGACACGTTGTACAGGTATTTGAATCTTCTATTGATTAAAAGTACAGTATTATTTAATCAGTTTACAGAATTTCAATACACATTTTAATGACGAAACACCTCATTTTCGCCCTTTATACCAATTCAATAAGATTAAATCGCAATGAGCCTTACTTTATCGGTGTCCGATTTGGATAAAATTTCTGGAGAGTTGTCTTATCGGCCAATGGAACATTTCTAGCTACCGAAGAAAACGCTTATTTTAGTTTGAAATTCTCTTTGCAATTCTATAGTGGTACAACATATCGCACACTCTCTTCAAAAGAGTCACAACTCAATATGTTTACATATATACTTTTTCGTGTAAGACTGTTTGTGATCATATACATCGGCTATCGTAATTTTGTACACATATTCTTAGTCTTTAATTAAAAAAAAATAATTTCGTCTCTTTTTTTGAATGGAGTCCTTTGAAGAAAAAAATTGTTTTTTGCTATTAATGGAAATGAAATTTTTTGAGTTGTAGCTCTTTTGAAGAGAGTGCTATTTATGTATAGAAAATAAAAATTGTTCATAAACGCCATTAGCGGAGGATGCAAAATTGAAAGCAATAGGGGGAAAAAATAAATAAAAACTTTTGGCACAATTACAATTTCCGTGGCCCCAAGATCTGAATATGAAGTTTTGCAGAGCTCATTGAGAAAATAAGATTTACTGAAGGATTTATCGATGTATTTATTATTATCTATATATTAGTTATCGATTTTTCAAAAACAAATTTACTAAAAGAAGTCTTTATGTAAATTCGACTATATATATGCTAATATTTGACCGATCGGGATAATTTGGGTATCATTAAAAAAAGAAATGCAATTTGTAAAAGGCAGAGCCACTTTTTTTTATAAAAATTAGGAAAAATATTAATATGTACTTCAGAATACAACAAACAACTTTTGATAAAAGTCTATCTGGCTCCTTTTACAGAAAAAGTACGTTTTGTAAAAGGCAGGACCATATTTTTTTTCGTTCCATATTAAAAACATTTTAAATATCTTTCGAATGACATCTAAATCATTCAGATCGGACAAATATTAGCAAAGATATAGCCGAATTTCAATATTGGTTCCATTGAGTAAACATTTTTTTGAAAAATCGATATCTCGGTAACTAAACGACTTATCGATAAATCCTTCGGCGAATCTTATTTTCTTAAAGAGAACTTCAAAACTGCATACTCAAATCGAGGGGCCACCCCAAACATCTTCTCGCTCAAATCGAGGTAATCACCCCAAACTTTTTCTCGCACTGATCTGATCTGACCTGCTCTGACCAGCAGGTACCTGCCTGCGCCTGCCTGGCTGCCTGCTCGCATCAGCGTTTACTCTGTCCGCAGACTAAGGGAGGAGGACGAAGACACTCCTGAGCACATTCTAGTATGTGAATGTCCAGCAATTTGCAGTCTTAGAGTTCTTAACTTTAAAGAGGCAAGAGATAGAGTGCCTCTATCAAAAATTTTGGACACCAAGCCAGAAACAGTTCTAAAATTTATAAAAACCTAAATATGGATAATTAACCCTTAGCGACCACAAGGGGTGAATATGTACCTCAGATCAAATAAAAATTAATTAAAGTAATCAAAAACTACGAAAATTATATTTGTCGCACCATCAATACGAGTACACTGAGAGAAATAATGAATATTAAAACTATTCACGTGCGTGCATAAACTCAATTTAAATACTTACGTGGAAAAATAAAATATTTTCTCCACAAAATGTCTTCTTTGCGTATTTGAATGGAAGTTGAGTTTGTTTTTTTGATTTTGCCTTTCACTTTCAAACGAAGTTTATAAAAAATTTAAAAAAGTTTAAATGAAACCTGTGCATAATTTAAATAACAAACGTATTTATATAAATTTAAAATATTTAAGTACTTGTTTTATGCAAATAAGTTATTGGTTAAAAAACATCCACGTCTCTAGATAAATTAAATACGTTTTTGCATAAATCTAATACTTTTTTCTTTAGTGTAGGTTATTGAGAAATAAAAGTTGCTTGTGTGGTACATAGACGGTAGAAGTATTGGCATTTTATTAGAATTTTTGAAGGTGGGGTACTTAATCAACCCAATGCGGCCGCAACAGCCAAATATTGAAGCATTATTTTTTCTGAATCAACGTATATTTCCTGTCAGGACATAAAAAAAGGCAAGTAAATAATCAATAGCTATAAAATGCATTTTCTGTTTGTTTGACCTTTATACAAATCTAAACTTCTCATCAGATTTCGCTCAAATTTGGTATACATTCTAAGTTAATCCTAGATTAAATTGCTACATAATCAATTTTTGCCACGCCTCTTCCGAAATTTTTCAACTAACGGTAAATTTGTTATTATAATATTTTTTACCATTGGAGTTTTTTGTGTATTTAATATTAAATTTTTTTGTTATTTTGGCATCAAAAACACTCCCATATCTTTTAAATTGTACAAATTTTTAATACAACGACTTTTTCATAAAACATCTTTATCTACGAATGAGAAAAAAACGACTTGAAAATTAAAGTTTGGTCTTTCGAGGCAAATATCTCCGCTGTCCATA
This sequence comes from Dichetophora obliterata, assembly GCA_963920525.1. Classification (NCBI taxonomy): domain Eukaryota; kingdom Metazoa; phylum Arthropoda; class Insecta; order Diptera; family Sciomyzidae; genus Dichetophora; species Dichetophora obliterata. The sequence goes on along the minus strand of OY986436.1, from coordinate 224,834,899 downwards.
AATATATTTCATTCAAATTTTTTTTTGTTTAAAAGTTCAATAAAAGCACTTAACAATAATAGTTTGAACTGTACCGTTAGGTCAGTGTATATATGTTTTATTATTTTGTCAAAAAGGTCCAAAATATTGACTTTTTACTCAAAAAATGATTAAAAAATTGTTTTTGTTGTAAAAATTAATTCAAGTAAAAATTGCACATCTGACTACCATTCATATGACACAGCATTTATTTGCAAAAATTTTTCCAGCTAAGCGCAAAAATTATTATACTGTTTTTGTCATCAAAAAACTTTGGATTTTTTTGGCGAAATTTATTTTTTCCAAAATGTTGTTTTTATACTTTTACTAAAAATAATTTATGTGAAAAATTACTCCCAATATATCTTTCAAACAATTTGATTCTGATTTTGCTGATTTTTTTGATTTTTTTCGAGAATTATTTTTTAAATGTTGTTTTTTTATTTTTTGCGAAAAAATTCAAGTCTCAAAAATAATTTATGTGAAAAAATGACATCAATATCTCTCTTTCCAATCAAAAGTTATGGCTAAAAATCTATTTTTTCATACGATTAACATTCTAATACAACTCATTTTTGTATTAAAATTATCTTTTCTTTGAGCCTCCGCCTACTATAAGTTTTATTGTATCCATGTGTTCTGCCATGTATTGCAAGTTTTCATTTAATCTTTAGAAATAACTAGATTTCTTTATTTTAGCTTGTATAGCTTTAATTCATTGAATATGTTACACTGAAGTATAAGCAATTCAATGGAAGATTAAAAGCCTACACAGTTGTCTAATATAAGGTGACCAGAATGAAAGTTTTCTAATTGTTATGCTAAATCGGCTGAAATTAGCAGCTATCCAAGTTATCAACTACAACTACCTGTTAGGTTAGGTTAGGTTGAGGCGGCAGCCGCTGTACGTGCTTAAAACCAAAACGCACGTACCACAGCTCACTTAGACCAGTGAGGTCCGTTGTGATACCGCTGCACACTTGGCCTTCAGTCCGAGTGGAACCACATTGAGCTCTTAATAAAGCTTGTTAGACGTTTGACGCTTGTCTCCGACAGGTCGTCAAGCTCCGAAAAGAAGAATGACCCCAAATGTTTATGCCTTCTTCTCGCAAGCGCGGGACAGGAGCATAGAAGGTGGGAGATAGTTTCCTCCTCCTCCTCGTCCCTGCAGCTTCTGCAGAAGTCATTAGTGATGACTCCCAATCTGGAGGCATGTCTGCCTATTAGGCAGTGCCCTGTGGTAACAGCCACTAACGTAGCCACCTCTGATCTTCCCAACGAGAGAAGGACTCTCGATCGCTTTGGGTTTAGAGTCGGCCAGATAAGCCTTGTTGTTCTGCATGTTGAGAGTTCAGCCCATCTTGAGTTGGCTTTAGATGTGGTGTACTCATTAAGTAGCATTTTGACAGTTGCCATCGGGATGCTCGGCGAGTTTCGACCCATTAGAGTCACCGATGTACCTTTCCTAGCAAGCTCGTCTGCTTTTTCATTTCCACGTATGCCCTTATGCCCAGGTACCCAGATTAAGCTGATGTCAAAGAACTTTGACATTTCGCCTAATGCAGCACGGCATTCTCTGGCTACTTTAGAGTTGATGGATACCTGCTCAATCGATTTGATCGCTGCTTGGCTGTCCGAGAAAATATGTATTTCTCGTTTAGAGATGACGTTCTCTGAGAGCCAGGTTGCAACTTCTTTAATCGCCATCATTTCGGCTTGGTAAACACTACAGTGATCCGGCAGCCTACGAACTAAGGATACCCCTAATTCTTTTGAGTAGACCCCATACCCGACCTTGCCATTTAATTTTGACCCATCTGTATAGAAATAAAGACAACCCGGTTTCCACGGCGCACCTTTATTCCAGTATGTTCTAGGCGGAATAAGCGTACCGTAGTTTCCATCAAAGGAAAGCAGTGGTTTACAATAATCAGTCCTTGGTGGAATGAAGTTGAATTTGTAGAGTATAGATGCGTGTCCTGAACCCAGGCTTTTCCATACTCCAGTTTCCCTAAGTCTGACCGCCGAACAAGCTGCCTGTTGCCTAGCAACCAAGTCAAGCGGTAGAAGGTGCAATAAGGTCTCTAAAGCCGCAGTCGGTGTTGTTCTCAGAGCACCACTGATGCAAATAGATGCCATTCTTTGGACTTTTTGGAGCTGGTTGAAATATGTGACCTTGTCCAAAGCAGGCCACCATATCGATGCTCCATATAGAAGTATAGGTCTAATGACCCCTTTATACAGCCAGTGAACGATATTTGGGGAAAACCCCCATCTTTTCCCTATAGCTTTTTTGCAAGTGTACAGCGCAACTGTCGCTTTCTTCGTACGCTCAAGAATATTAAGTTTCCAGCTAAGTTTCCTATCAAGAATGAGTCCTAGATATTTTGCATTTTCCGATACGGACAATGCAGACCCATTAAGCATGATTGGTGTGAGAGACGGAATTCTATGTTTCCTTGTGAAAAGGACCAAGTCTGTTTTGGCCGGATTTACTCCAAGACCACAGGATTTGGCCCATTGCTCGAGTTTGCAAAGAGCTCTTTGCATGACGTCGCGTATGGTAGTGGGAAATTTGCCTCTGACTGCGATTGCTAGGTCATCGGCGTATGCTGCCACAACACAGCCCTCCCTCTCTAGAGACAGCAGTACATTGTTCACTACCAGATTCCAGAGGAGTGGAGATAGCACACCACCCTGTGGCGTACCTCTTGTCACCGATCTTACAGCGCTGTACGCACCTAGGTCTGATAAGATTACTCGACAGTTGAGCAGCTCATCTATAAGATCAGTAATGCTTTTGTTCACGCCTAGCCTACGCAACTCTAGTCGTATAGATTGTGGCGTGACATTATTAAATGCTCCCTCTATGTCTACGAAAGCAACTAGAGTGAATTCATTATGCAGGAAGGATCTTTCGATGGTACCGACCAATGAGTGTAAAGCCGTTTCCACGGACCTTCCCTTGCTATATGCATGCTGTGATGCCGATAAGAGAGCAGGGTCGATACTGCTCCGTAAATATAGATCTAGTAACCGTTCTAACGTCTTCAACAGAAATGACGTTAGACTTATAGGTCTGAAATCTTTGGGGGTGGTATGTGATGTCTTCCCTGCTTTGGGTATGAAGACCACTCTGGCCTTATTCCAAGCATTGGGAATATAAGTGAGGCTTATGCAGCCATTAAAGATAATACGAAGCCAAGGCAAAATATATTTCGAAGCTTCTTTTATTTCTACAGGGTAAACACCATCAGGCCCTGGTGATTTATAGGGCTTGAAGCTGTTTATCGCCCATTTTAGTTTCCTGTCGGAGACTATGCCTTCGGTGTCCTGCGTAGAACGACTAGTACTAGGCAGTTGTGCACCAGGAGGCGCACTACTACCAGGGAAGTGCGTATCTAGTAGGAGGTTAAGAGACTCCTCACCTGACATTGTCCATGTTTCGTTCGACCTTTTGAGATAGCCGGGTGTGCATGGTGTGCTAGCGAGAATCTTGCGCAGTCTAGAAGCCTCTGAGATTTCTTCGATTCCTTCACAGAATCGTTTCCAAGAGGATCTTTTGGCTTTTCTGGTTTCAGTTTTGAAATTATTAAGGGATACCTTATAGGCTGCCCAGTCAAGCTCAGCTCTCGAGCGCTTAGCTGCGTTAAAGAGCCTTCTAGATTCAGTCCTCAGTCCATCCAATACGGCGGACCACCACTTTGGTTTTGGCTTCCCCTTTGTAGTCCTCTTAGGACAAGAGGAAGCAAGAGAGCAATTCATTGCTTTGGTTACTACATCGACTAGTTTATCAAGATCAGCTGTCGATTTTGGTTTATCTATAGGACCTGATGGCAAATGTTTTGCCAAAGCCCTTTTGTATGCTCCCCAGTTTGTCTTTCGAATGTTAGCCGGGGGTATTATTTTTGAAGACGTATTGTGTAAATTATACTGTTAGTATGTATACTGTTATTATACCTGTTAGTATATTCAGTAATTTTTTACATTTGGTCACCCTAATGAGGGTTTGTGTATAAGCTAAAATATTCTATGTTGCTTACTTCATTGCAATTTTTATTCATGCATGCAATTATATCGAATGAAAATATATGGTCGAATGCAGAGTCGGTGTATAATTTTTTTTATTAAATTATCTTGATATTGGCTCTTGTAAACCAAAAGTTGAAAAACATGTCTCAGAATGTTCATGAATTTTTTTGGAGTCTCAATATCTTAAAGGACTTCGCAGCATTAATTGTATGGGAATTGGGTTTCGGTCGAATGTGATCATATTGCAGGATTTAGTATATCTTGGCCTTCTGATAAGAAGTCACTATGAGCACAAATCTCTTAATTATTTAGTTTAGGTATATTTGAACTTAGTATGTTGGAATACATACAGGTTGCAACAACAACCAAGCAGACTAGACTGCTGTTTCGTTGCTCGCTACACCAATTTTTCAGTAGATTTCTATGGTTTCTGCAATCCATTCACTTTGATAAGCTTATACGCATAACTTCTGTTTAATTAAAACAGAATTATTTGTACTTTGCCTTTCAAAGCAAGGTTTTTCTACTATTTTGCAAAAAGCAAAAGTTAAAAAAGTGACTGCATTCTACAAAGATTTGTTGCTGTGCTCCTTGTTTAATTCTTTCTCACGAACCAATCCAGACTCCAACAGTTTGCTGGTATAAACCATATTTAAGCAATTATTTCAAGGTTATTTTTTAAATTTCTTTTAACCCATTTACTTCCACGGAGATGCAATTTCAGGCTCTTCATCAAGCTTCAATTCTGAATACATACTTAAGAAATATCCCCAAACCAAAATTATTTATCTATACTATTAAATAAAACTGAAGTTTTAATGAAGTGTTACCAGTTAACTCCAAAAGTACTGGGCCGATTTTCATGTACAAATTTTAAAGTATCATATTTGTACTACAGCACGATCTAAGGGTACTTTCTTTACGAAATTTTAATTTTAAGTATATTAAATTAAAGTGTTAAGTTTTTTAAGAAATCATCCCAGCTGTCACGTATTGCCCAACCTTTTTCTTTTCACGCAGTTGTGTTGCAAGAGTTTCAATTAACTCCATGTTTTTCTCTTCTATTTTCTTTTTGTGCTCAGCTATCACAGCGCAACAAAAAAAAAACAGATGACCCTCGAGCAAGGCTCAAAAGTGAAATACACATAAATGCAGAGCGGTGCAGTGTTCCAAATGGACTTTTGCATCTCAAAAATCTGTAATTTTGTCTCTTGGTATAATTAAGCCAAACTTGGAAAATATGGTTTTCAATAAATCATTTGAACTATTTTTTTAAAAATCCGTGTTGTTTTTTAGTACTAAAATTATATTTAAGGTTAGAAATATACGCTTATGGCTTGACTTGCACGTTTCAAAATTCTCTAACTGTCGTGTCTCTTGCAATAATTAAGCCATATTCAAAATATATTTTCTATGATATTCATTTAAACTACTTTTTTAAAAATCCATTTTAGTACCAAAATTTTGTTTTACATTTAAATGTTTTAAATAAGATTTTGGCTTTAAAAATTTGTAACTTTTTTGTTTCTTGAACTATTTAAGCCTAATTCGGAATGTATTTTCTATGATATTCAATAAATCACTTGATTTACTTTTTTTCCAAAATCTATTTTAGTTTTTAGTACTAATTTTTTTTTTTCATGTTGAAAAAATACGATTTTGCGTTTCAAAATGGTGTAACTTTTTTGTCTCTTGCAATAATGCAGCCAAATTTAAAAGATATTTTCTATGATATTCAATAAATCATTCAAACTACTTTTTTCAAAATACATTTTTATTATTACAAGCTTGTTAAGATTATTCTTACAAGCTAATAGAAATTTTTGTAATTTTTGAAATCTTAAAAATAAAGTCTTAAATCTAAAATTTAAATTTAAAGTAAAGTAGTTTGTGTAAAGTGTTTTGTTGTATGTGGTAAAAGTAAGGCACTACATGCTTGAGAATATGGTGCAGGCTCTATACCAGCGATGCCCACGAAAATTGTTTAAAGAGTGCAAAAACAAAAACAATAAAAAGCAACAACATCAAACAAATTTTAAATCTGAATGCAATGACAAATTACCAATAACTCGAGTACTGGCAGAGTCCGCGACAGCGAACTTATGTATATGTACACTGTGAAAATAATGAATCAAGTTTTCCAAATATTTCAGTTTTTTGCTAGTCCAAATACATTCCGATTTACCCAGATTTAACCGCCTGGAGGTCTTCAGGCATCCTTTTTTGTTATAGTTTTTAGGTTTTGTTTTTATCTTTTTTAATTTCTTCTGTGAATTTTTTTTTGTGTGGATTTTCTTTTATGATAAAGTTTTAATTTTTTAATCTTATAATTTGTATTTGCTTTAACCTTAATTTTTTGTATTTTTTATTATCTTACTTTTTTGTTATTAACTTAAGTGTTATATTATTAAGATTAAAATCTTTTATTATTTATGAAAACATAGGCAAACTTCCAGTTTTCCCCAAATTCTTTTCTTGCCATTTTTCAAGGGTATAATAACCCCAATAAAAATAATTTATTCTGATGCAATATAAAAAAGTAACAACCTGCAAATATTCATTAACTTTTTCTCAATGTGTATTCGCACAACGAAAAATATAAAGAATACGACGCATGCTGTTAACGTCTATAATGCGAATGCCAAAAAACAGTGCAAAACAACGGCGATCGTTGGTGCCAGAGAACAAAAACAACAACATGCAAACGCATAACAGCTATCGGTGGTTCGAAAGAACAAAAACAATAACATTAAGAAGAGAGTCTGAAATTGCAAAATGAGTTCCCCGAATTACAACAATCATGAAAACATTGAAGTTGTTGTAAAAGAGAGGAAAGAGTGGAAAGAGTGGAAAGAGTTAGGCGCTGGGCATTGCTGCTCTATACTACACATATATAACCATGATCACGAAAAACAACATATCAACACAAAAATCGTATTTTTTGAAGAATTCTGATATAAACTAGAAAACATATGTTATAGAATAATACGATGCAGGGCAAAGGCATGTGATTTGTAAAAAAAATTAAAGAAATAATTTAATTGTGCAAAGTTACCATAAAAACCCCAAAAACACAAGTTCATAATATGTGCTGAGCTAGAAAGGGCAAAAAGGACAAACATGTTTTTGAGAAACATGCCCATTTTAACGGAACTATCTATTGTGACTGCATCAACAGAGTTTAATAGAAGAAGAAAAAATATAAAGCTTATGGGATATTTTTTTGCCATGCACCTACGTTATGAAAATTTAAATTTCTCAAAAAGGGCAAAATTTGAGCAGCTTATTTTTTTTTGTCTAGTTACCAATACACTAAGGAACCAAATGCACTATAAAAGAAAACAGCGCAAGACAGCGCAACTATTTAAACCTTAATCAAAGAGGAAGAAATGTAAAAAAACATGTTGATATAAAATAATAAATTTATTATATAAAACAATTTTTTGTTTTTTTTTATGTTTTAAAAAAGCTAAAACATAAAGCTTTCCAACGGTATATAATACTTGAATGATCAATTCAAAAAGAGTAAAAAAAAATCCGCTTAAAAAGTTCTTCATTTCGCTTCTTCTATAGGACTGTGTCTTGAGAACACTTTAGCAAGCCCTATAACTCAATTTTTTTTGATTTTTTTTATAAAATTTTCATTGTAGTACAAAATTTGAACTTTTCTTAGATCATTTTCATAATGATACAGGCTGCAAGAGTAATTTTGAAAAAATCATTTATGAGACGTAAACATCCATTTGAGCCCACTGTGCGGCGCTCCAAAACAAAGGAAAGGAAGATTTTCTAAACATTTCGCATTTTCTTTGAAATGTATTGTCTTAAGAATATTGATAAAAAAAAGTCCGTGACGCGGGCAACTGAGCCCAGCTAGTTTTACTATATTAGGACTTAACCGTTTTCTTTTTTTTATGGTTGGTAAGTGTTAGGTTTCGTTGCTAACATTGAATCAAATATTCATACGAAAACATAAAAACCTGTAAGAATTATATATAAAAAAAAAATGACAAAATGTGTAAAAAGTAAGCTTTCGCAAATAAGAAATTAGAAAGAATTGGCAATTTTCTACGTTTAATCGCCCATATTTCTTCATACACATGAAGATTCAAAGAAGAGCCTAGGATTGTGTCTCCTTTCGATGTTAATGGAATAAAAAATGTTTCAATTGAAAATACTACATATTAGCATATTTTGTATAAAATCTACAAACAGGTAAAATAAATAGTAAAACAGAAAAGTCACTCTAATATGCTGTCATTTACACCCTCTTGCTTAAAACTATGACTGCACTGTCATAAGGACAAAAATGTATTGAATAATACGACTTGTTCCACTGTAAGTGCGCTGAACAAATTCCTGAAATGAAGTACGCGAAAAATAAGCAACAACAAGAAAAAAAAAGGAATATAACCATGCAATGAAAGCCCAAATAAAAACCACACCAAAAGCAAAGCCAGCAGATTTGATGATTCTAACGATACACGGGTGCGGCGTCAGCACCAGCAGCAGCGTCGTCGTTGGTGTGCCACACCCAATTGCAGGGCAAACGGAAATAATTGTCAGTCAAATACAGGTGTAACAAAGAAGCGCGGGCTGTCAAAGGATAACAAGGCTAGCAAAACAGAACAAAGGAAAAACATCATTGGGCAAGGATAACATTCCATTTTGTGTGCAGGCGCTCAAGTAGTATAGTAGATGGACGAGTAATGAATGGCAGCAGCTAAGGTGTGGGTTCAAACCTCAGCATAGAAGCATACAACCCTGGGTCGATTGCTTGTGGTATGACAAGAAAATGGGAGCCTCCTTCCCAGCCCGTTTCGTCTGAGGTAATCTAATCTGTTGGCTTAACGTATGGCTGAGCAAGCAGCAGTCACAGCTGGTGGCATCAACAAGGTGTGACGCAGGGTTTGTGTGACGAATGCAAGCATTTGAGCGGATTAGTTTTTTGTGCGATGAAGTTTAAAATAACTTAATTAAATTGCATGACATGAAAAAAATAGATAGAGAATCTTTTAAATGCATTCACCACAAATGCAAGCTTTCAAAGATTTTGAGTGCTTTGAGTGCGTATTTGAACTCTGTGCATCGGTGTGACAGTGCTGCAAATAAATGCTCTTCAAACGGCATCATATTTCTTTTATTGCCTATTCAAGGATATCCTTAGAAAAGCGCACAAGCATGGGTTTCAGTTAAAATCATGCTTCAACTTCAAGCTCAAAGTTATATGACGTCGTTATTGTGTATGTTGTGGTGATGATGAATGTGGCAGATAATTTATTTTTGGGGGCAAAGTTGCCATATTTTTAAAATCTTATAAGCTTGAAAAATAAAAACAAGGAATATTCACTTAGCAAAAGAGCGACGCGTACATTTTCTCACAAAATTCTTTGAATTTTCCTTTTAAACTTTGCCTTAGTGTGAAGAACAATAAGAATCAAAAAATTTACGATTCCATGAATGGGTGCAGGAATCATTTGAAAGATGGCAGCACTGCTACGGTGGTGTAAGCAATATTTTTGCTTCCTTTCTATACGGTTAATATTTTTTTTATTTGTTTTTTATCTGTTTTTTATGTTTCATAAAATCTACGAAATCATCGTCTGTAACGAGAACATAACTCATGCTGTTATGAAGTTTATTTATTTTCACTTCAGAAAGAGGAAATTAAACTTTATTTCCACCAAGTAAAGACGAACAGAAAATATTAGAGACTAAAAGCATTTTATTACGTTTCAGTGTAATCAGTAACATAATTATGGTTTAAGAATCTCAACAGATTTTGAAATTAAATTTTATATTACACTAAAAATGCACAAAACTAAACAGAAATTTTTTTATTTTATGGTTTTCTTGAAAAATAATCTACAGTTTAACCGTTATTGCGATATGTTTAAAGAAAACGTGCCGTTTAAAGTAAAGTTTAATGTATTATTATACATTTTAATGTTTAAAATTATTTCAAATATAGTAAGTGTGAATACTTTTGAAGTCTTTCTTAGCGGTAGGAGTTCTTTTTCGAAAAATCACGAAAGTTTGGCCCCAAGTCTAAATACACATATTTAAGGTATCATTACTGGATAAAACGCAGTATTTATATAAACATTCAAAAATGCCGTATTCAGAAGCAGCATTTCTCTCCTTTGTCAATTTTTTAAATCATAAAATTCAAGACGTACTCTGAGCTTAAAATTTAATTCGAGAAAAAACATTATCGAAAGACTTAAGACCCTTATCGAAAAATTATATAAAAAGTAGTCGTAGAGGGTTAAAATGTTTTACAAACATAGTTTTTTAAAATTTCACTATAGGGGTATTCACGCTGACTTGGGTAGTAGGGTATGGGTAGATTGAGTAGTTTTGGTTATTGCGACCACCCTAAATTGCAATTGAGTAGAATTTGTAGAATAGTTTTGGGCAGTGCTGCATGTTTGCTTGATCTCCCCTGCTAATGTAGCTAATGAGAGATGAGTGACAGCTGGAAAAGAGCTGCCATCAAATAATTTTTTGTCATTTTATATGCGAAAAGTTTAGGCCATTAATTGGGCGTAAAAAAGGTATTTTATATAAAAGTAATTTTTAACGTCAACTTCGCAGCATCTTATCATTTACTAGTAATCTAGGGGGAAAACTTTGTCCTGTCACAGACCGACTTACTGCCATATACGAATTTTCATGCCAATCGCAAAAAAAAATCTGCATTTTTTGTATATCTGAACAGGCATAACTGTAGTGCGACTACGCCCATTTTTTGTTCAGTTTCCGAAAGAACCTATATGCACTAATTTACCAAATTTTAGTCTAATACGACCAAAACTATTAGCATTAGCATATCTAAAATATAGCATTTTTATTAATTTGTAGGCGGTACAAGGGGGTTTGTTAAAATTTTCCTAAACAATCTCGTAGGCTAAACAAATCGACTGCCAAAATTTTAGCGCAATCAGCCTAGTAGTCAACTTTAATGATTTATGAAATAGTGGGCGTTGCTATAGGGCAACCACGCCCATTTTTACTACTGTTTCCGAATGTAACCATACAACCTAAATTACCAAATTTAAGTCTTATACGACCAAAATCGTCTTAAATAAAGTATTTTTATTGATTTGTGGGCTGTAAAAGAGGGCGTGGACACCCATTTTGAAATCAGTTTCAAACAATAACCATACAAACTAAATTACCAAGTTTAAGTCTAATACGCTCAAAACCGTCCGAAATACAGCATTTCTGTTGATTTGTGGGCGGTAAAAGGGGGTGTGGCTTTTTTATTAACCGAGATATTAACTTTATTAACAGAGATATTAGCAGATATTGTAAATTTGGTTGCCTTAGGTGTTACCGTTTCTGAGATCTTAAGAGAACGATTTTATATACATAGAATGGCGGTAAAAGTAGGCGTGGAAAAATTTATATATCTAGTGACCACCACTTGATCTCATAGCAAATATAAACCCAGTTTCATTATAAAACATGCTCAACTCAGGAATTATAATTTCTGAAAAGTAGGTGTAGTTATAGTCCGAAAACGCCCATTTTTTGTTGAATTGTCGATAGAAGCCATACGAACTAAGTTACAAAATTTTAGTCCAATACAACCGAATTTGTCTGAAATATAGCGTTTTTATTAACTTGTGGGCGGAAATAGGGGGTGTGGCAATATTTTTTGTGTATTATTCGAGATATTAGCCTTGACAACAAATATTGTAAATTTGATGCCCTTAGGTCAATTATTGCCTATTTTTGCAAAAGGTGGTTAACACATGGAAAAAGTACTCAATTTTGGCAAGAAAACAATCTACCCAAACAAGTCAGTGGGTCAGCTGTCTGAATTTCCACCATGTCTGAATTTGGAATTCCTGCAAAACTAATACGACTTTGCAGGATGACACTGAGCAACACCAGCAGCGCTGTTAAAATCGGGAAGGACCTCTCCCCACCATTTATCACCAAACGAGGTTTCAGACAAGGTGATTCCTTATTGTGCAACTTTTTCAACCTAATGATGGAAAAGATCATCCGAGCTGCTGATCTGAGACGTAGTGGCACAATATTCTACAAGAGTGTTACGCTGCTTGCGTATGCTGATGACATCGATATCATTGGCTATAATACGCGCGAAGTCAGTGCAGCATTTTCCAGATTAGAAAGAGAGTCAAGTCGAATGGGTCTGGCATGTGAATGCAAATAAGACAAAATACTTGGTGTCAACAAACAAACAGTTCCATCGTCTTGGAAGCCACGTTACAGTTGACAATACCTCCTTAGAGGTTGTGAAGGACTTCGTTTATCTGGGATCTAGCATAAACTCAACCAACGACATCAGCATTGAGATCAAACGAAGAATAACTCTTGCGAACAGGTGTTACTTTGGGCTCAGTAGGCAATTGAGAAGCAGAGCCCTCTCTCGACGAACAAAAATCACGCTCTATAAATCGCTCATCATGCCCGTCCTATTATGCATCACAAACCTGGACGCTGAGCAGTTTAGATGCAAAGACTTTAGGAGCATTCGAGAGAAAAATTCTTCGTAAGATCTACGGACCAATCTGCGTCAATGGCGAGTACCGAATACGGTGGAATGATGAACTGTATGAGCTGTACGCTGACATCGACATAGTCAAGCGTATTAAAATCGAGCGGCTTCGCTGGCTTGGTCATGTTCAGTGCATGAAAGACGATGCTCCAGTGAAGAAAACATTTGAATCGGTACCCAGCGGCGGTCAACGCAGAAGAGGACGAACGCATCTTCAATGGAAAGACCAAGTAGAGGACAACCTGACGAAGCTTGGAATTTCCAACTGGCACCAGTAAGCGAAAGATGGAAATGGCTGGCGCAAATTCTTAAATGAGACCAAGACCGACATACGGTTGTAGCGCCAACTAAGTAAGTAGGTAAGTCGTGTTCCTGTCCTTTAATTCCACATTTTTAAGCAATAAAGTTGTGGATTTTTAGTTTTCCATAATTCTTAAATGTAGGAAAGAACAAAGAAAATTAAAAGAACCATGCCCGAACCCGGATTCGAACCAGGAACCTCTGAATTGATAGTCTAGCGCACTCTCCATTAGACTACAAAGGCCGACCGAAATTTGTACCAGCTCAAAGTTTTAGTGCAATTTTCAAATAGAAAGTTACTAAAAAAAACAAGTTTTAAGAACGAAACCTTTTGCAGAGATGGTGACAATTCCCAACATCGTCTTGGTACAACAGCGGCGTCAATTGGGTAGGGCTGGGGGGGCGAATGCCAACGCCAACGCCACGCCAAGGATCTGATACTATTATTCAATAAATCTATTCAATAAAACCATCTAATCGTGGTAGAATTATACACTAAAAAATTTCAATGCACTGTTATTTTGTAAATTCGTCTAATTTTTGCAAGATTTATTTAACTTATTTACCAATTTTATCGCATACTATTAATTAAAATATATCTGATTATATAATTAGAAGATCTACTAAGATCTACTTCGAAGTCGTTGACAAATTTTTATCAGAGTATGAAAAGCGATTTTAAGACAGCACAGAGCTAATGAATATATTAGATACATTTGATCCGGATTCGGAAACATTTTTGTCCGAAGATTCAATAAATCAATTTTTTCAACTCTATTCTACCCACGTTGATGAAATTGTTCTCAGGAGCCAATTAAGTGTGCGAGAGAATATTTGAAACGATATATAACAAAATCAATTAAAGATATGGTACAGAGTTTAGAAATAATGCCAATAGCTTGCTCACAAATAATACAATTAGTGTATATTGTTTTGACACTGCCAGTGACTACCGCATCCAACGAAAGATTTTTCTCCACTTTAAAGAGAGTGAAGTCGTATCTTCGTACAACAATGGAAGATGAACGTTTAAGTCACCTCATGCTAAGTCACCTTCTGCGGAACCAGAAATGGTAAAAAAGTTCAACAAGGAAGATCTCGTTAACGAGTTTGCCCTCAAGCGTCAACGTCGTTATCGACTGGAATAAATCCAATATATATTTTTCCCATTAAAAGATTAAAAATTTTATTTTTATTTTTTAGTCCATAGATTTAGAGACTTCCGTGTGTATATTCATATATGTGTGTATAAAAATGTGCATAGCTATGGATTTTTTAAATGTTACGTTTAACGAAAAAAATATTATTATGTCATTTAAGTTTTCTCCCCCCTAAAGTTTTGGTGAAATGACGCCACTGTCTTGGTAACGTTCTATAAACCTATAATACAATTTATTAGCATTATTTTTTTAATTTTAGTGCAGAAAAAATTTTAAGTAATAGATAATAAGGGAAAGCTCAAAACAGATAGGCAAGAACAATAGCTATCAAAACTTGATGCTTTCACTTAATTTAAATTTTTAACACCTTGAATTTGTTCAACCTACGAAATTTTAAACCATCACAATATAGACATTAAGACGGATAACCCCTTTTTTGATAACAATAACGGTTAGTGACAAAAGGTTACCTTGAAACATTAAAATTCGTTGTAGCAACAAATAACTTGCTATTCTTTGAGCGACAAACAGCATATCCTGCTGACATTCTAAGCCTCAAGGATATCTGCATCTTTGGCTGACTGCCGCCGAATGGGACAATGTCACAAAAAACAGCAGCAGCACCAACAACAACAACAAGATGGAAACAAAAGCATCAATTGTTGTTGTTAAATTGAAATGTAAATCGTAATTAAAATGACAACAACAAGCAAGAATTTGGTGTACGATGACAAAAACCAAGCTTAGAGTACCGGAAAATGTTTTCCAAGCGTTACATTGCTGCAGGGCCGGAAAATATCTAGAATTGTATGCAAAAACATTAGACCCACTCTGTCCCATTTTTTTCTGCATTTCCATACACCGCGATTTTTTTTCACTTGCTTGCATTAATTGTCATACAGCCAGCAAGCAGCGCATATTTTTAAGCTTTTTCACTGCGACTTCATCTTAATTTGAAAATCACGGAAAATTCATAGCGGAAAACTCTGCAACGAGATTGCAACGAGCGTAATGGGAGCAGCTTTATGAAAAAGAGACAGCGAGAGAGTGAGAAATATGGTGGTTGCATTACGAAAAAATAAGTACACTTTGAGGTATTGTCAGCGAAGCCTAGCGAGTGCAAAAAACTGGAATTAAGTACTTAAGTAATAAAAGTACTAAAATAAAATTAAAAAAAAATAAAGAAAAACTAAAGAAACTAAGAAAATACTACACAGAGGGAGCGAGAGAGTGACAGAGACACTAAATAATGATGGTCGCATAAAAAGGGTAATGAGCGCTACAAGCCAGCAAAAGATAAAAAAAAGAATAAAAACGCAATAAACACTTCCTGTAAAAAATAATTGGAGCTCAAATTATTCACTACAATAATGGATGGCAACAATGGCGCACCTTGGGCGCGGTTCTTCAAATGTTTAACTGAATGTTGAAGGAGCAAATTAACGAAAATAAGAGAGAATAAAGGACATAATAGTTGAGTTGAAAAACTTAATTATATAGTTTAAGGCTTGAGTAAAACCACAAGAGCCTTTGAGGTTGCATCGAAAGTTTTTCTAAGAAAACTTGCTGAAAGCAATAAAAGGGAAGTATCTCAAGCTATGAGTATTTTTCACTACAAAAATGTTTACCTTAGAATATTTTCAAGATTACAAAATGTATGAAAATTGACACTACTAACTTTAAATGTGAAATTTTACTTATTCATAACTCTGTCGGGGTGGCTTCATATTCATTTAGGGTTGAAAATACTTATACATATTAAAAAGACACCCCCTGTTCCAAAAAAGCCCTAACCAAAAAGTTGCAAGCAGCCAAAAATTTCACTAAATTCTGGTCGACAAGAAAGGTATGAAGTAAAATTTTAATTAACTAAAGTAAATATTAGCTCATCGCTACTGTTGGCTAAGCCGGAAGATACGGTAACAAAGGGGGAGGATAAACTGCAAGGGGAGTTTTTTTTTATGTAATGCACTTTCAACTAAACTGCACTAAACGCAAGTCAAAACAGCGAAGGTGCCAACACATTATGTGGATGTGTAGTAAAAATGTTTGTCGAGCCGTGTAAAAGGTAAGCATATAAATTCTGGGGTAGAAGGGAGAGGATTCTAACGATTTAAAGTTAGCTTTTTAATTGAAACAAGCGATAATTTGAGCTTTTGTTGATCATATTATATCCATCAAAATTTGACAGTTGAGCTAACAAAATTATAACGAAGGGATTTTTTATGCTGCGAACCATGGTATAAGTAACCAGGTAGCATTGACAATTGTTTATTTTCTCTTCTACAAGATAGCTTGTCACAAACAGCTGTTAGTGAAACAAATAGAAAATTGAATAAAGTGTCAAAAACAAACATTACAAAAATTCCACGGTCGCTTTCCGCGGAAATTGGGCGTTAGCAGGACCTCGCTTCAGCGCATTTTGGTGGTTTGAAGACTTAGACAAAGTACAGTCCCATTTATATCTTTTCGCAATATATTTAAATAAAAAATATTTGCCTAAAAAATTTTACTAAAAAAAATTATTACTGTAGCAATATTACAAATATATGATTCCAAAATATTTGATTTATCAAGAATATACCTTCATTTCATTTTTTATGATTTTTTTTTTTCAGAGATCTGTCACCTAAAACTTTCGGTAGACTATCCTGTAACTTGTTGAAAATTTGTTAATTCGTATTGCATTTAAAAGACTATGTCTTACATGTAAATATTAATTTCAATAAATAAAATAAAATAAATAAATAAAATAAAAACTATTTAAAATATACATTTTTTTCTAAACTTATAAACTTATTATAGAATTTTCCATCAAAAGTTAAAAAAAAAAATAAACTGGCCATTTCAGCCCTTGGAAGGACTTTGACCTAGCTTCTATTGATCAAAAGTGTTGTGCGTGTTATTAAATGTTTGATCACAAATGATCGAGAACTGGACCTACGTGTTTTATGCCGACTCCGAAGGGCTTATGTTCTCAAGAAGCTTTACATGGCAATTTTTACTCTCTGAGGTTTGCCATTGTCTGCAGAGAGGTGACGACCGAACAGAAAAATTAATTCTATTGAAAAAACTTTCTGTCTGAGCTGAAATTGAACCCGGGCTACCGCGGTTCTTTCGCTTAGGGGCCACGCACTCTACCCACTAGGCTACGGCCGCCACTCAAAAGTTTTAGAGTTACTTATATATAAACAAATAAACATCTATTTATTAAAAAACAAATTACTTTCTGAGAAGCCATCTGGTTTTAGATCGATCTAGATCTAAATAGTTAAGTGAGGAGGGAGCTAGTCACATAGCAGCCTCAAGGGCCTATTGTAACAAGCCTCTATAAGTTATAGTTCATCCTTAATCATTAAGTTTGTTAGGAACACAGCGATGTCCTTGGGTGAACTATCCGCTATTTAGTGCGATTCTAGGTACAATGCACCTAAGAAGCTAAGTCGGTTCCTAATTAGATCTAATTTTGCGGAGGCGTAGCATATCTACAAAAAATAAGATATTGCTAAGTTCTTTTAAATTCAAAATAATTGTATTCTAAGTTATGATTCTATTCTGTATACTTAGTTTTCTAAATTTGCAACTAAAAATATTTTTTACTTTTGTCCGCACCCGCGACACTGTACGGAGTCTTAACCCCCCGTCAAACACATATTCTGAAACCATCGAACAAACGCATATGCCTGGCCAGACCCCTATACGTTTTTATGTATTTGTGTGGCAAAAAGGGTACCGTAACTTTGAATTTCTAAGTATGCTCGTTTATTATTTTTGTTGATATATGTAGCTACCTAAATGTAAAAAATTTTTTATTCATTTTGTGGAATGCATGAAAAACAAGCATAATCAACTTAAGAATGTTGTTGGCACACAGGATTAGTGCATTTGGTGCAGTAAAAACGTATCTTCCTACGCAGCTTTTCGTCTTGCGTGGCACAAATTCTGCAATCTTTTCTGGAATTCAGTGTACTAGGGCCGCTTTGTTGGTTAGGCAGCATGTTGCTGGGAATATTTAACGGCCTTCCAAAGAAAGATTCAATGGCCAAACGGGTTGAATGTTGTCCCAAAATATGGTTTTTAGCAAGCACCAATTGTTTACTCAGCGTGTTCAAGAACATTCGTCGCTTCTCTTTTTTGGTTCCTTCTGTATTTTCATTGCTTATGATGTAAGCGGCTAATCCCATGACGTCTATCATGTTGCAAAAAAATGCTAATGGCCAACGTCTGGTTGACCGTTTTGTGGAGTAATGGTTACCATTTGGTCCATTGTATCAACGCCGGCCTTTGTTGTAAAATAATATAGCTTCCGGTTTTTTAGCTACGCCTTCAACTTTCTCGGTGTAGTGCACAGTGGATAGCAGATTTACTGCTTTGTTCTTCTTTGGAACGTAGCTGCACAGTGATACAAGGTTATCATAGAAAACGAACACAGATGAAAGCACTGGCTGTTTGCTGTCTTGTTTCACTTCTTTGGGAAGACACCTTTTGTTGGATCTAATGGTGCCAAAGTATGCTAGTCCAATCGACGAAAGACGTTTAGCTGCGTCTAATGTTGTAAAGAAGTAATCAGCATTAATAGTTCTGCCGCTGTTCGCGTATCGATTAGCCAAACTCATGAGCACATTTTCGCCTTGATTTGTCTCTCGTTGTTCTCCCTCTTTACCAGTGTACAGTTTTCCTTGCAACGGATATTTGGTTTTCGCATCGCATGCCCACCATACTTTTATGCCATACTTTGCGGGCTTTGATGGATGTATTGCGTGAACTTTGTGCGCCCACGGTATGGAAATAGCTGCTCATCGATGGTTACACTTTCGTATGGTTCAAAATTACTGGCAATATTGTTATTCAAGAAGTTCCATATGTCGCGAATGGGAGCAGCTTTGTCGGTTTGTTGACGAAATGCGCGCGTACGACTATCGTCAAATCGAATACAGCGCATCAAAGTAACAAATCGTGTAAATGACATGGCTGCACGGAATATTGGAAGTGCATCAGTTTGCCACGTCAATCTTGAGAGCTGCATAGTATTATGACTGACACCAAAAGCCAATAGTATCCCAATAAAAGCGTCAAGCTCAACACTTGTCCTATCAACCTATACTCGTGGTGTGCAGTTTGCATGTTCTGCGTTCCTTTTGCGTGCAACTTTTTCTTCATATAGATTTGTTTGTGTTACGATGATGAACGTAATATTCGGTGAAAAGAAAAGCTTGAACACCTCAAGCGAAGTGATCAGGTTTGTTTTTGGTCCACCTCTGAAACGCATGATGCAGCTTGAGTTGGTGCATTCTCACTTTCTTCTTTTGATTCTTCATCGCTGTCGAATATTTGATTCGCTTCAATTTCCAATTCATACTCAAGGCCCTAGGCGTCATCTTCGGGTACAAAATCTGTTTTCACCGCTTTGGTCTTCAAATAAATCTAGTTCTTTGTCTGCTTCTGTGTGAAGTGCGAAATCACGCTGATGATAGTTGTTGTTGGAAATTATCAGTAAGGCTGCCTGTACGCAAGCGCGTATTGTACACAAATTCTAAATCCTCTGCCATAACAATAGTAATAATTTCACTTTAGTTTCCGCACAAAAAATTTATATTTCGGACTATCGATGTTGTATGTTCAGCATTCAATAATAAACTAATTGAACTCAAAACCAAAATCACAAACGAAAGAAAGAAATAGGAGAAAAATGAACACAAAAACTACCTGGAAGCAAACATCTGCATTGAATTTACATAAAAACAACCTAAAATATAAAAAAATACCTAGAAACAGCAATCTGCATTGTATTTGCCGAAAAAAAACCCAAAATGTGTATAACAATAATTTATTTCATACAAATTGTATAGGGGTCTGTCCAGGCATATGTGTTTGTTCGGGGGACTTTTTTTGCAGTTTTCTTTGTGTTGGAACGATATTTTAGAATTTTTTTTTAAAAATAGAAAGCCAACACTATATTAGGCGGCTACCGGGAAATACAGGTACCTACCTAAACTAGAAGTATGTTTAATTAACGCTCAAAAATGAAATATGCCTGGCCAGAACCATGTGTTTGTCCAAGGGTTAAGAAAGAAAAAAGTTGTGGCATGCGTCAGCAAATTTTTTGCTGCTGTTTGAATTTTGAACTCGAGGAAGCTGCAATGGCAGACAATAGGTGAAGCGGGGTATATTGGTTACTTTTTCAATTATTGTTTAAGACTGCAAGGAGAAATCCTAATAAAGCTCTTCTAACAACAACACTACCGTTATGTTTCTGTCTCTCTTTTCGGCCAGCTAGGTATTGTGCTTGTGTTTAAGTTCAAAATCTATATGCCAATAAAGCGTAATAAAGATTGAGCTTTCTAAAAAAAAAAAACAGAACAGATAAAACAAGGAACCGTTCGATAAAGTTTATTTCCATTCCCTGCTCTCAATCGACACAATTTGGGAACTCTTCGTAACGTGCTTTTGGTGAAATGCTGAGATTAACTTCATTATTAAAATAACGTAAGCATAAAACTTAACTTACATACACACACAAGCAAACGAGCAACACCCTTACAAGAACAAGATATTACCCAAAACATGTGAGAGCCCCACTCAGGCTCTGTTACACTCATAAAAAAGGGCAGTAACAAACCACAAAAATGTTGTACTGTTATTATTTTTACTATTATAGAAGTACTAGCTGATATACCCGGTGTTACTCGAGAGTCATTTATATAAACATTTTAACATACACTTCTCGATTAAATGTTTTTGAAATTCTGGAATAATGAAAAACATGTTGAATTTTATTTGTAAGCTACCGTTAGAAAGGTAATTGAACGAACTTCAATCCAAAAAAGTTTTGGAAAATTTTTGTTGTTGGTGGTTCCATCTCTTGCGGTGAGCTAATTGAATTCAAAGAAGGGGTACGAAGCACATATTTTAAAAATTAAAAACAATTTTTATATTTACTTAATCTTAAAGCTAGCAAAATTACCTTATCATCAACATAAAAATTATGGTGGGACTCAATGCGTCCTTGAAATATGGACATTTTAACATCTAAACAAAGATTTATATAAAAAAAATATATTGAACTTTTTAACAAAAAAAAAATTTTAATGAAATATATTAAAAACAGCGGAGATATTGGCATTAAAAGTAAAAACTTTGATTTTCATATAATTTTTTTCTCATTATTAGCTAGCAATGTTTTATGAAAAATTCGTTGTACTAAAAATGATTGTAGTAAAATTTATATTAGCTGCGTTTTTTTTCATGGGAGATCAGGATCATATCATCGCATTTGCAAGCAAAGCAAAAACAACAAAAAATCAAGCAAGTGAGCTGGACATTTAAATTGATCCAATTCTATGTTTTTAAGTGTTGAAAGCGCAACTGTAAAAGTAGACAACACTTAGCCGTTATTGACGGCTACATGACGCTGCGACTGAAAAAACTGGCAGTACTGCATTATTTGACATTTTAAAAATTTGGTCGCAATAGCATTTTCGCAAAATATTTCGTAAAACTTATCTGCTAGCTACATAAGAACATCAGATATTCTTCTATAAGCAGAAAATAGCGCCACTTGTCTGTGGCCCAATCCCAAACGTGTGGGGTTAAATTTGAAGAAACTTTTGGTAGACATCATTCAGCTATTCATCGCAAGGTGCATAGTTTGTATCCACAGTACTTACAAATGCGGCGCCATCTATCTGTGAATTTAACGTACAGATCTAAACTAATGAAATAATTGTGCTGACCAGATGCGCATATGTTTTATTGTAGCGCCATATAGCTGAAACTTATTGCATGAAAATATTAACTTTTACAGCATTCTCATTCACAGTCATCTTTTCGATGAAATACAACATTTAAAGTACCAATGATTAAGAACTGAGTGACAACGGTGACACAATAGTGAGAAAAAATAGAGCCATCACAACAAAACCATTTTAATAGGAGGGGCGGGGGTGGGGAGGTAAAAAAATTAAGTAGATTACTATAAAGAAGATTTTATATAAACGAAAATGGTCGTAATTACTCTAGAGTCTGGACACACAACTGCTTTCTTAGAGATAAATGGGGACGTTCAAATTAAATAGAGAATTTTAAAACAAAACTCAGTTTTATTAATAGTCTGGTATGAAAAAATAGATTTTTAGCCATAACTTTTGATTGGAAAGACATATTGGGGTAATTTTTTCACATAAATTATTTTTGAGACTTGACTTTTTTGTAAAAAATATAAAAACAACATTTTGGAAAAAATAAATTTCGCGAAAAAATCAAAGGGGGCATCTTGTTGTTTTGATGACAAAAACATTAAAATAGTTTTTGCGCTTAGCTGGAAGAATTTTTGCTATGTCATAAGAAAGGTAGGCAGATGCGTAATTTTTAATTGATTTAATTTTTACAACAAAAACAATTTAAGAGTAATTTTTTGAGTAAAAAGTCAATATTTTGGACCTTTTTTGACATAATTATAAAATATAGTTTCACTGACTTAACGGTACAGTTCAACCTATTTTTGTAAAGTGATTTTATTAAACTTTTGAACAAAAAAAAAAAAATTGAATGAAATATATTAATGGACAGCGGAGATATTTGCATCGAAAGACCAAACTTTGATTTTCATGTCGTCTTTTTCTCATTCTTAGGTAACGATGTTTTATGAAAAAGTCGTTGTACTGAAAATTTCTCCAATTTTGAAGATATGTGAGTGTTTTGATGTCAAAATAACAGAAATTTTTTAAAATTAAATACACAAAAAACTCCGATGGTAAAAAGTATTATAATAACAAAATTACTGTTAGTTGAAAAATTTCGAAGGGGGCGTGGCAAAAACTAAGTATGTAACATTTTAAGTTGGGATGAACTTAATATGTCCACCTAGTTTGAGCGAAATCCGTTGAGCCGTTTAGATTTGTATAAAGGCCAAACAAACAAACAAACAGAAAATGAATTTTATTACTATAGATAATGCAAGATAACTTTGCACAACACTAAACTGATAGATTTTAAAGCATTTAACTGTTTTGTTTTTCGCACAGATTTTTCGAACCTCTGCTCTTTACGCTTAACAGCAGCCCAAAGAATGTATTCTAGTGTAGAAAATTGAAAAAATAACAACAAATTTTTCATTATTCGATAATTTATGTTATTTTTTCGTAAAATAATTTTTTGAAATTAAAATAATTTTAAAAGTTATGGCCATTTTAGTGTCGTCAGTACACTCAGAAATATTTGTGTGTAAATATTACTAATAACTGTGTCCATTACGAATTTTATTCGTAGTTTTCAGCCACGAATAGGATTCGTAGAATCGACGTATATTAGTACATGTTAAGAATATTGTATTCGTCTTCTTAAAAAACAAATGTATATTGTACGAATACATTTGTTACATTAACGAATGATAATAATATCTTATAACGACAAAAAAAAAATTTTCTGTCTGAGCTGGGGTTTGAGCCTCGGCTCTTTAGCTTACGGGCCATGCACTCTACCAGTAGGCTACAGTCACTTTGCAATCATACAGTTCCTTATGTTCTGTAAATGTTCGACAAACAAGGCTGAACGATTTCGGTTTTCAATTTTTTAAACTCTATTAATAATTCGTACGGTCAGCTTACGAATGAATTGTTTCTACTAATATTATTTTTCATTCGTAAATAGTACGAAAGCATTACTCAATACTACGAATGTAATGAAAGAAATTACGAAGTTATTCGTACGAGAAATTTACGAATGTTATTATTTATGTACACAATAATTCGTACAATGCACTAATACGAATTGATTTATTTTTGTTTACGAAAATCATTAGTATATAAAACAAATATATTCGTAGGTAGATATCAGGTATTAGAAAAATTTTACGAATGAGTTCGTAAAGATATCGCAATAAAAATACTTTGTATATTGTACGAATATTTGTAGAATGTACGAATATTTTGTTTACTAATATCATTCATAGAAATTTTACTAATAAATTTTTTCAGTGTATGACTGCCTGAAATCAGGGACCGAAAATAACTGTTATTTTGCAATTTTTAGATGAAAAATGCATTACGAAAAAGTTGCCGGTGAACTTTTATAAATATACCGTTATGATCTATAGTCAAATGATAACTGTTATTATCTGACTTTTTTGATAAAAACCATAACCAGTACGGTCCCTGCCTGAAACTTAACTTAAAATCTTTAAACGCATTTTTCGCGAAACTACTTTTTCCAACACTTTGACATGATGTCTCAAGTTCTATTAGTGTGGATCTTTTTTATATCTCTATTTATGGCTCGGACTAGAATTATGTTAAAATATTGTTTTTTAGTATTTTTAAAAAATTAAAAACTATGAAAAAAAGTCAAAAAAAAAATTATTTTTAAAACAGTCGCCATTTCGCGATAGTTATTTCGCTATTTCTCTAGTCCGGGATAAAGCAAATTTCTTACTAATTAATAATCCCTTCTTTTTTTCAAATGACTAGGAGGGTTGAAATCGTGTCAAGATGGCAACTTTATTTTTCCTCCCCCTCTACTTTAACAGCGTGTAACTTCGTTAAAAATAATTCACTTTTTTTAAAAAATTTTTTTTTGTAAATTCTTAAGATGTGAATAATAGGGCGAAGTGATTATCTATGTGAAACAAAAGTAATTTTGAAAGAATAGGATAACACATTCTAATGAATGGAATTGAAAAATATTGAAGAGATGACTATTAATAGAAACTTTCACCACTCTCCAGCTGTAGAAGATTCTTTAAATAATAGATTTCCCAAAATTATTTTTATTGCAACAATAAATTTTTTTCATTTATTGCAGAATGAATAAATATAAAGCAGAAAATCTTCAATATCTTATTTCGTTTCGATATGACAACATTTTCTTATAAATATAAATTTCTTATAAATCCAAAATATCCTTAAATATCACGGTGTTCAAAAAAATTTAATTTTTTGTCAATATTACAGTCGATTTCAGTACACAGTAAAAAATTTGAGGGTAAATTTTATCTTGTTTATAACATCTGTGTGGTATAAACTTTTCTATTCCAAATTATTTATAGATTTTATACCACTCAATATTATAAAAATAATAAAACAAGTATAATTTAAAAATTTCATATGGATATCATGTGTTAATCAAAATATATTCTGGTTCGAAAGAAAAAAATTCACCGAAATCGGGAAATTTAAAAATATAGTGGTTTCGATTGATCTGCCGAGAAAAATGGTCTTGGAAAAATTTATAAGATTTGATGGTATAAATTTTATAACATTTTTGGTTTGGATTTATATGTTTACAAAATAGTATAAAATTTATGCTTATATTTTTTACTGTGTAGATTTATACACGCTGAATCTGATTCTGACAACAACATTTTTTATCTTTGTTCGATCTTAAGATATGGGTATTTCCTGAAAAAAGTCTACCGTGACCAAAAAATTAAAACTTTTTAAAAACTTATTATTTTATTACATCATTTAAGAGAAACACTTTTTAATTTTATAAGTTTCAGCAATTTCTATATAAATTCATTAACCATGATGATCAAATCGTCTGCACTGTTTCACAAATGTAGTTTTTCTTTTTCATAAATATTTCGTAAACTTTTTTGTTTTAGTAAAAATGGATAAGATAATGGCTAGAGATAATGAAAAAATGGTTGAGGCAAGGAAAGGACAATATATTAAATGTGTTTTGTACTTAATTACTTAATTACCTTATTACTTAAATACCCAATTTAACTTCAAAGGAAATTTTTGTTACGTTTTAAAAAACGGAAGCGATTTTTGACTTGGATTACCAAATTTTCAAAACTCTCTGAATTGGGCAAGACTTTTTGTATGCAACTTTTTTTAGAAATATTTAAAATACCATCATAAGTTAATTTTCCAAGTGATCAAATTTAAAAATCTTCTGTCGTTTTTTTATTAGGCTTTTTGAAGCGGCGTTACGTTACGTTACTTTAATTTTCATTGTAGTTCAATTGGGTAATTAAGAAATTAGGTAGCTAAGTAATGATGTAATTTAGTAGTTAAAAAACAAATTTAATTTATTGTCCTTCCTTGCCTCAACCATTTTTTTATAATCTCTAGTTAATGCCTTCCATTTTTACTAAAACAAAGATGTTAACAAAACATTTATTAAACATTTACGAAAAAGAAAAACTGCATTTGTGAAACAGTGGAAATAATTTGATCATTATGGTAAATGGATTTATGCATAAATAGCTTGAATTAATAAAATTAAAATGTTTCTCATAGATAATATCATAAAATAATAAGTTTTTAATAAGTTTAAATTTTTTGGTCATGGTAGACGTTTCTGTGGAAATGCCCATATGCACTTTTCTGTCTTATAATTATTGATTCTTATGTTTTCTGTGATACAAATAATTTTTAGAAATATGTTAGAAAGGACACTGAAGTAGGCATTTGGGGTCAGATCGTAATATTATTTTATATGTATTTCGTTTATCCTATTATCAGCTGATGTGGCCCTAATCCTTCCGTTTTTTATGATTTTTAAAATATATGCAATTTTCAAGGACATTCTGCACTAAGAAGATGACGCTATATCGAAAAAATATCATATAATCACTATTTGGGTTTGTACCTAAAACTTCATCTAAAAATCTTTGCAAAATAATTTTTTTATAATTCATGTCATTTTAAGGATATCTTAGAGCAGGAAAATGAGATCAGAACAAAACGAAATTTTGTGTACCTTCATTTCATGTTTCAACCGAACCACTTCTTTAAATTTTTCATACAATTAGTTTTTAAAAAATGTCGTGATTTTTTAAATGAGAAACCGGAGCAAGAAGATGCAATCAGATCGAAAGAATATTTTGTAGTTTCATGTTTGTTACAATACCTGTCGAATGTACCCTGAGCCAAGTAAATGCTATGCACTTTTGAAATTCGCCTAATGAATAAATAAGTGATAAAAAATGGGCGGTAAAAATATTAATTGGTTCCTCCGTATCGACCATCAAAAGAGACCCGAAATTCGGGCTAGAATACTGCCTTAAGCTACTAAAAAATGTTTAATTAGAGAGTAGTAGGAGTATTTTGTATTATTTGGTGAACAACTTGTGTTATTGGCGTTGTCGTTTCTCGTAAAACTGCTGCATTTTTTCTGCCCTTTTTGGAATTGCTGCCCTCTTGAGAAAAAAAATAGTGACCTCTAAAAATGAACCGTGTTCTTTTCTCGAAAATGTTGACCTCTAAAGTAAAAAAAATTCCGAATTCTCAAAGATGGCAGAAAGAGGGCAAAAAAATGCAACATTTTTCGAGAAACGAAAACGCCATTAGTTTAAATAAAATCGTTTTCAGCCAAAGACAATATTTTTTATATTATTGCTCTTTTGAAAAGTTAAAGTAATTTTTTGTTGTGAGTGTAACTAAGCGCAGCCAACAATGAGCAGAGCAATTTAGCTCAAAAGTGGGTGAACTTAGGGCGCCGAGAGCAGTTAGTTTGAAATGCGTAGATTTTGTAGGCTTTCATTTTTGGCAGTTAACTAGTGTTTTTACGACAAACAGATGTTGGGACATTTATTGGTGGTGTGAGTGCATAGCGTAGGTTAGTCTGTCGGTTGGCTGTTTGGTTTATATGCGCCGCTTTAGTAGCTCAACTATGTGTAAGTGAGTGATTGCAAAAGTGTTTTGGGGGACACGACGATTTTCTCATTAATGAGTTGGCAACATGAGACCGTTACGAGACGTTTTGACGTCACTTTTACTAGGAATTAGGTAGGCAAGCACAGCAAAATAGACGAGTATCTGTGTGTGTGTGTGTGTGTGTGTTTGTACGATTGAGTGAGAGTGTTAAGTGGGTGCGACAGGAGGGCATGATTAACAATAACATCTGGGTTTGTTGATGAAAACACGTGAAATTTCGAATATGATGAGCTAATTTTATGTCACAGTTAAAATTTTAAGGTTTCAGCCTTCATAAAGGGGAGTTTAGATATTGAAAGACTGACACGTAAAAAAAAAATAGTTAAAGCCAATCTTTTTTAAGATAAACAATCTGTGAAGGTCATGTCGTGGATAAATGGGATCATAGTACTAATTATATTAAACTCTTTTAGAATGTTCAAACTGAAATGTTTTAAGGGTGACTTATTTTGTGTTCAGACTCAGGATCAAATTTAAGTGTCAGAATTATGGAAACAACATGGTGCTTATTTTGACTAATTTTAATTTTAAATCACACACCAGAGCAAATCCGCACCTTTAAAAAATTTAATGGTAGCTTTTTTTTCTATTCGCTCTAGAAGTTTAATTAAGATACGACAAATTTGTCGTACATTTTGAATTTCGATTTTCGTAGGATTTTCGTCTTGTACAAATACTTGTTTACACATAATATTATGAACACCTTAATCTCGATGCAAATTTTAAAATCAAATAGGTGTTGAACGATGTTCAATGGAATTTTGACTTCTTTGTTCTTGTAATGACTTAGAATATTTGAACTTTTTAGTAAACAAGCATCATACTTTGTACACAAAACTTTTTGGTCCATTAAAACCTAAACACCATTTTCTGGTGCATTACGCTACAGCAATAAAAAAATGTGGTCCTCTAAAATATATATGGAGCATGCAATTTGAAGCAAAGCATAAAGATGCAAAAATGTATTTTAATAGCATAACATCGCGAAGAAATCCTTCATATTCGCTAGCAATCAAAACAGGACTCAAATTTTCTAAGTTCTTACTTGAACACAAAAAAGGCTTAAAACCTATTTTTACTTGTCACTCTTTAAATTTTGAAACCACACTTGTCAAAGCTTATTTTGATGAAATTGTTGAAAAGAATGATATTCGCTTTGAAGAATGTGAAATATGTGATGATTTGACATTTAAGGGAACACGTTATAAATCAAAATATTATTTAGGAATTGATTCTACACAATTGGAGTTATATAAAATAATACATTTAGTTATAAGTCAAAATAAATACATTTTTGTAATATGTAAAAATATAACAATTTAAGGCTTTCACACCCATTTAAGAGCATAAGAAGTAGGTTCTACCACTAATAATACTATTAATAATACTCTTAAAAAATATCACAGACTTTAATACTCCTCCCTTACATTTGTATCCACTTAATGACGGGAAAACATACATTCGAGTAAAAAATTTGTTTTAATAATAAGTATTTATATCTTTAAACATATTCTTAATATTCTTCATAGTCTTTATATTCATATGTACACATGAATTAACAGTAATTAATATACAAAAATGGAGTTTCTTGTTTAAAAGTTAATATAAAGCGTGTTCAAGACCTGAATGCAAATATTCGCGGTGGTGAAATTAAATAAGTTCTATTTTATAAATTTAGTACCTAACTATTTTTTGCAAAATTTTATACTTTCCTTAAAATTAAGTATTCTCAAATTTAAATATTTGGTCCTTTTTTTATTTATATTAGTGATTACTTTTTAATTCTATAATTTTAAATTCACTGAAAATTTCTTTTTATTTTCAATACGAAATTGCCTCCAAAAGCGTCCATGGTTGCCCTCCTCTCGTTTAATACTCAATTTTAAGAATATAACTAAATTTTGAGGAAAGCATCACATTTTGAAATTACATCAAATTTTGAAAAAAAGAAATAGTTAAGCACCAAATTTTGATAATAATACTATACTATAAATAATAATTAATACTAAATTTTGCAATTTTAAAATCCCCTACCCTTTCACCACCGTGAATATTTGCATTGAGGTCTTCTACACCCACCCTTTATATGTACATATGTATACTTACTTCTTATGCCTTAGCGTTATTTAAAATGAAATAATTATAACTTTGAATGTAATCTGTATTTTTATTTTTTTATTAATCTATATAATTACATATATAAATTTTTAAGAAGATATTTTGTAAACTTTTCTTAAAATGTTAAATAAAAGTTTTATTAAAAATATTAAATTGCGTTTTAACTTGATATAAGCACATTTAGGGATCAATTTCATTTCAGCTATTCTTAAATCAATCTTATTCTCGGCTCGCATCAAGTATGGATTCGAGCTGAAATTAAGCACCGAATTTTTCGATTAAGCACATTTAGGGATCAATTTAAATTCAGCCATTCTTAAATCAATCTTATTTCGGCTCTCATAAAATACGGATACGGAGCTAAAATTATGCTCCGAATTCTCAAAAGAACCGTTTTCTGAGATCAGCTTGATCTTGGTAATATTAAAATCAATCCTACTTCCCGATTGAATCAACTTTTAGTTCAGCTTAAATCAATACATATTTTCTTGAAGTAAGACTCTTTTTGGCTCAAAATCAAGCATAAACTGGGCTTCACGAGGGCTAAAAATAAGAATTTAGTAAAAGACGATTCCGTTCTGATATCAAGAATTTTGTACTTGATATAGGAAAAACCGTACTTACCGTACTATTGACACCGCTCCGGATTGATTCAAGTACTGATTGCTCAATTTTTTTTATGAGTGCAAAAGTGCAAATTCGCATCTTTAAAAAATTTAATGCTAGCATTTTTTCTATTCGCTCTAGAAGTTTAATTAAGCTACAAAACATGCGAAAGTGTTGTTTCTTTGTGCAAATCGAGCAAATTATTCTAGTTTTAGCAAAATGCTCTCATCAATTGAAGTAAAAAAATTTCTTAAATTTAGTAAATTATTTTAGTTTTCAATAAATTGATTACTTGGATCAAGCAAATTGTTCTAAATTCAAGGAACATAAATTTCTCAAATCAAGCAAATTATCCTAGTTTTCAGCAAATTGTTTACTTAAATCAAGCAAATTGTTCTCAATTCAAGAAAAATAAATTTCTTAAATCTATCAAATTTTTCTCATTTCAAGTAAATATTAGACTTGAATGTAAAAAAAATATTCTTGAGTTTTAAGCAAATGTTGCTTGAATTGAGTATTTTTTCTTAATATCATGTGTTCTAAATTTGCTCAATTCTAACAAAATAATGCTTGAATTGAAAAATTTACGCTTGAGTGTAAACTGATAGCCTATTTGCTTTATTCAAATCACAGAATGCTTGATTTTTTTCTTTCCGTGTACAAAATATTACAAAATACTAACTTAAAAAAACTTAGATGTAACCTTACAAATTTAAAAAAAAAAACAAGCTGTACAAAATATCACAAAATTCGTACTAAGAATTATTAAAATTATTATACTATGAATGTTGTTTATGTTGTAAAACTATGTAGACTACTATAAGGAAGACTTTATATAATCCAAAATGTTCGTAATTACTCTAGAGCAGTGGCATAGCTACGGGGGGAGGGGGAAGGTAAAGGGGATATATCCCCTCCCTTTACCAAGAGCTTTATTTCAAAATTAAGTTATTATAAATTTTGAAAAAATGGAACTAAATTTTTAACATAAATTTTATCTTAACTCATCCAATTGACCGAATGAACTTTTTGCTTAAAGCTTAGTATGATGTAGGAACGAAAAAAAAAATTCTATAAGAAATACATTGAGATTTTTGACAACGAACAGGCAGTGAAATTTTTTCGCCAGCTAGTACGCTGTAGAAGCGAAAATTATTGCTATATTGCCAAATTTCCATGCGTGAGTGGAGAATTGAAATGTCAACATTTCTCTGTCGATTGTATGCCCGTAAATTTAATTAGCGCGGAAATTTGCCATTCAACAATAAAAAATAAGTAATAAGTATGTTTAAGTGTTGAATTTGTTATTTAACAAATTTATTGTTGCATTTATATAGTTTATTAATGTGTAGTCTTGCATTTTATAGGATACAAAACTTCAGCAATAAAAATATGAATCTGTCAACCAGAATAGCAAGTGCTTTTTCTCCACACAAAAATTTTGACTTAACACCAAAATTTCGCGTGTAGAGTTATATGCCCAAAAATTTTCGTTCACACAGAATACTTAGCTTAAAGGCCCAACCAAAATAGACGAGTTTCTCCGTAACGAGTAGAGACGAAAATGTTCTCTTTAATGTAATTCAATGTTGTTGCCCAAAATGAGCAAACGTAATTTAACGAAACTGAACGAAACCATGTTCATACGTTTTGTTCCGTAAGAACCGAACTTTTAGCGTCTCAACTCGTCAGACGTTCGGCAAGTTGCAATCGTCTCGATTCGCATATTTTGGTTGGGCCTTAATATGCAGTAAAAGGTACAATTGTACCTAAAAACACCACTGCTACCAAGTGACACTAAAAACTACCATTATTGAAACCGAAAGATAAAATTTAACCAGATGAATTACAAAGTGCGAATCAGTTAGCGACTTCCATGCAGTTTTCCAGCATGAACAAATGCAGTATGATGATTCCAATTCTATAATATTGAAAAATGCAATTGACTTTGAACTTATATTGACCCTCAAGATTGTGGTTTTAGTTTACCAGCACTCGTTGCCATTGAGTCTAAATTTTCAAATAAGGAATATTGATTTGGTTGAGGCAATCGGTTACGCAGACGATGCTCAGCGTGAAATTGAAAAATGTCGCGAGAATGAAGAAACTTTTGAAAACAATTTCATAGAAGCAAAGTCGCTTGCAGAAAGCATTGATAGTACTGTAACACTTACAAGAACTCAGAAACATGACGGCCTGCCAATTGAAAAATATTTCCGTGTGAAACTGTTAAATGAATTTATGGATTTTTATAAAATGGAGTTGAAGGAAATGTTCACAAACCATAGAAACATACTGACTGGATTTCAGGCACTTTTTAATTATGTCTCTTCAGAAAATAATCTTAAATCCACCTTTGAGTTTTATGAGAAGATTCTTGACTGCCCACCATCAACAGCTGTTACTGAAGTTAGACTGTGCAAGCAGTATATTAGCCGCAAGGGCGCGTTCGTAACAAATGACGTCAACCAGTATGGCTGAGCGCACCTTTTCGTGTATGAAGCGAATAAAGATCTACTTAAGAATTTCACAGGACAGGTCTAGTTTAGAATTTGAATTTGTATGTTAAGCAGTTGTGGTAAGCTATAATTATGTATTAAAATTTTAGAATCGGCTTAACACAGACTAGCTGCCCTTGCAATACTCAAAGATGTGCTTATTAATGCCGATGAGGTACTCAATGAGCTATCTAAAAAGCCAAGGCGGTTTGACTTAATTGTGTAATGCAATAATAATTAATTTTACATGTACATTTTTACTACTTTTTGATTGGTCGCTAGGAGCATACAAACATTAAAATACGCTTACAATATATATATTTTTAAACATAATTTCAAATTTTTTATCCGTCCCCCCCCTTAGGTAAATCCTAGCTACGTCAATGCTCTAGGCACAAAACTGCATTCTTAGAGGTAAATGGGGACGTTCAAACTATATAGAGAATTTTAAAACAAAACTCAGTTTTATTAAAAGTCTGGTATGAAAAAATAGATTTTTAGCCATAACTTTTGATTGGAAAGAGATATTGGGGTAATTTTTTCACATAAATTATTTTCGAGACTTGACTTTTTTGCAAAAAATATAAAAACAACATTTTGGAAAAAATAAATTTCGCGAAAAAAAATCAAAGGGGGTCCCTTGTTGTTTTGATGACAAAAACAGTAAAATAATTTTTGCGCTTAGCTGGAAGAATTTTTGCAAATAAATGCTATGTCATATGAAAGGTAGGCAGATGCGTAATTTTTAATTGATTTAATTTTTACAACAAAAGCAATTTAAGAGTAATTTTTTGAGTAAAAAGTCAATATTTTGGACCTTTTTTGACATAATTATAAAACATAGTTTCACTGACTTAACGGTACAGTTCAACCTATTTTTGTGAAGTGATTTTATTGAACTTTTGAACAAAAAAATTTCAATGAAATATATTAATGGACAGCGGAGATATTTGCATCGAAAGACCAAACTTTGATTTCCATGTCGTTTTTTTTCTCATTCTTGGGTAACAATGTTTTATGAAAAAGTCGTTGTACTGAAAATTTCTCCAATTTTAAAGATGTGTGAGTGTTTTTGATATCAAAATAACAAAAAATTTTTAAAATTAAATACACAAAAATCTCCGATATTAAAGTTTTATAATAACAAAATTACCGTTAGTTGAAAAATTTCAGAGGGGGCGTGGCAAAAACTAAGTATGTAACATTTTAAGTTGGGATGCAATTATTATGTATACCTAGTTTGAGCAAAATCCGTTGAGCCGTTTAGATTTGTATAAAGGCCAAACAAACAAACAAACAGAAAATTAGTTTTATTACTATAGATAGTCAATTGTATGAAAATAGATTTTTAGCCATAACTTTTGATTGGAAAGAGATATTGGGCAATTGCAGGAAAAATAATTCAAATAATTTCAATTATTTGTCCATGAAGAAGGAATCGATTAATTAACCTATCAAATATTAAAGACATTATAATGTACTCTACTAAAATAATAATCATAAGGAGAATTAATAGAGCATGATCATGAAAGAAAGTAAGTTGTTCTAAGATAAGAGGGGAAGCGCTATCCTGAAGACAATGGGTTGATCAAGTTATCATTTTCTAAAAAATGGTGAACATTATATATGGAGCTTAAATTCACCACCGTTGTGATACCACAGAATGAAATAAGGTAGTAATCAAATGAAACTTTTATGTAGGATGTTCTTTCTTAATGTGGCAGAAGCTGTAGAAACATGTGATATTAAATCTGAATCAAGTGTTATGCCTTGCCCTCAGTTAAATCAAGTTACTAAGCGTTCTTCTCCACAAACTTTAATTGGAGTGTTAATTGGAGTGTTTTAAAGTTTCTTTGATTAGGAATAAGGAAAGAAAGGTTATAGCGTAGGACTATGGCCCGACCAGGATTCGAACCCGGGACACCAGTGCGACAGTCAAGCGCGCTACCACTAGACTATCGTGGCCGCCCTTAATTTGGACTTTAAACTTAACTTAAATTGGACTAAATTCAGAGCACATTCAATATAAACAAAATATATACAACGGATATTTTATATCGATAAAAACAGAAAAGTAAAATAATTATAACAAAATTTTAATTTTATCGAAACACCAGACGGAAATTTTGTCTTTTGGAAGCATTTACTTTCATATTCTACGTTAAATTCTGAGATTTCTTTGAAAGATTTTGATTTTATATAAAAAGTGCAACGTGACGTATGAGTGTCATTAAATTTAAACAATTTAATTTTATATATAAAACTTTAAAAAATTGTCTGTAATATCTATTGTTATTGCTTAACCTCTCTAAGCTTTTGTTTCACAGCAAGAGCACCTTGCATTGTGTGTGGCCAGCAAACGACTTAAATATAAATATAAGCAACACTTTGTCAACGCTGCATGAACACCAACAACATTTAAATAAAACAATAAAATTTACATCATCATCATCATCATCATCGTCTTCGTCATTAGGAGTCGGCCGTCAAGACGTTGACACAAACTAAGTTACTACTACGAACTACTGAACTGCAATGAAAATGCAACTGAAAAGAATTAAATTGTTGTATTGTGAAAGAGAGTAAACTTCCGTTCGCCCCAGGGTTGCAAGCTGCACCATCTTCGGATGCATGGATGCGACATGCTATCGCTTTGTGCACATATATGCTACATTTTATTAAAATGAATTATGTGTAAGGCAGAGCCGAAATAACACTTTGCGAGGCCCTGAGGCGAAAGAATGTTTGTTAATTTTATAAAAGTATTTTTTTTTTATTTTTATCAATTGAATGGATTCTATTCTAAAACTTATTAGAAATTTTAAAATATATTAATAATAACTTAACTATGTATAAGTTGAATGGCCAAAATTTGTTTTTTTGCAAAAGTTGTGTTTTCATGAAAAGTTTAATAACGTTGCGTTTCACTCGTTAATAAATTTTTCCCATAAATACACAAAGTAGTAAGTTTTCTTTATAAAATAGTGTGTAAAACATCGTCAAAATTGAAAAAGGCAAAAAAATAGTGTTTGCTGGACAAATACACACAGGTTTCTGCACTGTACACGGTTAAAAATTTTGGACTACTTTTTAATCCAAACTTTGGTTTAAAGGAATTTTTAATCCAAAAAGTACTACTTTTTAATCCAAACTTTGGTTTAAAGGAATTTTAATCCAAAAAGTACTACTTTTTAATCCAAACATTAATTTAATTTAGCTGGGTCTTAAACCCACGTTCCTGAAAAACTTACTTGTATTCGTAATGATGCGAAATAAGCAAAACTATGTTAAGAACCGAGTTGGACGAGTAGATAAGGAATTGGACAAGCACATCAGAGGACATGTGTTCAAATCACGAACTGGTCAGAACAGTTTTTTTTATTTTACATTAATTTAGCTGGGTCTCGAACCCACGTTTCTACTCGCTTGCTTACTCACTGCAAGCTTACTTGCATTCGTTATGATGCAAAATAAGCGTAACTTTCTTAACAACTGAGATGGACGAGTGGATAAGGTGTTGGTCCAGCACAACAGAGGACGTGAGTTGAAATTATGAACTGGTCAGAAAAGTTTTTTTAACTTACGTTGATTGCTTTTTTTAAACTTTTTTTCGGATTGAAAACTAATCTTTTTTGGTTTGAAAAATTTTAAACTTTTCCTTGGATTAAAATGTAATATTTTTTGGTGTTGTCCTACATGTAATCAAAAAAAGTTTAAAATTTAGTCCAAGATTTTAAACCGTATACTTAAATAACATATACAGTAGAGTGGAATTTGTATGGAGAAAATTTTTTTCTGATCTTTAATTACGGACCAGGGTTTTGTTTCTTTACTAAACAGAAGTAAACTGTGAAATTTTCAGAAAAAAATATTGATATTTAAACGTGCTGCTTGCAACCTTAAGTTGAAAATCTGATTTATATGGGGAAAAAGTGCTCTTTTTTTTTAAAAATCCCAATAACTTTTTTATGTGCATATTTAAAAAATGGTACACGTCTCGTTTTTGATTTAATTTTTTTTCAAAATGTGGTCATGGAAACATGAAAATTAGACAAAAAGTACTAGAGTTGTATAATTTTTTTCCTTGTTGTATTAAAAAAAAAAATAGCAAAAAGCCAAATTTGAAAAACTTTCATGGAAATGTTGTGGAAATATTTTCGTAAGCTATATTCAAAACAGGTACAAAAAATTGTGGGATTACGTTAAATTACCTGGTCGTTATAAAATTTTTTGGTAGAGTGTACCTTTTTGGAAATTTCGTATTTCTACGAAAAAAATTCCAAAAAAATTTTAAAATGCAAATTTTGAAAAAATCACCGAGAAATGGATTAAAGGTAGTTGTGAGCTATTTTGTGCAAAAAATTAAGAAAACCAAAATTCGGATACCAAAGTTATAGCTATTGAAACTTGACTTTTTTTCCAAAAATTTTCAAAGTGTTTGTTTCTGGCACTTTGAACACAAGAAAATTTTTAAAAAATCTGAAAAACCATGTTTCTCACTTAAAATGACTTTAATAATCTTGAAAATATATAAATAATTTTTTTTAGAAAAAATTTTAGATTCCAGGGATGCCAACATGTCATAACCTTTAACATTTAGTGTAAGAAATATTCAAAAAACTCAAAACACCAACAAATTTAATTTTCACCGCTGGGATTTTTTAGAAAAAAGATCACTTTTCCCCATACAAATCAGATTTTCAACTTAAGGTCGCAAGCGACACGTTTAAATATCAATATTTTTTTTTTGAAAATTTCACAGTTCACTTCTGTTTAGTAAAGGAATAAAACCCCGGTCCGTAATTTGTTACTTTCGAAAAAATAAGAAAATAAGAGCCACTCTAATATACAGGGTGTCCAGTTTAAGAAAACGGATATTTACGGAAGTGAGGAGGTCGAGTTAAGCACAAAATCGTATGGGAGGGGGGAGGTTTATTTTCACACCCTTAGGAGTTACGGGGTTAATTGGTATTTCATGACTTTGATCCATACTATTGTTTGTGGCAGAAAAACTTACTCATGGAAATAGTTATCTTAAGAGCTTATTTGAAAGGCAATAACTTGACCTTTCTAACGGTGTATCAACCAATCTACCCGACCTATCCATTACCGAGCTGTGCTCGTGTTGAGATGAAGTAAATACGTTGAAACTAAAAAATTTCAAATTTGAGCGCAATTTTTTCAGAGTTTCGCGTAATAAATCAACATTTTTTATAGCATCAAATTTGTGATTTATTTCCAATGGCATCAAGATCATAAACATTTTTTTTTAAATAACAAAGTTAGTTGTACTTCAAAAATTTCACTTTGGAGTTCTTTTAATTTTTCTATTTTTTTTTTAACAGAATACAATTACGTAGAAGAGAATAACATTATGTATTCATTTTAGTGAAATTTTTTAAGTCCAACTAACTATTTGAAGATATGTTAATGCCTTTAATAAGAAAGCAAATTAAATAAATCACAAATTTGATGATAAAAAATTATTGATTTACTAGCTGATATACCCGGTGTTACTCGAGAGTAATTTGTATTTTAATATACACTTCTCGATTAAATGTTTTTTAAATTCTGGAATATTGAAAAACATGTTGAATTTTAAGTTTGAGCCACCCCTATAAAAATATTATTTAAAAAATGTACCGTGTTTTTTTAACGAAGGAATAATTTTATCACCTTTTTTACAATCAAAAACTGTTTTTAGTTATTAACTGAATATACTGGTTACTGGTAAAAATTTTACTTGCACCTTGCATATGGATATCAAATTTGTAAAAAAAAGGAAAATGGACACCAAACTTCCTAAATTTTCTAGTAGTTGTTCCAGTTGGAAAATAACAATTGGTTTGTGTCTAAAATAAAAAAAAAAAAACAGTTTCCGACTGTTCTAAATTATTGGAACCGTGTTGGTAATGCAGTGCTTACTTTTAATTTAAAGAACATTTTCGAGCATACTTTTCACGACTAAAGCTTAGTATGCTGTAGGAACGAAAATTTTTAGGCAATTAATTCTACAAGCGAAATTCTAGTGTAGACTTAACACTAACACATACTTACTATAACCTGTTTGTTGACTGTGTTAGTTGAACATTATTGTTAAATGTCAAATTTCCACGTCAATTAAATGTACGGACATATAAAAGGCAGCGAAATTTTGACATTTTAACTCTCCAATCATGGTTGTGAACTTGGCTGCATCGAACAAATTTTTCGGTTAGACAGCATACTAACCAACGAAAAAA
This sequence comes from Dichetophora obliterata, assembly GCA_963920525.1. Classification (NCBI taxonomy): domain Eukaryota; kingdom Metazoa; phylum Arthropoda; class Insecta; order Diptera; family Sciomyzidae; genus Dichetophora; species Dichetophora obliterata. Next base: position 224,795,731 of record OY986436.1, on the reverse strand, counting down.
TTCTGTTCTTTTCGCTGTCAAAAACGCAATGCATTTCTTACGGAAGATTTCTTTTCGCTTCTACAGCATACTAAGCTTAAAGCTTTTTATGCTGCAGGAACGAACATTTTTAGGCAATTAATTCTACATTTCTTACGGAAGATTTCTTTTCGCTTCTACAGCATACTAAGCTTAAAGCTTTTTATGCTGCAGGAACGAACATTTTTAGGCAATTAATTCTACACGCGGAATTTCGGTGTAGACTCTACACTAACACATACTTATCATAACGTGTTTGTTGAATGTGGTAGTCGAACATTTTTTTTTTTTGGTTAGTACGCTGTTGATCCGAAAAATCTGTTAATGCAGCCAAGTTTACAAAACCATGATTGGAGAGTTAAAATGTCAAAATTCCGCTGTCTTTTATATGTCGGTACATTTAATTGAAGTGGAAATTTGACTTTCAACAATTATGTTCAACTAATTTTTTTTACTTTATTATCCTTAAGAAAATTTAAAAAGTTAGTTTATATTAACGTATATTGAATAAAAAAATGCATATTGCAGGGCACTCATAAGAGATAAACAAAAACTATCCAGGTGGTTTTTTTAGCCCTTTTAATTACCAAAAACTCTTTCATAGGTTATTCAAACGTATCTCTAATTCTTAACTCACTTTTCCGCGTTTTTAATTTTCATTATTTTACAAAAGAACCATTATTTTGAAGAGGGTCCTCTTTTGGTGATAAAAAGTACCCTATGTCCCAACCCAGACGTAAGAAACCTACATGTGAAGTTTAAAAAAAATCTATTCAGCAGTTTTCACGTGAAGCGCGTTCGGACAGACAGACAATATTTTTAAAAATTGCATTTTTGGAATCTACAACGTTCAAAATGTTCAGTGCAGAAAGAATTTCGAAAAAATATTCAATGAACACATTTTTTTTTACAATTTTATTATATGTATAGTAGACCGGATAGAAATTTAGATTCCGCCATTCGGGGTCTCAAAAGTTAGAGGAACTCATTAAAATGATTTCTGCATATTTTTTTTCAAATTGGAGAAAATCCGCCGAAACAAATTTGATTCTCCTGAAGTGTATTTTTGTTAAAAAGATCATGTTTTTTGTTTGTAACTTGTTATTTTTCACAAAACGCATGTCCACATCTGCTCAAATGTTAAATTTCTTACTCATACCCACATTTTGGCATACAAAATTTTTAAAATTGCGTTTCATTAGGGGTATTCGCGATGTGGTGTATTTGCCCTTGTATTGTGTGTTTTTGGTAAATTTGATATTTGTAGTAAATTTTGTAAAATTACAAAAATAAAATGCATTGTGTTTCAAATACAACCTTACAGCAAAAATACAACGAATTTTTTTGTGTATTTGATCAGCTGATCGCAAAAGCATATCTGCTCAACATAGAAAGAAAGTTACTGGCTGCGCTGAGTTTAATTTATTAAAATAAACATTATTTCGAGTTTTGTTTACATTTTTCTTATGATTTTCTTCATGATTTCAATTTATATTTCCAAACAAAAGTGCATACCAAAATCAGCTGATTTTAAAAATACAAGACTTTGTTGAAGGTAGTTGTAAAGTTGTAAATATTGTAAAATTTGTAAATATCGTAGCATATGTAAAAATTTATCACAAATACACCACATTGTGAATACCCCTATTATAGCTCTTATTGACCAACGAAAATTGAATTTTTTGCTATTTTCAAAAACACATTTTTTAAAAACCGCTGTAAAGACGGATTTTTCATTGGATTTACGTGAATTGTTATTGTTGGAAAGGTATTAAGTTCTTCTTTCTTTCTGTGTATCGTTTTTATCAAAACTGTGTGCGAAAACTGACAGAACGTTAGAAATTGACTTTAGAAATCTGATAAAATGATACATTTCTTACTCATACAAATATATAATTATAATAAATTTTAACGTGGTTCCAACTTTGTGTACGTTTCACGCACGAGATTGTAAAGAACACAGATTTGATTAAAGCGTTATACAGAAAGAAAGAAGAACTTAAGACTTTTCCAACAATAGCAATTCCACGTAAATATAATTAAAAATGTGTCTTTACAGCGGTTTTAAAAAAGTGTTGTTAAAAATAGCAAAAAATTCAATTTTCAAAAAAGTCAATAAGGGAAACATAATTTTAAAAAAATTTTATGTCAAAATGTTGGTATGAGTAAGAAATTTAACATTTTAGCAGATGTGGGTATGCGTTTTATGAAAAAGTTACAAGCAAAAAACATGTTTGTTTTACCAAAAAGGACCTTCAGGAGAATCAAAATTGCTTCGACGGATTTTCTCCAATTTGAAAAAAAAGTATGCAGAAATCATTTTAATGATTTCCTCTAACTTTTGAGACCCCGAACGGCTAAAATTTTTTTGTCCATACAAGAACGATCCGGTATAATGAATAGATAACGCAAAACTCTGAGAAAATTGCGCTAATTTTTGAAATTTTGTAGTTTCAACGTATTTATTTTATCTTCACACGAGCACAGCTCGGTAATGGATAGGTCGGGTGGGTTCGTTGATACACCGTTAGAAAGGTCAATTTATTGCCTTTGAAATATGCTTTTAAAATAAGTTTTCCATAGGTTAGGTTTTCAGCTAGAAACAATAGTATGAATCAAAGTCATTAAATACCAATTAACCCCGTAACTCCTTAGGGTGTGAAAATAGACCCCCCTCCCATACAAGTTTTTGCTTAACTCGACCTCCTCATTCACCTCCGTAAAAAATCGTACTCTTTCACTGGACACCCTGTACATCATTCTAAATGTTTAAGTTTCTTATTTCTAAATCCAGTGAGAAACTGAGAATATATTTAAATCCCGATTTTGTTTTAAATTTCTCTATTGCTTTTGAAATTTGGAGGTCCCCAAAATCGCGAAGCCCTAAGGTAGTTGCCTCAAAATTTGTTTTATAGTCCGGCACTGGGTAAGTTGAGTTTGGAAGGAAGATCCGTAGAAAAAGCTCAATAAAGAAGCTGGTAAAGAAAGATTTTTTGTGACGCAAACAATTTAGGGAACATTTTTTAAAAGGATAAGAAAAAGTCGAAAAAACCTGGCAGTTTTAAAAACGCAACAAACTTATTTTTTAAATATTTATTAAATAGTATATTTTTTAAATTGTAAAAGTTATTTATTTATCATATGCTATGAATAGGTCTTTAATATTAAAACTCATTCAATGTGATTGCCGACATGAAATGAGTTTCTACAGACGCAATACTGTGCAACAAAAACACTTGCAGCAATTGCAGTTGAAGCAACAACACAAACAACAATACCAAGAGGCAAAAACAATTTAAGCCTCGCCATCAACATTGCAATAAAGTCAAACACATCAACATAGGGTGGGTAAAATGTGGCGCTTAAAAGCATCAGATACAAAAGCAACAGCAGCAGCAGCAACACAAACAGCACCAAATGTAGTAGCAATATATTTATTGCTCTACACGCAGCAGCAGTAGTCTGCAAATAGAATGTTGAACATTAAAGAAGAGGAGCAACACAGGCTCAGGGCGAGCTCGTTAGACCATTGGGCGCCAAGCCCAACCATAACCAACATCATCATCATCATCGTCATCGTCCTCACCATCATCATGAATGCGAAAGTCATTCAGCTAGCCAGCCCAACTAGTGAGCCAAGATAATAAATCGTACTTTCCGGTGTCTGTCCAAATAGTAGCGGTGGTGATGGTTCTTTTGTGCGTGAGCCTGCTGCAAGGTTGTGCACCATAATGTGTTCCACTTGACTGGACATTTCGAAACAGTTATATTGCAGATAGGATCTGGCACCAGCCAGCCAGCATCGGGTACATTTAAGTCGGTGCAAGTGATGTGATGCGATGCAATGCAACGTGAAGCGATACAATGGTGGCCATTTAATTGCAATTGCAGTTGCTCACATGCATGTAGAGGAGGGTGGCAACAACACAACTACAGACGCAGCCAAGTCATGGAAATTTTATTTGAATAGAGTTTTTGATTAGTTTGTCAAGAGTTGATTGTACATTTTATGGCTCTATTTGATCAGTGTCGAATGTAATGATGCGAATATTGCAATGTGGAGGCTGTGTGTTGATGCGGAAAAAAATGGAAATTTAAAATTTCCTTTCCAGAAGCTACCTAGCTATATGAACGCAAGAATTTAAGAAAGAATTTTTATATAAATAAAATATGGACTTTCTTAAAGACAAAAAGAAAATAGTGATTTTCTATTGGTATTGTAAATTTTGGGTACTCAAAGGAGTTCTTAAAAAATGCCTGATTACAGTGCGTTTTGAACCAGTCGCAATGGTTGGACATTATTCTTTGAAATTTAGAACACGGTTAACGTTTAATTGAAAATTTTTAATCGATAGTCACTTTTAAGATAAAATATCAAGAATAAAAACATTTTAATTTTATAGAAATAAAGTCAATATTAAGGGAAAATTATATACTAACGTGTATCTATTCTATTGGTTAACCCTAGAGAGGTAATCATTTTTTACACACGATGAAGGTAATGTACGTCGGATCGACGTAGTCCAGTTTTAAACCTTTTTTTCGAGGAGAATATAAAGCAGACCTCTCCAAACTTAAAATTAGATAATTTAAGAGCTTTATAAATATAAAAGCACAGAAATTTAAACTTTAATTTGTAATGTTTATTTCATTTTTCTAAAATATTTCAAGGAACTCATTTTGAACCTTATATGCATTAAGTCAAAAAGTAAAATTTTATTTAAAATAGAAACATAAAAATATTCTTCAGGAAATTGACTACATTTGCTTATTAAGGTACTATTACAGTGTGTAAAAATTAAAAATCAATTTGTTTTTTCGTTAGAATATGGTTCCTTAAGATCTTAAGAATACGCATACAAAATATATGTATATTTGATATACAAAAAAAATATCAAATAAAAAAAGTTATAACATATATTATATTCATATGTCGCGTGATATTCAAGAGCGTTTAAATCTTTAATCGCGTTTTTCTCGAAACAAGGTTTTCCGAATCGGCTTCTAAGATATCTGGAGTTCTACTTGATCGATTTCGATGAATCTTAATTCATTGTGGTTCTATTAGACTCTGTTAAGCACTAGACCTATAAAAAAACAAACAACTTTTATATTTTTTTTTGTATGGCTGAAAGTTTCGGCAAAAAAGGGGGTTTTTGTAAATTTTTTCAATGCATGCCATTTTTTTTTATTTGCGTAGGTTTAGTGCTCAACTACAACCCTTAATTCAAGATAGCACTTTGATTTTTTACTCTCAGAAGCTTTGTAAATGCTGGACACGAGAAGCCAATTGCAACAATTTTTTAAACACGGTGACTTCAACGACCTGTAGAAAATTAACAACAACTATGAAGACAAGAAAAAAATTTTATATCATGAATAATTCTTGATTATGTTAAAAATTTGAATCATTAAAATTAACACTAGGTAAAAAATATTAATAAAAAAGGTGCTTTATAGCTACACACTGTAATAGTACCTTAAATAGTTTAAATTCACAAAATAAATAAAAAAATATAAAATACATTAATTTTTGCAAGAAATACAGAGTACAACTTTGTGCTCCCCACATATATTGGAATTGCATGTCTTGCAAGCAATCTTTGTCATTCGTCGTTTTGTATGAGGACAATATCATGGTTAACTAGACACGGTAATGTTAGGGCTGAATGTGCTCTCTTTCTTAGTGACCATAACTGTCAAAATCAGCCATTTTTCGAATGAAGAAAAGGTAAGAAAATAAAACTTTGACTTATTGAATTGAACATTGTGTGTTAGGTGCCAAAAAAGTTTAAAAAATTAGATTTTAAGTGATTTAATTATTTTTTCTTAAAACTTTGACTTCTTAACATTGTTTACACTTTGCCTATTTTTGCTTTCTCATCGTATTCTCAGTTGCAGATTTTGTATGAGCTGTGAACTTCGTTTTGACATTTTTGGTCACCGGCTCTCCGCCCTAACAGTAACTGGTCTAATTAAACCATAGACAATATCTACAGTATTTTCGTTTTTTGTCTTTTTTGACAGTTTTGACACTTGTTGTGTCATTATCACTAATAACTTTAGAATTGTTCTTTTTTGTGGTCGCTCGCAGAGTTCAGCAGACTCTTTCTCACTCAGCTTTTCAAAATCATTATTGTCGCACTCTGCTAAAACTGTTTAAATTAACCCATTTCCGGCGGCTCCTTAATAACCGGCTTAATAACCGGTCCAAAATCGATGAAACTTCGTCCAGAGTTTAAATATGGCCCTAAATTTTATCTGGCAAAAAAAGATAAAAGTACCTCCACAGGTAAAGGCTGAGCGGCCTGATGCATTTTTGCACCACTTGCTGCATCACATATCTTCACAGCCGTACCTGCCCATTTTAAAACAGCAAACGGGCTTTAAATTTATTTTAACATAAAACTTATAATAGTTACTATTGAAAAACAATTTTCGACATTGCGATTTGAAGTATTTTTCCGGAATTTTCAGAAATTAAAAAAAAAAGGAATCCAAAAATTGCGACGCGCCGTGGGCTTAAAATCCAAATAAACGACCGAATCGATTCAAAGCAAAAATAATGTATATTTTCAAAAGTCCATACTAACATAATCATAAAAGTGCCAGGTTATATCACTTTCGCGCTTACGTGGAGAATATTTTAAAGATACTGATGCAAAAATGCACCAATATCTGGCAAGGGGTAAAGCATTCTATAATCCTCTCTGAGAGACATTTTGAGGATCTAAAACGCAATGTAAATTAATAGCATATAGCAAAACATAAAAAGTAATTTAAAAGGTAATCTACGTCGCAGCTACGTAGTGTGTTTTTAGTTTTGTCATAAAAAAACACTTGCTTTGCGACAAGCTAAGCAAAACGTTTACACATTGCAAGAGCACATCAACGACTAAAACTGTGTGAAAAAAGAAAGCAGTACGAAGAAACAGAAATGAGAAAATTTAAAATATTTACGCAAACTACGCCGAATCGACGTAGATAACCTCTGGAGGGTTAATTTAAATAACGTACACAAGACCATATGAACGGAGAAATCCGGCTTTTTTTAGGTTCTTAGAGCCAATTTTTCAGTGCAAGTTTATCTGTATCTCGGTTAAACTAAGTTTAAACCAAGAAATAAGTTTTTCAGTGAAAACGAACCAAAGTTTAAACTAGGGTTAACTGCTCAATATTCATTAGTTAAACTTTGGTTAATTTGCCTTTCGATTTTGACAAAAGATTTCTTTACTTAATTTATACAAAAATATAAATTCATTCCATCTTCAAAAATTTAGAAAATAAGAAATAAAAAGTGAGAAGTGTACATTCACGGCAGAATATTTCTAATGTGTATAGAGATAAGGAGTTATTTCAAAGATTTCGAATTTCTAAGTCGTCTGCATACAGCGTTTTCTAACTTATTAGTCGCCACACTAAAAATAAAACTTCTTGGTGAGTTAAATCATCATTCAAGTATTACATTACATGGACACTTGCGTCCAACGATATTTATACCTCGAACATACACCGAAAAATTAAAAAAAAATTCATGAAGATATGCCTTTTTTCGCGTTTAAAACCTTACCCCGCCCCTTAACAAAATACAATTACGTAGAAGAAAATATCATTATGTTTTCAATTTAGTGAAATTTTTTAAGTACAACCAACTTTGTTATTTTTGAAGATATGTTAACGATTTTGATGCCATTAGAAAACAAATTAAATAAATCGTAAATTTGATGCTATAAAAAAATTTTGATTTACTACGCGAAGTTCTGAGAAAATTAAGCTCAAAATTGAAATTTTTAGTTTCAACGGATTTATTTCATCTTCACACGAGGACAGCTCGGTAATGGATAGGTCGGGTGCTTCTATTAGCTCTTAAAATAAGTTTCCCATGAGTTAGTATTTATGCTAAAAAAAATAGTATGGATCAAAGTCATGAAATACCAATTAACCCTGTAACTCCTAAGGGTGTTCAATAAAAACACAGCCCCCTCCCATATGATTTTTTGCTTAACTCGACCTCCCCCCCTTTCATCTCCGTAAATATTCGTACTTTTAGGGCGCGTTAATGGTGGTGACTTGTTGCTTTGTCGAGCCAAACCAGAAAAGAAGGCAGAAAAACGCTGCACATACAATTATATGAAATAAGCTCAAAGTACGAATAGGTCCAGCCGAACAAGCAGCTTAAAGCGGCTTGTGCGCTTTTATTCAGAATGCCGATTGTTGATGGTTTGCATGCGTTAAGTTTTATTTACATGATGCTTACTTATTATTTTCATTAGGTTATGTTAGGCTAGGTTAAAGTGGCGGCCGGTCTGTTATTTGGTCCGTTGTGGTACCACAGTGGATCTACTCCTCCTCTCCTAAGTACTGTCGTTAAACTACCCTGAACTAATAAAAAGCAGTAGACGCTTAACGTCTACCTCCTCAAGATCCCTGAAATCATTAAAAAAGAGGTTTCCAGCATTCTTCTATCTTCTGCGGGCTAAAGCGGGGTATTATTTTCATTTAATAACATAAAAAAAAGTAGAGCAACAGGCGCCTTTTCGTTGTTTTTTCTTGAGATCAAAAGCAAAAAAAAAAAAACTAAAATTAGCGATCAGTAGCTTTTGTTTTCCTCTAAATTTTCTCATTTGTTGTGAAAAATCAATCATTTGATATAAGTCCGCATTCGGGCAAATATTTAAGAAGCCTTTTGATGAGTCGTTTATTCAGCCGATTGAATTTTTTCTCATTATTTTTTATGTTGGTATTTTGTTCTGTTCTGTCAAGGCATCAAAAACAATTCCAAGTAAAAACGCAGCAACAAGACAACAGAAAACAGCACAAAACAATTGCAAAAAAGTCGAAACAAGCTGTAACAGCAAGTGACTTAAAGCCACTTACAGTGGCTTAAAAAGAGTTTCAGCATAATTTTTCGTATTTTCGTTTCTTGTTGTAAACTGGTTTGAGGAAAGCAAAAAGCACACACGAAATCACGTGAATTGTTTGATTCTTCTATTGCAAAAAAAACCAAAAAAAACCTAATATATACTAACAAACTCAAAATAGTCAAAAACCAGCTGCAAAAAGTCAGCGACTTAAAATTATTTAAAGCTACATACAGTGGCTTAAAGTACGTTTCAGTATAGTTTTTTCGCTTTTTCGTCTATTCACTTGTTGTTCGTTGGTTTGAAGAAAGCAAAAAGCACACACGATCACGTGACTTTTTTATTCTTCGATTGCAAATATAAACAAAAAAAGAAACGTAATATATACATTTGCACAGCACAAAGTAGTCAAAAACCATCCGCAACAAATCAGCGGCGGTAAGCGCGCACAATACGCACTACCAGCTGCTTTAGCTTGACGCGCTTTCAGCTCGGCTCGGCAAAGTAACAAGTCGCCACTATAAACACGCCCTAAATGATATTTTTTTTTGTTGCTTTGCCGAGCCGAACCAAGAAAGGAAAACTGAAAAACTCTGCACATATAAAATAAGCTCAAAGCGCGTATAATGCCAGCGAAACAAGCAGCTTAAAGTGACTTGTACGCTGATATTTAGAGTGCCGATTGTTGCTTTCTTGCTCGCTCACACAGTTTTGTTAAGTTCCTAAATGCATTTATGCAATGCAGCAGTGTGTTTTATTTTTAATTGGTACTAAGTTTAAATACGAAAAAAACTGCGAAAGCTCTGTTGATATTCTTATAAATAGTTTCGTCGCGCAGTTTTGATTAAAAAGTTTCGAGCCAATTCAAAATAAAACAGACTGATGCATTGAATAAATTCATTTAGGAACTCAACCTTTTCCATTAAATAAAATAAAAAAGTTAGAGCAACAAGGAAAACTCCAATAAATACATACATATATTTTATGTTGTTGTTTTTGCTGTTGCTGTTGCGCCTTTTTCTTCGTTTTTTCTTGGGATCAAAAGCAAGTGGATGAAAAAAATTAAATTAAGCTATCAGTAGGTTTTGTTTTCTTCTAAAGTTTCTGAATTGTTGTGCAAAAATCAATCATTTGACATCAATCTGTTATATGTGTTTGCAAAATAACAAAGTAATTAAATGTTGAGCATAGATGAAGCCATCAACAAGTAAATAGTAAATATTTACTACACATATAAATGATTGATGTCCAATGATTGACCGTGAAAGCTCCGCACTCGGGCAATGTATAGGAAGCCTTTCGGTGAGTTGCTTATGCAGCCAATTGACTTTCTTTCTCACTATTTTTTTGTTGTTGTTATTTTTCCTGTTCTGTTATTTTCCTGTACTAAAAAACAATTCGAAATAAAAACGCAGCAACAAAAAACAGCACAAAACTATTGCACAAAAGTCGAAACAGCAACTTACAGTGGCTTAAAGTGCGTGTCAGCATAGTTTTCCAATTTTTGTTTCTTGACTTATTGTCCGCTGGTTTGAGGAAAGCAATAAGCACACACGAAATGACGTGACTTATTTGATGCTTCAATTTCAAAGTAAACAAGAGAAAAAATAATATTTACAGACACTCAAAATAACCAAAAACCAGCTGCAACAAGTCAGCGGCTCAAAGTAACTTAAAGAGACTTACAGTGGCTTAAAGTGCGTTTCAGCATAGTTTTGTCGCTTCAATTGTTGTTCGCTAATTTAAGGAAAGCAAAAATCACACACGAAATCACGTGAGTTTTTTGCAAAAATAAACAAAAAAGAAACATAATATATACAAACAAACCCAAAGTAGTTAAAACCATCTGCAATAAGTTAGCGGCGGTAAACGCACACTATACGCACTATCAGCTGCTTTTAGCTTGACGCGTTTTCAGCTCGACTCGGCAAAGCAACAAGTCGCTAATACAGATGCGCCCTTGCACTGGACACCCTGTATATTCACCTATAAATTCACTTTATGGTTATTATAGACCAGTGGTCGGCACCCATAAAGCACATGCTTTGCCAAGAGTCACACGAATTCTTATGCTCTTTCGCTCACTCGACAAAAACCAGTGGTGAAGCAGCATTGTTTCGGATGATACGCAATTGTTTCGTCTCACTTCCACTTACAGTCTCCTTTTTAATTTTGCCGACCACTGTTGTAGACCATGAAAAAATGTCAGCCAAATTCGACAAGGAAAAAAAAGAAGAATGCAAGAAATACCTTTAAATCAATTCAGGTAAATTTTTGTTCATCATAAACCGAATCTATGCTCGCCTGCTCATACTAAATTTTTATAAATTATTAATTTCTAAATTCAACTATCATCATTCCATTCCCTCTAATATCAGCTACAATTAAATTAATGAATTCTCTTTTCGTATCCTGCAGGATTATGTTCATTATCCGCATATTTTCCGAACGGCTTAGTCAAGTTATTTAATATTAAATCAATTTATTCCTTTGAGCTACGAAACTTTCATCATTTTGTTGCAGCCCAAAGGTTTCCTGTTTCTACTCCTCTTCTCCTCTTTTCCTCTTCGTGTAATATTTATTTGCTAGAGACTCGAGTATCGAGTGGCGGCTGCAGGTAGGTAGTCCTGCTGATATCCGCTTCCGTTGTATGGCTGTGAGTTGTTGTTTTTTTATGTTTATTGAAAAAGTTTTGTTTTTTTATTCTTTGTTTCTTTGGAAGAACCAAAGAGTACTATAGTTAAGCCAGTAAAAAGGGGCCACGGTTCAACTGAGTGGGTGAGAAAAAGTTGAATGGTTGAAGATAACTTTCAGCGGATGTCCTGGTTGACCGTATAGCTAATTAAAACTTTTTGCAAATTGTTAGTTTCTAAAGTTGTTGAGGATTTTGTCAGGCTTAAGATAGAAATAAAAAAAAAACTATCGATTACATTATAGCTTCAACAAGAGTTTTAATTGCATCAAAATTGGCAAGAAATAATAAGTGGTTGCCAACTTTTTAATACCAACATTTTGAGTTTATTACATAAACTTACTTGCATTATTAAAAAATGGCTTCCTTTATTGATCGACCTCGTAGTAATGCAGTCAAAATAGAAAACTGAAGTGTGTGCCAAAAATTTCATAGGTCAACTCTTTTCCCCCATGCTATTTCTAGGCTACTGTAACAGCATTTTTTTTATAGCGTTTGAAAGTTTCTACCATATTTTGTGCCACTAAAGAGCTCATAAGTAGCATTAAAAAAATCTCAAAAATCACTTTGCGGTTAATAATCATTTTCACTTGAAAACATCAATTGATGCTCTGGCCACATCATTGTCATCATCAGCACAACATGTGCATTCACCGTCATGGTTGCCACGAGAACGCGGTGTGCCAGTGTTGCCATGTCTATGCAATGAATTCCCAGTTGTACTTGCAACAACAACTCAACCTACACTTCAACTCAAGTCTTTTTTTCCTGCCATGCAGTTTGTCCGCCTGTCTACTTCTATCCCAGTCTTTGCTCGGTTTTTATTTTGACTTTTGTTGCTGTGGCTTTTATAGTGTTTAATAAAACTAAAATAAAATAAATTGAAAGTGTTGGCATGAAATCGCATACGAATATCAAAAGACCATGAAATAAAATATTTATAGCTTTTGTAGGAATACTAATAATAATATCTAACGGTTTCTGATTTTATTTGACACTCTCAACTGAATGTAAGCTGAATTGATATTTTATGCTTAGCAATTTTAATATGTATAAAAAATGTGTTTACGACTGCCACGAACACACCAAACCCTAGTGGTGAAAAACTAGCGATAGTTAATTATTTATTCATTATTCATTTGTTATTCATTACGCATTTTTTATTCACAATTCATTTTTTATGCATTATAAATTTTTTATTCAATGGTGAATAGCAAGATTTTTTATTCATTTTATTTATTATTCAAAAGTGAATAACAATTGAATAAAAAAGAAATAAAAAATTAATAATAAATAACAAATGAATAATAATTAAAAAATGAACAATGAATTAAAAATTAAAAATTAATAACAAAATTATAATAACCAGGGACTGTAAGGGTTATGATTTTTTTCAATAAAAGTCAACAAATAATCGTTATTTTTGACTGATTTCATTTCGATCAAAAAAAAAGTTAAAATTTGACTTTAAGTTTTTCGATCAAAAATAAATGTTAAAATTTAACTTTTAATTTTTCGATAAAAAAAAAGTTGAAATTTGACTTTTAAATTTGGCAAAAATAAAAGTTAAAATTTTACTTTTAATTTTACAAAAAATTTAAAAAAAAATGTTAAAATTTGACTTTTATTCCTATCAAAAATAGAGATTAAAAATTTGACAGATCTATTTCTTATTAACTATCAGAATAGTTAAAATTTTCAAAACAATTAATAGAGTACATTTTCTATACTTTTACCTATATTCGTCACATTTTTGCACAGAGATATAAACATTGCTATCGATCTTCATAACGTCGCATTGCATCGCTTAGTTGCTTATCATTGCACATTTTGTTTTCATTTATATCGCAAACGACTTGAACAGCGACTACAAGCAGATGATATAAGAATTAAAGTATAGCTTTAACTTTTGATCGAAAAAATAAAAGTCAAATTTCAACTGTTATTTTTGATCGAAAAAATAAAAGTAAAATTTAAACTTTTATTTTTGATCAAAAAATTAAGTCAAATTTAAACTTTAATTTTTAATCAAAAAAATTAAAGTAAAATTTAAACTTTTATTTTTGATCAAAAATATAAAAGTCAAATTTTAACTGTTATTTTTGATCGAAATAAAATTGGTCAAAAAAAACGACTATTTATTGACTTTTTTAAAAAAATCAGAAAAATTAAAATCATAAAAGATTATTATTCCTTAGCTAACAAGCATCACATTGCTTTATTCAAATATAGAAAAAATTTACTCTTTCCATTTGACTTTTTGAATAGAAATTTAAAAAATAACTGTTATTTTCGGTCCTTGATAATAACAGAAGAATAAAAAACGAATAACGGATAAAAAAATTTTAATTCTGAAATTTTTTGGGCATTGCATTCTTTGTGTATACCGAAAATTAATAATTAATCAATTTTTTTACAATTGAATGTGTATTAAAAATTTTGTTCATGAATCAATTTTGCATTCAATCATTCACCTTTTTATAAATAAAATCAAATTTATCTTTACATCTCTGGTTTTTACATGTTTTACTACTATTGTTTGTCTCGTTCTTATATTTTTGAGTGCAGTATTGCCGTTTGAAAAAAATTTATGGATACTTTTTTAAGCCTCAGTATAAGTTAAAATACTTTTTTTTAAATCTTTTTAATATGAATATATGTTTTTATTTGCAAAAATTTAAAATAGTAGGCATTTCCTTAAATTTGACAAAAACGTTAAGAAAAATGATGACATTGAGACATTTTCGGACAGTACTTTCTTATCAAAAAATGCATTAAAGCAACCTCTTTACAAATAACTTTCAAATGTTGTGATAAATATTTTAAGTCTGCCTCATAGCTCTGCTCATGCTGGACGATTTTTTTTTTATTTAAAACTTACTATAAACTATAAGACTAGTAGATATTTTTTTTGGATAGGAAAAGTATATTGTTTTGCAAAATGCTTAAAAACGAATAATTTTTAACTTTAAAATTTAATATAAATAAAGGGCAATAGCAACCTATTTAATTTATATTATACCAAACTGAATAAGCTATTAAATTCTTTTTTATGTATTTATATATTATTTTGTATCATAGCTGTTAAATAATGATTACTAATCGTATTCGTTAGTAATTCAATTATTTTTTTAAAAATGTGCAATAATTAATTAAGTACAGTTTTTTGTTTGTAATCGTAATAAAATAATAACGATTACTTCAGATTACGAAAATTATCAAGAAAAAATAATCCGACTACTTTTAGAAATTATTTTCTATTCTTTTTTATAGCGGATTTTTTAAAGCGGCTTAGATTCGTTTAAACAAAAAAATTTTAAAAACGTGATCACGGTCACTTTGTAAAGGAACATTGAGCGACTTATCACATTCACTAAGAACGGCGTTCTTGAAAAATCACCACATTACTCATCTCTAGCTTCTATAGTGATTTAAACTATCGTCGATAACTTGAATATTGAAAAAAAAAAATAAAATTGAATTTTTAAAAATTATCTCAAGTGGAAATTTGCATAAGGACAGATCAGGAAATTCTGATTTTGATTTCAGATTATCTAATCAGGTTATGATTTTAAGCGTGAGACACTTTTTGATGTTCATCCTGCACGGTTAAAAATTTTGGACTACTTTTTAATCCAAACTTTGGTTTAAAGGAATTTTTGATCCAAAAAATACTAAGTTTTAATACCAACTTTAGTTTAATTTATCTGGGTCTCAAGCCCACGTTCCAGAGAACGTGTGTTCAAATCACGAACTGGTTAGAACATTTTTTTATTTTACTTTAATTTAGCTGGGTCTCGAACCCAGTTTCTGCTTGCTTGCTTACTTACTGCAAGCTTACTTGCTTTCGTTATGATGCAAAATAAGCGTAACTTTCCTAACAACTGAGATGGACGAGTGGATAAGGTGTTGGACCAGCACAACAGAGGACGTGTGTTCAAATCATGAACTGGTCAGAAATGTTTTTTTATTTTAAGTTGATATTTATATTGCTTTTTTAACTTTTTGCGAATTGAAAACTAATATTTTTTGGATTGAAAAGTTTTAAACTTTTCCTTGAATTAAAAAGTTATCTGTTTTTGGTGTTGTTTTATATGCAATCCAAAAAAGTTTAAAATTTAGTCCAAGATTTTTAACCGTGTGATCATATAATCACGGGATCTCCAGGTTTTGCAAGTGTCTATAAATAAATTAAAAAAATGTTTGGTGACTTACAGTAGATTGCAAACTTAACTAGAAATTCATTCCTATGCCTTAAGTATAATAAAGGTTTCCGCTTTTAGCCATATTTACGTCATAAAATTTAAAAAATTTACTGAAGATAACCTTTTACGCATTTGAGGGAAAACAACCAGTAGGCGAGCGGAACGGCCACTTGATACCACCCTGATCAGAATGAAGAAAGTGAAATCATAGCCTGATGAATATTTGTTAATTGTGCCATAAATAAGGGTCATAAAAGGTCATCATTATGCAATTCTCAATAGGAGAAAATAAAGAATATTTTACAAAAAAAGAAAAGGTTGTATGAAATTAATTTGATAAGAATTTGATAAGGGATCCTAAGGATCAAATCTGGCAAACTTGATATAAACTTGATCAGATATTGATTAGATATTGATATCATTAAAAGGTCTATCCATAACATATCAGGATCATATTCGAATGGAAACATCTTTGCTTCAATAATTTTGAATCAAGTTGAGCTTTTGCTTTTTACATAGGTATTTTGATTACAATTTGTAACTCTGAATCAGATGATATGTTGATTGGAGATAAAATCTTTTATCGATCTAATAATTTTTGTAAAAAATTGTGACCCCCAATGTTTTTTTGCTTGTCTTGAACCAAGGAATCGCCAGCTTTTTTATTTACCTCTCTACCCGACTCACCCTGTATATAGTATATGTATAAAACGACAATTAACAAATGTCAATTATGCATGTTGAAAAGTTTTTGGGAAATATTTTAGGTGTAAAGTTTCAATAACGACTTTTTGGTAAAAGATGTGACTTTTTGGTTAATGTTATATCAATTCAAATCAATTCAATATCAATTTCAAAATATCAATTTTTCCATCGATATATCAAGCAATTTCGTGTCATGTGCTATAACGGATCTAAAATTTTCAGATTATCCAAAGAAATATCAACAAATTTTCTATTTTTTTTTTTTTAAATATCAAAGAAAGAAGGCATGCACCTTATACAAACAAGGTTTGGTCTTTGACCTGAAAAGAAAGGGATGTTTTTATTTAGAGGAATTGATTGGAACCATACGTGAATTATTGATTAGGCGAAACAGCCGTGAAAGACAATTTGAATGTCTTTCAACCGAGGCTAGTGTTATGCCTTAACCTCGGCAAGCATTTCCCGCCCTTAGTTTTGTTCCTGTCCTTTAATTTCACTTTTTACACAATTAAATTGTGGACTTTTAGCTTTCTATAATTCTTAAATGTAGGAAAGAACAAGGAAAGTGAAAAGAACCATGCCCGAACCCGGATTCGAACCAGGGACCTTTGGGTTGATAGTCTAGCGCACTCTCCACTAGACTACAAAGGCCGACATTTTAGCGGAACTGTTATCTTTCAATGTTAGAATTTAGAAAAAACTGTTGATTAAGTGTATTTTTACATGGAAAACAAGACAAGGATACTTCAAATCATCCTCAAATTATCAAGTAGTATTATTAACGCATTAGGAATGAAATTTGAACAAATCTATTTATCCTTATCTTATCTGTAGTTTACAAAAAAAAAATAATAATATCCGTAGCGATTGGCCTCCCGTACATTTTTCGGTATCTGTCCCATCGACTTTTGAATCCCAATTGCGTCGATTTCCTTTAGCTCTGTTTTAATTTTTTGTATCAAGCACTCCTTATTTATGGCTTGATAGCCTTTCCCATATACTTTTCTTTTGAAATTTGCTAAAAAAATTTCGATGGATATGAGTTGCGGTATTTTTGGAGGGTTCAAATCATTCGGTAAAAATTCACGGCCTTCTTATATTATAAAACGAACGCAGTCACTTGCGTTAGATTTCTAACAATACATTTTAAAGGGAAATTTTAGTGAGAAAGATAAGGTTTGTTCTAGTTCATATGGAAATTGAATTGCCAGACAAAAAACCCCAAGTGAGGTGATTGCGTGCGTTTAACAAAATAAGGCCATTAATGTTCATGTTATGTAATCCTATCTATCCTATGTTACTTTTGCATAATTTAGGGCTTGATGTGCTTGGCTTTATTAGAGCAGTTTTAATGCATGAACGCGTTGTTGTCTTTGCATGTCCTTGCATAGCAATGCATTAAACGCAGCAGGCACAAGCAACTTAGTTATGGCTATTTTTTATGGCACAGTTGTAGTCATGTTTACCTATATAAATATAAATGACGCAATTTACACAATATCCCGTTATAAGGCAGGGTAGAAAAGCAAGCAAGCAAGCAAGCGTACTTAAAAGGATCCTTTAGGCGGAGGAATATATTCGCAAATCGATATTGTTATTGCAACAAATATTTAAGGCTCTGTGGCAGCATAACGGCGATTGTGGTCAATATTAATTCTGTTGTGTTTCTATCGAGTAAATAGGCAAAATATATAGTATACGAGAAAAATCTATATTACGATAAACAATATATAGGTACATAAAGCAGGCAAATGTGTATGCAACACAAACAGGATATAGTGTGGATACGACGGAAGTGCGAACGTAACGCTAGTGGTAGCGAAGATAAAGCAAATATTTAATCTCTGCTGAGCAGCATAATACTGCAAATGTGTGTACACAGAAAAAATTTACATGGGACATTCCACACAATATTTGCCACCAAAAAAGTTTTTTGTCCTTAAAAGTTTTTTATGGTCAAAAAAATTTGATACTTATTTTTTTACTAGAGTTTTCCAATGGTCCAAATTCGACCTTTTCACTGTGACTTTTCGACCTACACTGTGATATGAAATCGCTTACGTTCTCAGATGAGCGTAGAAAGAGATAAAGGAGGACTCTATTTCTATTTTCAGTTTGTCGCTCAGTACTAATCAAAGACTTTTTTTTATACAGATCAAAGAACCATCTGTAAGGGGAGGGGTAGATTTATTTAGAGGAATTGATTGGAACCAAACGTGAATTATTGATTAGACGAAACAACCGTAAAAGACCATTTGAATTGCTTTTAACAGAGGCTAGTGTTATGCCTTAACCTCGGCAAGCATTTCCAGCCCTTAGTTTTGTTCCTGTCCTTTAATTTCACTTTTTACACAATTAAATTGTGGACTTTTAGCTTTCCATAATTCTTAAATGTAGGAAAAAACAAAGAAAGTTAAAAGAACCATGCCCGAACCCGGATTCGAACCAGGGACCTCTGGGTTGATAGTCTAGCGCAATTTCCACTAGACTACAAAGGCCGAAAAAAAAATATCTAATTTCATCAGCTTCTATACATCCCATTTAAACAAGTCAGGAAGGCTGCGGCTTTTCGGTTGAATCATATTGAAATGCTTTATGGTAAAAAACTGCATAGGTTCCAGGGGACATTCTTAGGCATCGGAGGTTTAAGAATTTAAAAAAAATGTTTACTGAATATAAATTTCTTGAATTTTGAGAAAAATGCACTTTAAAAATTATTAAAAATAGGCACTAGGGCGTATTGAATTACAATTTATTTCGAATTTCATATTCTAAAAGGTCTCAAAAGTTGCATTGGGTAGTCAGGATCTTCCCAAAAAATGTAGAAAAAAATAAGGATATATTCCTCTCCCGCAAGGACAAAGTTGTTTTTTGAGAAAAACAATAAACAATCAAGACCTCAAAATGCTTTAATTTTTGTAAGAGAAACTACATATGTGTTAAAGCAAAAGTATATATAAACTTTAACTAACAATATTTTGGCAAAGACGATGCTACTCTTCGTTTTTACACACAAGGTCCTGTGTGAAGGATATTCTAATCTAAAGGTACACTCAAGATAGCACAGAACTTTTAATTGTTTTCTGATTGTTTAAATTTTGGTGATATTGATTACAGTGTTAAGGATTTCCTTAAATATGGCGAACTAATAATTTGCATATACTTGAATGCAATTTTTTACTTTTTCAAAAAAATTAATATAAGATTTTATATCTCGGGCACCAGAAGTGGTACCGAAGATAATTTTCGCAATTCAGATTTTGGAAATAGTTTTGAACGAAACCCTGTCTTAAAATATCTTTTTTAAAACAGCAGGGTAAGTCCACGATTTTTTTTCCTGTTTTGATATTTAAAAAAATTTACTTTAAGCATGAAATGTAACAATTTTGTTCATATCTCCTTTATGGTTATTATTTCATAAAAATACTTCGAAACAACAATTGTTAAGTCAATTGGGACCCATCGAATGGCAAACTCAGAAACTCAAAATTTTAGTATAAAATTTTTGTGAATGCTGAGTTGAGTTGTTTTAACAAAATAAAAAAATTTATTCTAGGACGGAACATTTTTTAAAAAATCGAAATAGGAAAAAAAATCGAGGTCTTAACCTAATGTTATAAATTGATCCTTTTGGACAGGGTGTTGTTCAGAAACATATTAAGAATCTGAATTGAGAAACTTATCTTCGGTATCACTTCTAGTGCCCGAAATATAAAACCTTATATTAAGTTTTTTGAAAAAGTTAAAAAATTGCATTCAAGCTTACATTTCTCAAAAACAAGAAAATGCATATGCAAAAAATTTGCAAATTATTAATTCGCCAAATTTAAGGAAAACGTCAACACAATAATCAAAATCGCCAAAATTTAGACAATCAGATTGAAATTAAAAGTTCTGTGCTACCTCGAATGCAGCTTTAGATTCGAATATCCTTCACACAGAACCTTTTGGGTAGAAATCGAGAAAGGCATCTTGTTTGGCGGGGTATTGTTAGTAAAGTATTTATTTATGTTTACTTTAAGAGATATATAGTTTTTCTGACAAAAATCAAAGCATTTTGAGATCGTGATTTTTTACTGTTTTTCTCAAAAAACAACTTTGTCCTTGCGGGAGAGGAAGACATTCTTATTTTTTCATAAAATTTTATTTGGTAGATCCTGACTACCCAATGCAACTTTTGAGACCTCTTAGAATACGATCTAAATTTTTTACGCCCTAATAGGCACGAATTCAAAATTGATTAAAAAACAGCTGATAGTTGCTGAATGACCATAACGCTGACACACGTAACTTATGGCGTTGCCACTTATTCGATAAAACCAAAAGCTTCCTTTCAAAGTTTTTTCAAAGAGATTTCCCCTAATGTAGGATATCATGAAAGGATGTAAAAAATAAATTTTTTTCAGAAATAATACGCAAACAAAACACAAAGTGGTCACAAAATGACATTAATTAAGGTAATAGAAGTGTTAAAAGTTTTTTATAGTCAAAAAAACTAGAGTCTTTTTTTTTACTATCGTCAGTGGGCGATATTCGATCTTTTCACTGTGACGTTTCGACCTACACTGTGATATGAAATTGCTTACGTTCTCAGATGAGAGACTAAGCCTAAATCAAAGACTTTTCATTCAAAAATACGTTGTACCGAGAAAAACTACCGTCAATAAATATCGTCATATATTTGATGTCAAAATAACGGGAATTTTTAAAAATTTACTGTTTGTAAGAAATTTCACCAATCCAATATATATTCGCACATGTTACATAAAAAAATGCTTATTGTAGGGTATCCGTAAGAGATAGCGAAAAATGTGTAGAATATTTTTTGTACATCATAGCAATGTCTAAAATTTCCTCTTCATATTACTGGTCAAATATCACAAAAAGCATTCGGTGCACTCCTTCATCCAACTCTTATTCATTTAAAAGAAATATTAGCCAAATCGGTTAGGAAACACGGGAGAAAATGGTACCGAACTGTTTTGCATACGCCTATTTATATATGAATAAGGAAATGGCTTAAAAAATAGATTTCTGTATATAACTTTATAGTGGTTTGAACTATTTGACAATTTTTTTCACAGAAATTATTTTTTACGCTGTAAAATTTTGTAAAAAATATAAAAACATAATTTTGAAAAAAATTATTTTTTATCAAAAAAATCATAGGGGGTAGGTAGGTAGCTCATGATTTTCGATGATAGAAACTGTTTATTGAATTACATGCCAATATTAACTAACCTGTTTTTGCAGATAAATGATATGTGATATAAAAGTGTGTGAAAAAAAATTTACAACAACAACTTTCGGCCTACTTTTTGAGCAAAAATTGATTATTTTAAAGGTTTCTGGAAAGCAATATAAAACATTGAAGTAATGAGGTAACGGTAAGTATTTCCTTATTGCTTAAGACTTATTTAATTGAACTTTCAGACAAAGAAGATTGGATGAAAATCGATTGGAAAATGGCTGAGATATTTGCTTGCAAATTCAAAACCTGAAATTTCAATAGCTTTTTTCTCATTCTGAGGTGATGACCTTGCTTCAAGGAAATGCGTTGTATTGAGAAAATGTAGTTTTTTGAGATATCGCAATAATTTGTATGTCATAATAACGGGAAATTTTTAGCATATTATCCGTGAAAAATATTACAAAAAAAAAGGTTTCATATACAGTTATTTTTCTCAACCAACGACTTTTCATACAAAAATACGTTGTACTGAGAAAAACTACAGCTTTCGAGATATCGTCATAAATTTGATGTCAAAATAATGATAATTTTTCAAAATTTACTGTTTGTGAAAAATTTCACCACCCATTCCAATATGTATTCACACATGACACATAAAAAAATGCTTATTGTGAGTATCCGTAAGAGATAGCGAGAAATGTGTATAATATTTTTTGTGCATCTCAGCAATGTCTAAAATTTCCTCATACACCGTGTTCTTTCATCTCTTCATCTCTGGAAATTCTCTTTTGAACGCTCATATATCAGGTCAAATGTTACAAAAAGTATTCGGTGCTCTCCTTCCTACTCTAATTCATTTGAAAGAAAAATTATCCAAATCGGTTGAGAAACACGGGAGAAAATGGTACCGAACTGTTTTGCCTACGACTATTTACATATAGATTTCAATGTTATACAATGAATTTTCGACATTTTTTTATTTTACGTTTGTAAAAAAAGATCTTTTTTTCAATCGCTTATACTGCAATAACTGACGAAGATAGAAAATTTGTTCCAAACAAGAAATGTGCGCCTTTTTCTTAGTTTTCGACATTTTCACAACGTCACAAATTCAGTTGTGTTGAGGTCAAAAACCTTAGCGTGCACTAATGAAACGTATATCGCTGAAAAGGTGATTTAATTACCTGTCCAATGGTATGCAATGCATATCAAGTTTGTATTTTTGATAAAAGGATTTCTCCATTAAAAGTACAACTATCGTCATTTTGACCCCAAAAATTTTTTTAAAAGCAGTATTTGGTACTACAGTATATTCATGGTACTAACTTCTAGTGGAGAAATCCTTTTATCAAAAATTATATGTATTGCATGCCATTGATTGCATACTACTTTTCCAAATTAGTTAAGACGCCAAAAATTTTAGAGCACACGAATGAAACATAAACCATTAAAAAGGTACTTTAATTTCCTGTCCGATGGTATGCAACACATGGTACTAACTTCTGATGAAGGCCAAAAACCTTAGAATGCACGAATGAAACATATATCTTTGGAAAGGTTACTTAATTACCTGTCCAATGGTATGCAATACATATAATTTTTGAATTTTTCATAAAAGTATTTCTCCATCAGAAGTTACTACGATGAATCTGCTCTAGTACCAACACGGTTAAAAATTTTTAACTACATATTAATCCAATCTTTAGTTTAAAGGAATTTTTAATCCAAAAAGTACTATTTTTTTATTTCAACTTTAGTTTCATTTAGCTGGGTCTCAAACCCACGTTCCTGAAAGGAACTTACTTGCATTCGTTATGATGCAAAATAAGCGAAACTACACTCAAAGAAATATTCTTGGTAAAATTGATACATAACTTTTGTTAATCCCTAACAAAACCAAATTGTCCAATCAATTCAATTTGATCAATAATGCATTATTCTTTCGTCAATTCAAAAGAAAATTTATCCATTTGATTAAAAACAGCAACAAATTCAATGCGTTGTTTTGAAGAAATTGTTTTACTAGCTTGAAATATAAGTTTGTTAACTTGATTTAAGCATGTTCACGCTGACAGACTCGTCCGTCAATCAATCGAAATAATATTTTAGAATTTTAATAAATAATATTAACAAACTACTTTGTTGGCTTGATCAATTGATTTGTTATACTGAAGAAATAAGTAATGTTATTGATAATCGACCGATTCAAGTGGATAAAATATCAATTTCATAATGATAAAATGGATTATCAATTTCAAAAACCTTTAATAATGTCAACAAAAAGAAATGGTTGGTCTTTCAGTGGCGTCATTTGCGTTTTTAAATCATGCACAAAATAAATTTAAGAAGATAAAATTCGGGAAAGCTTTAAAATACAGTGCAATATTTTAAGTGGAAGCTAACTTGTGTGTGGAAGCTAAGTGTGTACATGTGAGCTTGTGAAATAAATTTGTTTTGTTTTCAAGTGAACCAATTTTACCATAATGCACCTTCGACATATGAGGGACTTCAACATTTTTTTTTCAATGAATTCAGCATGGATAATATCAACGTTTGTGAATTCCATCATTATATTTATAAGTATGTTTATTATACATAAACTGTAATAAAATCTTTTAATCAGAACAACAAAGCAATTGAGTATTATTGATAAAAACCATGTTTTCAATAGAATAGAAAATTCAACAAACTATTTTTCATGTTGAAATATTCTGTATTCATATTGACAAAGTGCTTTATCAAATCAACAATAAAAACGCGATATTCGTGATAAAGGCTTATATCAAATTGAAACATCCATTTATCAAATAAACAAAATAAATTTTTGTCAATATGATTGTAGCTTATCACCTTTAATCTAATTGACAAAAGCTTTTGTTGACTGTATATTGACAAAAAATGTATCAACTATACCTAGGAATTGGTCAATATGAACAAATATTTCTTTGAGTGTATGTTAACAAATGAGTTGGACGAGTAGATAAGGTGTTGGGCCAGCACATCAGAGCATGTGTGTTCAAATCACGAACTGGTCAGAACATTTTTTTATTTTAGTTTAATTTAGCAGGTTCAAGAACCCACCTTTCTGCTTGCTTGCTTACTTATTGCAAGCTTACTTGCATTCGTAATGATGCAAAATAAGCTTAACTTTCTTAACAATTGAGGTGGACGAGTGGATAAGGTGTTGGATTAGCAGAACAGAGGACGTGTGTTCAATTCATGAACTGGTTAGAAAATTTTTTTATTTTAAGATAATATTTATAATGCTGTAGAAGTGTGGAAACCTCGACGAAATTCTCCGACTATATATTGCGTGAACTCAAGATCTCAAAAATTTAGCCAGGGGCGTTTTTGAGATATAGAAATAAAAAGTTGGAATTCAAAAAGGAAAACTCAAGTTTGGTTTTTCAGTATTACCTCGACAATGGTTTATTTGCAAGAGGGCATAACCTAGCCTTAAGCTACAGCAAAAGGCCTAATCAAGCATTAGTAATAGAAAATGGCATATATTCGAAAGTTTAAGATACGCCATCTGCTAGTGAAATTTATCTTAGCAACTGATGTTAAGACATAAGATGCAGTTTTCTACATATAGAAATGCTTTTTTTAAACTTTTTACGGATTGAAAACTAATCTTTTCTGGTTTGAAAAATTTAAAAAAGTAATCTTTTTTTGCTGTTATCCTATATGTCATCCAAAAAAATTTAAAATTTAGTCCAAGATTTTTAACCGTCAAAATGAAATAATGAGTATCAAAATGAAACATATAACCCTATTCTGGCAAAGTGACAATTGTTATCCAGCATTTTTAACAGTTCTATATGTTTGTTGTAATTTTTTGATTTCAAAACAAAATTTGAAGCTCAAAAATAATAAATTTTGATAAAAATTGTCACTTGCTTTTCAGATAGTGGCAATTTCATTAAAAAATTTTGTTTTTTGAGCTTCAAATTTTGTTTTGAAATCAATTTTGAAAGCAATTTTTAAATAAATAAAAAGTAAAAAAATTTTTTAAAAAATAAGCTTTTATTTAAAAAGACTTAAACTAAAAAGAAAAAATAAATTTAAGTGACATTTGTCATATATGTATACAGTAGGTATATTCTAGGTGCAGAAGAACCCCTCTCTTGGTTACTCATCATCATAGTATAAACGTACGTAAGTTGGTAAGTTTTAAGGTCTTATATAAATTTAGTGAAAAGTGACAATTTTTATCCAGCATTCTTAAAATTTCTATGTATTTATTGTAATTTTTTGATTTCAAAACAAAATTTGAAGCTCAAAATTAATAAATTTTGATAAAAATTGTCACCTGCTTTTCAGATAGTGGCAATTTCATTAAAAAATGTTGTTTTTTGAGCTTCAAATTTTGTTTTGAAATCAAAAAATTACAACAAACACATAGCAATTTTAAAATAAATAAAAAGTAAAAAAAAATTTTAAAAAATAAGCTTTTATTTAAAAAGACTTGAACTAAAAAGAAAAAAATAAATTTAAGTATTTGTCATATATGTATACAGTAGGTATATTCTAGGTGCAGAAGAACCCCTCCTCTCTTGGTTACTCATCATCCAAGTATAAACGTACGTAAATTGGTAAGTTGTAAGGTTTTATATAAATTTAGAATTTTTCAAATACATTTGTATTTAAAAGCTTGAGGCACCGATGTCCGCGATCCGTTATACAGGTTTACTACACAATATCAGTGCCTTAAGCTTTTAAATATAAATGTATTTGAAAAATTTTAAATTTATATAAGTCCTTAGAACTTACCAATTTACGTACGTTTATGCTTCGATGATGAGTAACCAAGAGAGGAGTTCTTCTGCACCTAGAATATACCTACCTACTGTATACATATATGACAAATGTCACTTAAATTTCTTTTTTTCTTTTTAGTTCAAGTCTTTTTAAATAAAAGCTTATTTTTTAAATTTTTTTTTTTACTTTTTATTTATTTTTTACTTTTTAGTCTTAAAGGTTTATTATTAACATCTTTTATTTTCAAAACTTATGGAGATATAGCATTTTTATTGATTTGTGGACGGTAAAAGGGGGCGTGGCACAATTTTTCCTGAACCATCCTCTACTTGAAGTAAATTAAGTGCCAAAATTTTAGCTGAATCAGCCCCGTAGTTTTGGAGATATAGCATTTTTATTGATTAGTGGACGGTAAAAGGGGGTGTGGCCAAATGTTTTTATAAACCCATGCTTTATTTGATGAAACTTTACTGTTTAAATTTCAGCTGAATCAGCCCTGTAGTTTTAGAGATATATCATTTTTATGGATTTGTCGGCGGTAAACGGGGGAGTGGCAAAAAATTTTCCTTTTTTATCCTTTACTCTAGGGAAATTTACTGCCAAAATTTCAGCTGAATCGGTAAAGTAGCTTTAGAGATATAGCATTTTTATGGATTTGTTGGCGGTAAAAGGAGGAGTGGCAAAAAAATTTCCTTTTTTATCCTCTACTCGAAGGAAATTTTCAGCTGAATCGGTAAAGTAGTTTTAGAGATATAGCATTTATATGGATTTGTGGGCGGTAAAAGAAGGAGTGGCAAAATTTTTTCCTTTATTATCCTCTACTCAAAGGAAATTTAATGCCAAAATTGCAGCTGAATCGGCCCAGTAGTTTTAGAGATATAGCATTTTTATTGATTTGTGGGCGGTAAAAGGGGGTGTGGCAAATGTGTGCAATTATCATAATATTGCATTGTCACCGGACTTACATATGTATGCTAAATTTCAGATTAATCGGATACCAACAAGTTGTAGAAGAAGACATACATACATACGAGCGAAGCAAGTTAAATAAAAGCTTATAAATACTGGGTAACAATTGTCACTTTGCCAGAATACGGCTGCTAATACTGCTTTTCAAATATTTTTTGAGGTCAAAATGACGACAGTTGTGTTTAAATTTATGTGAATGAAAAATTTTTTAAAATTTTAATGAAATAAAAGAAAAAACAGTTGTTCATTTTTTCAGTGTACGTGTATAGTTAGGCGGGCGGTAGAGTGGGTTTGAATGGTGTTATTTTTATGGAGGAAAACTTTTGTCTGGTAGTTAAGAGCGAGAATAATGTGCAAGGCAAGCATACAAACTGAAGAGTGCAGCTTTATTGCCACTTTAAATTGAAAAATTTTTCGAAATTTTTGGGAAAGTTACCGACAAAGAAAAAAGGAACGAAATGCCTTCCGAAGAAAGGTATAATAACAATAACCAACATGAATTTTTAATAAAATCACATGAAAAATAGATGAAAGTGCGTAAAATTTAATGAAATTTGCCAAGGCAAAAATTCGAAGCAAAAACCTACAAAAACCAAAGAGGTTCTAAATTTAAAAAAAATCTATTAAAAATTTAAAAATACGACTAATTGTAAACTTATGCGCAGAAAAAAAGACTACTGAAAAATAGAAAAAAGTTTAAATATTCTGAGGCCATAAATTTTAAGTTTTACTTTAAGAACCTTTATAAACGCAGTGCGTCATGTCTCAATGTTGCTTAAAAACTCACACATATTTGTTAGAGTCAAGTCAACATACGATGTTTACGTGATTGCTGGTATAAAAATCTTGACCAATTTAAATGTTATTTTTAATTATAAAATTATTATTTTTTTAAATATTTACGGAATAAAAATTTTTATTTTTTACCAACTCGCATATTAACTTTGTTACTCCGTTGGCAACGGCGATAAGGAGGCTTGCCAGACATAAAAAGTATATATTCTTGGATCAGCATCACCTCCTGAGTTAATTTCGTCATGTCCGTCTGTGATCACGATACCAGCCGTAATTTCCGAAATATCATAACGAAATACAAAATATAAGCATTTTATTCAAAAATAGAGATCAAGTTTGAAAATGAGTCTAATCAGATGAAAACCACGCTAATCTTCAATACAAAGTGGCATTATCAAAACGGTTAAATCTCTTTAAATTTCACAAGAATTAATCTAATGACTTTGAATTTTGCACATAAGCTTAAACCACAGATATAAAATTTCAGATAAAGCGCTCCGAGTATAAAATTAGTAAAAATCTAATGAATTTTTTAATATTTTTTACACATTTGCCATCGTGCCAAATATGAAAAATTAAATTAAACTTTTACGTGGCGAAAACTTCACCAAGATACAAATCTCGAATGTCCACCCGCTCCTCGTCTTCCCCTTATGATATAAAATGTTGAGTTATTAAAATATTCAGAAAATAGAAAACTCATTAAAAATTTTATGCCTAGAGGAGGTCGTCTCGATTGGCACAAATATGCTCAAGCCAAGCTAGCTAATTTATAGTCAAAATTAAATGCACAGCGCTACAGCACAAACACACAAAAGGATGCAAGAGGATGCTCATCCGTATCAGCCTGCGTCTTTCTTCTTAACGCTTGGCGTGTCATTTTCACACAGCAACAGCAATTTGTAGAAATTTCCAGAGGCAGTTAAGGCGGAATGAAGTGTAAAGCAGCATTGAGAAAATTATGATTATCATCGTGGTCTTGGATAGCATACCTGCTTGGTTAGAAATTCCACACCGCGGGGTTGTTTTTTTTTACATAATTTTTTACTAAGTGCGCAAATTTTTGGAGGAATTTATTCAACTACCACAAGAGAAATGTGAATGTTCAACAATGTGTAATAATTTTGCAAGGTAAAACATGACGGCCGAATAACATTTGAGGAATGATTCTTAAATAGTGTCTAAAAATATCATCAACGTTAACAATTGCTTTAACCAAGATTGTGTGACAATCATAAAATCCTACTCAGAATTGCAGCCAATTTGAACTTTCAGTTTGTTCAATATAGTTCAGATGAATGAGTTCCAAAATGTGTGAAATCATACGACTTTAACAGTGAGTTTGATCACAGCTTAATCACTCAAAGACTAATGAAGAGGAAATGTAGCGATTTCCGAAACAAACTGTCTACTCAGCTAAGTGATTGACTCTACACAGAGGAGTTGTTGTTGTTGTTGTTGCCTTCTTAAAAACTTACTTGATCTAAAGATCGCAATCAAATTCATGTAGTGATTTACCAAATTAACATTTGTTGTTAAACTATTGATCGGCCAAACACGTAAAGTATAGCAAAGTGGAGGAGCTTTTTCAATCCCTTATGTTTCCACTTCTATCTAGTGTCTCATGTTGATAACTTTTTTTCCTACTCGTATTGCGAACATTTGCTTTGTTTGCTTAAACTTTCAAAAAGAATAACAGTAGATAAAACTTCCAACAAACTATCGATGTTAGATTTCTTCTACATCACAGGGCAAATATAACTTTGCTTAATGGCGCTCCTGTCGCTCCTTCGTGGCTTAACTGTTTTTACCTTGTGTTATTTTCATTGACGTAATTAGCTGAATTTGTGTTTAATTTAAGCTAAACACGAAAATAAGCAATTTATTGCCACTTTAGCAACGACATGTGTTGCTGTGGCCGCTACAGTATGCGTTATACAATCCAACAACTTTTTACCAACACAACTAAACTAAAGAACTGCAGCAGTTGAATCATTGATAAGAGCGGAAGAAGGGAGGCAGGCACTGAAAGGTGTTAGCTTTATCCAACGATAATCTTTCACCAGTTAAATCATGATATGTGGTGGCTGCACCGTCGAAAAGGATTTTCCTTTTGGCAAATTCCTACAGCTGTTATTGTTGCTGCTGTGGTAGTTAAAATGTAAAGGAAGTGGAAACAACAAGAACAACGCATCAAGTACAGGAAATAATTGTACAGCAATAACATATTGCAGCAACATATGCAACAAATACTAGCAATTAGAAATCGAAAAATGTTAACTTTCAATCGATGCAGAGATTTTTAAATTAATTGCTATTTGAAGCTAAGAGAGCGAAAACTGTTAAGTCTGTATATGTTTCGTTGTATTAAGGGAGGGTTCTCCTGGATTTTTTTGGATTTGGCCGAAAAACAAGCAAAATTTGAGAATGGTTTGTGGGAAAATGAAAAGACATACGTACTTATGCTTTTGAACTTTGATTCGTGGTTTATTGACGAGTAAAAAAAAAAAAGATATTTGAAAAATTCAAAATGGCGGCTTGAAAATGGCGGATCTCGTCGACCTCTGCGCGCAAAACATCGACCTCCCGCGGACAGTGTGGGGCCTCAGGTAGTGAACTGAAATGAGAAATGTATAAAATTTATTAAAATTGATAACATTTCATATGCCTGGAACCTAACTTCAATTAAGTTTGGTAAAAAAAACCAATTTTATGGACTTTTAAAAAAAAAATTGAAATTTTTTGCTTTTTTTTTACTTAGATCTCGTTTAAAAATTATAAATAAACAATTTTTTATGCCAATGTTAGGTTCCAGGCGTACAAAAAAGTATATACTTTCAAACATTCTTTGAATGAAGGAAATCGGATCAATAGAACAAGCCCTGTGCTGTCCGTTAGATTAGAAAACATGGTTCCGAGAAAAACGCGTTTAAAGTTTTTAGAAAGTTGGTACGCGCGCGTGACATGGGTACGTTTGACACGCTCTAGCTCGAGAAATACGCGTCGTATTGAAATATCCCTTGGCACAAACATTCTACATATATGTAACTTTCATTTTATGTAAAAAAAAAAAATGGATTTTTTCAAAAAAATCCAGGAGAACCTTCCCTTAAGTTGGAGAATAGTTGTGAAGGAGGTTAGATTCATCAAACTCTATTTTAATAGTTTCCTCTCTTAAATTTCCAAATTAAGAATTTTCATCATCTTAATCTTCTAAATATAAAAATAACAATAAAATCATGAGAATAAACAAAGAAAGATAAATATATTTTTATTTAAATATTAGATAAAGAGTGATAAGAAAAACAAACTAAATAACGTGCTGATTGCGATTAAGCGTTAAATGTAATGTATCACGAAAATATAAATTCTCAATGATGGTAAAGCTTTAATTTATGCATGACGATTTTTTTTTGTAATTTTTTCAAAATAGTTATAATTGCTTTGCAGACCAAATTAAGAAAATGACAAAAACGAGTTCAAGAGCAACGTTGTTGGGAGCAAATGCAAGCATTTGACCACCCAGTCGGAACAATATTGAATTTTATACAAAAATTATTTTTAATAAAATTCATGATTATTTGCAATACTGGTTTTGCAATCTCGAAAACTATGTATGAAGAACTTCTGTATTTTTGGATAGTGAAATTTGGAATGTGGAGGTATAGCAATTTTTATATTTGAAAAAGTTCGGCAGGACACGCTGATTTTTGGAAAAAAATTTATATATCTTTATATACAAAACGGCTTGTGGCAATAACTGACATTAAGATTGCGAATTAACACCAATAATGAACACAATCAACTTATTGCAGCAATAATGCAAACAGACATGCAAAGTCATTCGAGCTATAATTTATTTACCAACTTTTTGTGGTAATAATGCAGACATGAACATATGCAACATATGGAACCAATTGGTATCCATGTGTATTAACGCCAATAGCACTATTTTCACCAAGATATTGTGGCACTAATGCACAGTTAAGTAAATTAACACCACGAAAAATTTGTGGCAATAATGCGCACTCATTCCACATATTGTGCATTATCGCCAATAAAATTTAGTGACAATAATGCGTTTGTCAATAATGTAAAGTGTCATCCATTTATTGTAGACAATAACTCACATGGATGTGTGAACTGTTTCAACGACCCATGTTGTTCCATGGAATTTATTAAGCGACGGGAAAAAATTCAATATTAAAAAGAAAAAATATATCCAGAAAACCCGTAGGCAGTACATCCCGATGCTGGACTAACTGAAGATTACAATCCCTAAGCAGCGGCGGAGGCCCGCTTATTTATTTTATTTAATTTATTTAATTTATTTAATTTATTTAATTTATTTAATTTATTTAATTTATTTAATTTATTTAATTTATTTAATTTATTTAATTTATTTAATTTATTTAATTTATTTAATTTATTTAATTTATTTAATTTATTTAATTTATTTAATTTATTTAATTTATTTAATTTATTTAATTTATTTAATTTATTTAATTTATTTAATTTATTTAATTTATTTAATTTATTTAATTTATTTAATTTATTTAATTTATTTAATTTATTTAATTTATTTAATTTATTTAATTTTTTTAATGAAATTAAAAATCTCCAAGATTAAGATTTTATGATTTTCCCGCAAGATTTTACCGGTTAATTTTGATTATTTATACGACAATCTTAAATTTGAAAGAGGATCGTCACATTAGGATTTAGGCATTTATTTCGATAATAAACTCACCTTCTCCACACACAGAGATTATGTAACATCCAAAGCTAGTTCTCAGCTAGGCTTTTTGAAACGAAACTGCAAAGAATTTAAAAACCAATATACAATCAGAACCTTATTTATTTCTCTAGTGAGATCCCTCCTAAACATAATATGGTATCCGATTTATCAAAACGATATCAATCGAATCGAGAAAATTCAAAAGAAACTTACAAAATTTGCTCTCCGTCAGGCATTTACATTCGAGCGCATGCCATCTTACGATATCCGCTGTAAGATTCTCAATATGGAAACGCTTTCTGTAAGACACAAAGTGTCTTTAGTTAACGACTAAACTCAAAGTATCGTAAAAAACGATATTTTAATTGCACGAACTACGACCCATTTTTTTAAAATATATGAACCGTTACAAACAAACTACATGCATACATAAGTGATGATCAATTCTGGACAAAAAATGGATACCTGCATACTTCCAAAAATTGGCAATAAAATAAATTCCATATCGCTTTTTTACGATATTTTGAGTTTAGTCATTATTCCTTGTGACCACAGATATATGAATATATCAGCGCCCAAATTTCATCATCATTGCGTCTGTGAGTTATTAAATGTTGCAATTCTCCCCAAATGGGGAAGTGGCCCACCTAAATTTTTGAATTTATTGTAAAAATTAACATGTCTACTTCGATTGCTACGTAAGCAACTTTATCTTTGTTTAGGTGAAAAAAGAGGCAAGGATCTGCTATGATTTGCATCAGACTATTATTCTTTAATTAAAACTTAAGATTCCAGACTTCAGTATACTCTTATAAACTTCTAAGTCGAGTTGTCTTAGCAACACGCCGGAACTACGCTCATTTGACCGATATCTAAATAAAATTCGACAAAAATACTCAAAAGCAGCCTTTCTAAAGTCTAACTTCCACACAAAGCAATGGGAAAAAATTATCCCAAGAGGGACGAATTTCGCCCCATTGAAAGACTTTTGCCAAACATTGATGAAACTAAAAAATGTGCACGACTTTTTAATTAAAGCCATAACAGCGATTGTTGAATGCATTTCAAAGCTGTTAAACGCTCTGAAACGTTTTGCATTAATTACCATTGCAGAGCTAGCACACTGAAGAAATAAAGTGCAACAATAAACACTTTAAACTTGCAGAAAATTAAGCAGCTAGCGGAGGCAAATAGTGGAAACGCGTCAGTTTAAGTTAGTACAAAATGACTGATTTAGCGGCAGACACTAATGGCCGCCACAATGACTACAAAATAATCCCTAGAAGCACATTTCTTCAATTTCTTATTGCTTGTTGTGAAAATAAAATAGCATGTGAAACTGAATAGCATTAACGCATAATTAAATATTGCAAAGTTGGCCCGTGTTTGGCTTGAAAAAACAAATAATTATTCATCATCGCTAATAATGCATTACAATCAAATTACAATCAAAGCTACTTTTATACTCCTGCATGTTAAACGCTCATAAATGAACAACATCTGCTTGTAATTAAATTTAGTAATATTGAGATTCCAGAAATTTATTATTTTATTTTATTTTGTAGTTTTGTTGCCTTGTGTAGCCAATATATTCTAATATTAGTTACTCATTATGAGTGCTCCCTGTCAGAATCATCATCATCATTCCAAGAAAGTTCCTCCTTCACCTCCTTCTAAGTTGCATTTAATTTCTTAAACAAAAAATAAAAATATCTTGCAAACAAAGTGCAGGAAGGAAGACGTTTTGCAGCAGAGAGAAAAAAATAGAAAACAACAAACAGCAAAAATAAATTAACTTTAACAACATCAACTTCAACTTAATTCAACAGCGAAAGTTTTTGTTTAGCAAAACGGAAGCAGAAGGTGAAAGAACGCATGAACAAAGAAATGTAAAAATTATTTAAGTAATGGGGAAAAATTAATTAAAATTGTGCCATTAAATAGCATAAAACAAAATTAAACTAACTACCTGAAAGTGAGAAATGACGACGACGTTTAATTGGCCAGAACTCGTGGAGTATGGTTTGAGGACAAAAGCATTTTTTAATATATTATAATTATAAAGAAATTCGCAGTTTTGACTTTGATTTGAATGTTATTTTGTCCAAGACAAAAAAAAATTGGTCTTCGATTTTTCAACTCTTTTTGGATGAACGATAGTCTAGTAAGAGTAAAGGGAATACCAATTTAACTCTATTTGAATAAATTGAGGTAGTGGTTGCTCATTAATATATCTAGCTCATTAATATTAATATATATTGCTTTGATCAGCAAGTTCAAAAGATTAACTCAGACAATAGGGCATCCAATCAAGGGATCCCGGACTTTTCTTAGTCCTGGGATTGCAAGGCATAAGATCCCGGGATAATTTTTGGGATCGCGGGATTGCCTCCACTGCAAAAAAATTCCAACATAGAATACAATGATACTACCTAAGAAAAAGCGTATGTGATTTTAAAAAATTTTAAAATAAACACTTTTCTTAAACTATCTGCACAAAATAACACAATAGTCCTTACCAATAGTCATTTTAATGTCGACTCTAAATTTAGTGTAAGCTCTTTAACTACAAATTCTATAGAAATAATGTTAGAAAAGCTCACATTAAATTTAGATTAGGCATTAAATCGACTATTGGTAAGTCCTAATGTTACTAAATAAGAAATACTGAAATATGATTTTATAATAAAAAAAAAATCTTTTTTAACTAGCTGTACAAAATATGACGTGATGCTACCTTAGAAATACCAAAATAAGACCATAAAAATTGCAAAAAAACTTCCTTAAACAAGCTGTACAAAATATCACTAAATTCTTACTTAGAAATACTAAAATTATTAAAATTTCCATTTTTTTTTAAAGAATTTTATGAACATTTCCAAAAAATTCAATGATGCTACCTAAGAAAAACCTTTTATAAAAATATTTTTAAAATAAAAACCTTTCTTAAACTAGCTGTACAAAGTAACGCAATGTTTTAAACACATGATACTCCCTTAGAAATACTGAAATGTGTTTTTAATAATACTTAAATAATATTTTGTTTAACTAGCTGTACAATATATTACGTGAAAAATATAAAAATAAAAACCTTTCTTGAACTAACTGTACAAAATATTACAAAATACCAAATTAGAAAATCTTAAATGTGACCTTAAAAAATTAAAAAAATTCCTTAAACAAGCGTGCAAAATATCACAACATTTATACTTAGAAATACTTAAATTATTAAACTATTTTATTTTGTATATAATTTTATGAACCTTTTGAATGATCTCAATTTATTAATTTTAAATTTAAAGAATTGATCTTTGTTTTTCAGAAATAAACAATAAATACTATTCAAACATTTGAACGAAACTGTGTTTTTTTAAAATCTTTTGCAATGTTTTGTGTTGTAAAACAAGGCATAACTACTTTGAAACTTCATATTACGTCTTCCAAAAAATTCGTTTTCTAAGGTTTGTCAAACCCAGGTTTAGTCCCAGGATCCCGGGATTGTTTTTCAAATCTCGAAATCCCGGGATTGCCGAAACGTCCTGAAATTGAATGCCCTATCAGACAATCTTAGTGGATAGCTCTTTCCTGAAATCTAATGTATACAAAAAATTGCATTTACTTAAATAGCCTTCATTAAGACATGTTCAGACCTAATATTTACTCATCTGTTACTATTGTCTAGCTTACAACCGACCTAAATGGTTTATCGTTGAATTTTCTATCTTTACTACTGCACATACATATATGTAGGTTTCTAGCTTTGTCTCGGTATTCTTCATCAAATTTTATGTATTTACTACTCTCTGAAATGATTATGGATATACGAACCAACCAGCTTACCAACACAACTAGCCATATTAATACCATAAAATAACAACAAAACATTACACAAACGTGCCTAATTGCTAACAGCAAAAGCTCAAGAGTATTTTTTTTCTCTAGCCAAATCGCGATACAATCACGTGGTGATGGTTGGTTGGTAGGTTTTGCAAAAATTCTGCACACATCTCATAGAATTTCGGTTATGGTTAAATAACTTGTTTTTGCTATTTCTTTGTTTGTAAATAAGTATTGGTAAATTTTTTAATAAATAATTTTAGAACATTTCAGAACATTAATGTATGTATATTCAAACTAGTTTCCTTCATCATAAATATATCAGTATCAATATAAAATTATGCAAATTAACACCAAGTTGTTGATAGCAAATACAATTTAATTTACCTGCATTTGGCTGAATTAAAAAAAGGCTTATTTTCTCTTCTGAAGCTCAAAACTTTAAGCACTTTAATTCATGTTTTAGATAATTTAGTTTTTCTTAAAACAGCGTCTGGAAAAGTCAAACGCTCCATAAAAATTGTTTACTGTGTCTTTATATAAAACCAAAAAAATAGTTGCGAAACTTCGATTTCGTTTGATTTTGTGAAAAAACTTTTAATCGCAAAAGAGTGAAAATACGATAATTTCCTTCGTAAAATGTACGGAAAATTTTGCGCTTACGAAATCGTAAACGCCTTCCTTTTCGATACAAAAACAATCTCTCGTTATCGAACTGTCCGTAAAGAACGCCAAAGGGATCGTTTTTGAATCTTGCGAGTTCAAGAAATTTACAGTTTTCGATAGAGAAATCGGAATTTGTGTCGGGTGGGTATTTAAGGAAGATTTTAGGCGAACAATTTCTTGAAAATTGCTGTATAACTATTCAAGAATATGTAAAAAAAATTTGCAAATCAATCCCGCTTATAATACAGATTCTATAGCGCTTAAGACCCGATGCGCCAGAATAACTTTAAACGCGTTTTTCTCGAAACATACTTTTTTCAAAACTCAATTCTACACATCTTTTACCAAAATGTTAGGATTTTTTTCTTAACGCTTTATTATTTTTTTAATTTTCAACATTGCCATTGCATTTTGATAATGATATGTATTCAAGGATCTACTTTCGAATGCATTTTTTTTCCAGACGATCTGGAGCCGAGCTATGATGTGGACCGATTTTCACCTTTTTTAAGCACACCAACTTCAGCGCCATCTTTATAACGGGTTATTACTAAAAATCAGCACTGAGTTTATTTACATCAAAAACTCAAAATATAGTACATATACTGAAACAAGAATTTATAGTTAAATTATAATACTATAAGTAGATTTTAATTAATGGTGTCAGCCACCCGTCGTAGTTTTTTTTTTTTTTGTCTTTGTTAGAAAGCAAGTTGTACGCCATTTATCGACTTCCTTAAGGCACTTTCGGATACGTGGTGTCAACCATTCTTCTAGACCAAACATTTAAGTTCTCCAAAAAATCTTCAATTGGTCGGCATTGTGGAAATGTAGTAGAGTTTCTGTCTTAAGGCACAAAATTACATTTTTGCTGATCAACAACTTTAATGTCGTTTTTGCATAATGCGAGTAGGCTTTGTCCGGCCAAAATACATAGTCATCATCCTAATATTTTTTATGAATAAAATGAAGTAAAATTTTGTTTAAACAATAATTTGATAGATCACTTGATTTATTGCCAAGCCAACTGGCTTGAAGTAAGGCTCCGAAATCACTTTGTCAGGGACAGCAAAGTAAGCATAACTTTTTGCTCAAACTTTTTCTTGCATTTATACATGATTTAATTACTATAGGTTATCCATTCGTTTGACGTTTTCTCACAAGAGGGAAGATATACACCCGTAAAATTGAAGAGGAGAGCAAAAGAGTAATTTTTTAATGACAAAATATAGCTCAGTTGCCTAAATATCATACTTTTTCATAGTCCTATATAACCAAAAATACATTTCACTACTGCTTTTTCTACTACGTTATCCAGTACTTGTTTCTTTTGATTGAAAATTTTATTTAGGTAATTTAAAAAGGTAATGACAATGTTTTGTTGTGTAAATTAAAACAGAAATAATTAAAAAAATTTATACAGCACACATCACAAAAAAAATTTTAATTTTATGAATATTTGTATTATTTTTTTATCTTTGAATTAACAATTAGTAAAAGAAGTATTAGTAAGCCTGCAGACTGAAAGCTTTTTAGCGACTCCAGAATTTATATAAGTATACAAGGCCGAAAAACCCTTAGATCGAGAGCTAATTTTGAGCATAATTGATTTGTAATTATTTTATTTTTTTTTTTTTTGAAGGAATGGACTAAATTATCAGGAACGGAAAAATGTCTTTATTTGAAGATCGCAGGTATAAGAGATAACTAAAACACTTTTCCGCACGTTTTTATCATATATTTGATAGCTACTTTAATGTGATAAACTAAATTTCGTTTTAGTCTATCACTAACTGAATACACAGTTGGTTACAGAAATGACAACAATTAGCTGTTCAGTTTTGGTCAACAGCTTCCATTTTAATAAATTAAATAGTTGATCATCGCAACAAATATATTAAACTTAGAGTGAATTCAAAAAACGAATATTATCGATTTCTATATATTAAAAGAAAGATAAAACTGTAGGCTTTAAATATAAATATAAAATACAAACGAATGGACAACCTATAATAATTAAATCATGTATGTATATTTTACATCAGGAGAGCTGAAGATCTATCATTTGTGTACAATATACCGTTTTCTGGCATTTGTGGAGCACTTAGTGTGAAATATCTCTCGTAAAAAATGAACGATTATCCATTGTAATTTTTGACCATCCACCGACATTGAGATTATACTAATTCAGTTAACTCTTCAGTGTACTCTTGAGACCGCTACTTCTTTCGGACTTTAATATTAAGTGATTTTAATGTTTTACAAATATATGGGTTCGAGTGTTTGGATTTTCGGATGCCATCTTTGTTTTCTGAGCCATAAAATGTTCGCATGTGAACTTTTTTCTATCTCTAAATGCTGCTGATAAAAGCGTACAATACGCCCGCGGAGATGTTGCTGCTGTGAAGGCATTTTAAGGAGTAACGTAACAAAGTGCGCTGCCATGAGTCATATGATAAAGATAATGCAATAACTCATTTATTGACGCAATGCTTTCGTGGCAAATCAAAGCGTGTTGAAACTGCAAGCAATTCCAATTATTTATTATTTATTTATTTATTTATTTATTCATGTAATATAAAGAAGCCTTGTTGGCCAAAAATAAATATTACAGTGGTTGTATTAGAGTACTTAGAACTACTATACAATTTTTTTAGTGTATGCTTTAAAACTACAAAATTAAAAAAATTAAAGAAGAAAAAGAAAAAAATTAAAAAAGAGAAAGAAAATTATACTATCTTTTAGCAGTTTCAATAACAGCTTTCCAATTTCCAACATATGTAAAATTATACATTATTTTTACAGTTAAAGTATAAGAAGATAAGAAAATAAGAAAAATAAGACCCTTAGCGCAGCGACATATGTATTTAATAGTTATGAGTTATGAGTTCTTAAATCACATTGTTATAAGCATATTGTGTAAGTTTTGCTCTAAAAGTGTGAGGTTGTGCCGCAAAGTTTTTTAACGAGATTGGTAATTTGTTCCAACCACGTGCAGAACGTATGAGAAAAGAACGTTCGAAAACAGACGATACAATTTTAGGAATACGTATCTGTGGATTTCTTGTCGAGCGTGAAAACAAAAATCTACTCACTAGATAGTCTGGAAACCCCTTTTTAATTAATTTATAGAAAAAAAGTAATATTCTTATTTTAATGAAATCTCGAAAGGAACAATTTAAAAACTTAGACACGTAAGTTGAGACATGATCACGCCATCGAATACCATAAACAAATCGAACAATTTTATTAAAAATAATTTCAAGCTTTTTGACATTGTAACCAACGGTTCCAGAATAGACTTCGATACAATAAGACAAACAAGACATAAGAAGAGAATGAGCAATATTATACTTCACGTGTAAAGGTAGATATAAATTTAGACTATATAGTTTTCTTAACGTCAAGCCAATTCTAAAACCGAGTGCATCAATGTGGTGCTCAAAGCTCAATTTACTATCGAGGAGAACGCCAAGACATTTCATCCTGTCAACAAATTCAATCTTATTATTCAAGATGCTAATTTCGATTGAAGGAGTGTTAGACCTTGAAGGGTTAAATTTCATTGCTTTCGATTTATTAGGGTTTAAAACTAACATATTAGCAGACATCCACATTGACAAGTTGGACAGATTGTAATTAATAACATTTTCAAGCACGTCATAAAACTGGCTTTCACCAGAAAACAGAATTTGAATGTCATCAGCAAAAACAAACATCTTACAAACATCATGATCCACAACACTAACCACATCATTTAAATACATCATAAAAAGAATAGGGCCAAGGACAGAACCTTGCGGGACACCAGATATATTGTTCAGTGAACTCGATTCATACCCATTATAAGACACATACTGTTCACGATCACTTAGATACGATAACACTAACTTACAAGCAGAGTTCGAGAAGTTAAAGTGAAATTTAAGTTTATTTATTAAGTTAAAATAGTTAATCGTATCAAATGCTTTCGTTATGTCCAGAGAGACAAGAATGCTAATTTTGTTTTTATTTATATTATCTCTTATGGAGTCAGTAAGCCCAAGGAGAAGCGATGTAGTGCTGTAACCGTCTCTAAATCCAGATTGAACGTCATCTATTAGAGAGAATTGATTTGTATATTGCAAAATCTGTGACTTCATAATACTTTCCACAACTTTCGAAAGTGCTGGCAGTATACTTACTGGCCTAAGATTATTGATAGAAGTGGATGAAGGGTTTTTTGGTATAGGCACAACTCTAGCCTTTTTCCATGAACGCGGATAATGAGATCTAGCAAGAATACTATTAATCAAATGAAGAAGGTGATTCTGGATAAAAGGAAAAATCAGTTTTACAAATCTGATAGGAATATTATCACAGCCCATAGAATTAGATTTAATACCAAAAAGGGCTTTTTCAAGGTCATCCAAATAAATATTTTTAAAAGAAAAACAGTTTACCACATCTTGGTTTGCGTCGAAGTCAAATATATAAGAATAATTTGAACTCTGGTGATTAAGAAAATGAAGGTTTATGGAGTCTGCATCATAATCTTCTATAATATTTGGTGAATTTAGGCAACCATTGTTTCTAAGCGTGTTCCACATTTGCTTGCTCTCTAGACCATCGAAAACACGAGTTCCAAATTGTCTCTTAGCTTTACGAATAGC
This sequence comes from Dichetophora obliterata, assembly GCA_963920525.1. Classification (NCBI taxonomy): domain Eukaryota; kingdom Metazoa; phylum Arthropoda; class Insecta; order Diptera; family Sciomyzidae; genus Dichetophora; species Dichetophora obliterata. Next base: position 224,753,641 of record OY986436.1, on the reverse strand, counting down.
TGACTTTGCGCGATTTCTATACTTGCAAAAAATGTTCCAATTTGTCGCAGTTTTTTCTTGCAAGTAAGCTTTAAAGGCAAGATCGCGTAAAGACTTTGCGTAACTAATTGCCTTTGACTTAAGGTAATTATTTTGATATTTTTTAATTGAAAATTTAGTGATCGGAACAAAAGAAAAAGCTTCAGTCATAAATGCATTTAGAATTGAAAGTTGTTCATCCACATCGCTTGTTAAGTATAAATCACTGAAATCAAAACTATTAAGAAACAAGGATAAATCATGGAAGTTAATATTATTATAGTTTCGATATTCAATGATTTCATATTCGCGAGACACAGGAAAGTCAATCGAAGCATATATTATCGCATGATGTGAAATAGCAGGCGAAAACATTTGTCCTGAAAGTTTTAATGCACTAATATCACTGATTAAAAAATAATCAATAAGTGATGTGGTTTTATTATGAACATCATAGTGACTAGGCATAGAATTATGCACCGAATGCAAATTACACCGTTGACACAAGGAATGCAGACACGCAGCTTTGGAAACATCAAAAACATTATGATTAAAGTCGCCTACAACAACAACATTCGAGTATCGCACAAATAAATCTGACATCAAGTCCTCAAAACAAACAATGTTCCCATATGGAAGATAGACAACTCCAACTAAAATTTTATCAGTGTTATTGGAAATTTCAATGAATAATGATTCGCACACATTGTAGTCTGAAGACTTAAATATAACTTTAAATTTCAACTGTTTAGAAACGTAAAGACCAACACCGCCCCCTCTTCTATCTGGTCGATCATTTCTACAAAACTCGTATCCCTGAATATCAACAGTCTGTGTAGAAATGTTCGGTTTTAACCATGTCTCAGACACTCCAACTATGTCTAGAAAGCCTCCACTTAAAATACACTTTATTTCTTCAAGTTTAGTTGATGGTGAAGAAGGTTTAAGACTTTGTGAGTTAAAGTGACCAATATTTAAATAATTTTTATGAGATGAGAGATTAAACTTTAACTCAGAATTGTCGCTCACAATGGGCCCTAAATTACTGTCAAACGACATCATAAGAAAAAGAGGAAAAGGAAAACTGTACTAAAACTGGTAAAAAAATCATGACTTAATATCTAAGAAAGCTATATAATTCAAAATAAAAGAAACAAAATATGCAAAAAAAAAAAATTTCAGATTTATCCAATTATGCAATTAACAGTCGATCAAGATTAATAGGATAAAAATTATTTGCTGAGTATTTCAAAAAGCAAAAATATAAGTTTCAAAGAAAAAATAAAAATTTAAAGAAGAATTAGAATCAAAGTATATAGTAAAAAAGAAAATATAAATATGGCTATAAATACGGCTGTGCAATTATTGTCCTGGTGAGGAGGGGCCTGAGACAGCGACAGGTGAGCTTGGAGCAGCACGGGTAGGCAAAAATTCAGCACTGGTAAACATTGATGAGCACTGCTGCATATTGCAAATTTCTTCATTGCCATTTAGCGTGGTAATCCTCGATTTAGGCGTATCAGAATTTATTAGTTGGAATTTTTTTATTTTGCCCTCTTTTAATAGTTTTCGGCAGATGTAATTTAGTTTGCTCGCAGTCGGAGTATAGTGCTCATTTAAGTAGACCCTAGAGCGTATGTCACCTCCCATAACTTCACAAAGCATTAGTTTTTTGTGCTTAAAATATTGGGACAATATATTACCACGTAGTCGTACATTATTCAGCTTGACGAGTATTGCCGTTTGATGGTTGATGTAGACACATTGATTGATGTCATTCTCGGTAACGTCGACTTTAAGAAACTTAGACAATTGCAGCACCGGCTGATATAAGTCTGTCATACCAGATGGCAAGCCATTAATGACGATATCAGCGCGATTCATCCTGCGATGAAGAACGTTGTTCTCAGTTTCCAGGTCTTTAATTTTTCCCTTTACCTCAGTATCTAATATTTTTATAAGATTGTTAGAATGCACGATGTCCGATTTGACCTCCATTAGTTTTGTTGACCACTCTGCTTGTATTTTATCAATAGCTGAAACGAACCATTGCTTCATGTCCGCGAAGCTTTCGCGGAATTCGGTACGAAGAGCTACTATACCATCATCGCGAGCCGGAGGGTTTTCAGTGCAGGCTTTGCATGTAAAGGAAAACATACGATTTTTTAATAGAAACCCGTACTGCTCCTGAGTAACATCGACGCATGATGTATGGAACCAGTTACCGCAGACTCCACATCCAACGCTAGGCATTTGCTTTCCGACATTTTTGTTGCATTCTTTGCAATTGTAAGATTTAGGAGCCATTTTAAGCGCGCAGCAAACAAAGACAACCAAACCACCAAACGCAAACAGCAACAACAGCAACAGCGATAATAACCGTAAACTCAAGTTTTTTCCTTTTTACTTTTGTGTTCAGAGCGAGGCAAACTTTATTTTACAAATAAAGGCTAGTTATGTGTTATAAATTTAAGAACTTTTAATATCCACGAAACCACCAATTCTTTATTAACAATGTTTTGATAATATCAGAATTGTTTTACTTTTTTAAATATAGTTAACGAGACTTGATCGACGGCTAACAATTTCACGTTCTACTCTAACATAGCGTTGCCAGATTGTCAAATTGACAAAGTGCCCTAAATTAATGCAGACTTTTATTATAACCCGCTACATAAAAACTATGTTACAAAAAAAATTGTTTTATTTAAACTGATGATGTAAGACTAACATGCAAATTAAATATTTTGCCTCTATGTATAATATACTTTTTTAGAAAACTTCTTCTAAAATATGCCTTAATTTCAATCGCTTCTGACTAAAACCTCCCTTAACTCATTTCTGCAAGATCGGCTTGACTTTTAATTGCCACGTAGCCGCAAACGCTTTCTGGATTCGAACTATTTTCATATGTGCCTTATCCTTATCCGACCTGACGCTAAGCTTTTTCTGATTTTAGGAGTTAACGGTCTTTATATGATATGAAAACATATTCAAAGCCTTAGTTTTGATATTTTCATATTTTTAAAGGGATTTTAAAGAACCGAATGTTAGCACTAAAACAAATTTTTTTCGCACCAAATAACCTCAAATCATTGGAGATGTTAAATTATATTATTTTATTAGCTAACCCATTTTCTACCGGGCTCCTTATTTTTTTGAGAAACAGTGTCGAACTTCTAAAAAAAAGTTACAAATGCTCAGATTGCTTGAGTTGATATTTTTCCCGTTATGAAAAAATTGTGGTGGTCCTTTTTCCGACCAGCAGCGTAAAAGGTTAATTACGGTAAAAAAAAATTCCTCCAATAAGTTTCAATTATTGTTTAGAAAAGTTTTGAGTTTTTTTAGTATTTTGTCATCATTATTTTTGCATTATGTTTTCTAGAAAATTTTCTCAAACAGCGAATAAAGGTCCAAAAATCATGATTTTTCTTTCCAGCCCCGAACGACATAGTTTAAAAATCTTGAACAATTTTTCAATAGACCCTTAAGAAAGTACAACATTAAAAAAAGTGATCAAATTCCATGTATAGAAGCGGAGATATGTGCGTAAGTATGATGGGTCCTTTCACTGGTCGGATAAACGACCAGATGTAGAAAATAGGTTAAAATATGTCCACTTCACTTAAACTAAATTTTTAGCGGAAGTATAGCAAAAAATGGCATTCATAGGTGTCATTAGTTATAATGCAATAGCTTAAAAAGTATTACAGATAGAAACTAATTCGGCACACTCAATAAATTTGTATACAGCTCAAACTTATTAAAAGCTGAATCTAATATTAACAGTGACAGTAAATATTTTAGGTTTTACATATAAATAATAAAAGAAAAACGTGTGGCCTAGCTAGTAATATGTTGCTTTTGGACTGCTCATCTGATGACACTCAAACCATCTGCAATCTCTTTGCTAGCTGTTTTAAATCTTTGTAGTGTTTAAATCTGGGCATTCGTTCCACTTACGAAGTATCATCTGGTCCAGTTAATTTAGATATTGGAGATTTGCATGTCAATAAATACAACGTACAAAGTGCCCTAAATGATCTAAGATGTAAAAAGATGGGAGGTTCTAATGGTTTTGCACCCATTATACTAAAAAACTGTGCAATGTCCTTATCTGTTCCCCTTCTTAAAATCATTAGAGAATCAATAGACAGCGGCATTTTTCTCGAATGTTGAAAAGAAATTGTCTCTTATCGATCCAATCCACAAGTCGGGTACTAAACAAAATATAATCAACTAAAGACTGATCTTCAAAATCTTTTCCATCCCTAAATTATTCGAAAAAAATCATTTGACAAGATTTTGGCTCAACTTAACTCTGAGTTAACTGATCAACAACATGGTTTTAGAGCCGGTAGGTCTACTTTTTTTGGTCCTTTTTTGTAACTATGTTTGATCAAGTAAGCCATAACAAATTACTTAAAATAGCTACGCTATTTTTAGAAAAACACTCGTATTTAAAAATATTTAAGGTTAAGCTGTTTTTATCGCATCAATTAGAGACGGAGTCTATATCATATTGCAAGAGCGCACAATCATTATGATATTTTATAGAGCGATATATTTTTAGATCATCCGCAAATAGGAGGCATTGTGAATGTTTGATGTCTGAAGATAAATCATTTATGAATAACAAAAATAGTAGAGGGCCTAATTAACTGCCCTGCGGGGCAGTGATTTGATGATATTAAATTTAACTATTTGACAGCTGTTTTTTAAGTATTGTTCTATCCAATTTAGTAAGTTGGAATGAAAATCTAGGCTATGCAGCTAGCCTAGGTTTTCTAGCCATAACAAATTTGCAAAACCTTTACAAAAGGCTTTAAACAACTTTTTCAAATTGGTTTTTATCTGTAATTCTTTAGAAGCTATTGCAATATAACTGATGAAATCCATGAAAGCCATTTTTTGTTATGAGACGCCTCCCCTACCATATAATTTGTATCTTGGCCCAAGGAATCAACCAGCAACGGATTGAAACGCTAATTTGGGACACCATGTATAAATACATAAATTCAAAGTAATTAAACTAGTAGCTAGTTTCATGATTTCTTTAATTTTGCATAAGTTGAGGCTAAATAAAATATGAATTAGAGTTGATAAGCTTTAATCAAGCCACATTTGGTCAATGATTAATGTATCATTGTATTAACCACTTTTTTTCGAAGCAGAGGTATAAATAATTGCTAAAAAATTTGTGTAATTCATTATCTAATCGATAAATTCGCATTTACCTTTATTATTCGCAAGATATTTTTTGTTTATGTAAATTAATGAAAAACTATACATTTCTGAAGTTAAATGACATTATATTCTATTGACTCACCTCTTGTGTGATGTCGAGCTCATGTTTAGTGTTGTCATACATTGTTTCGAGCTCCTCACATTTCAATTCCAACGAGGATTTTTCCTCCAGCAACGACAGACCGTATTGAGCAGATTGTGCGCGTTCGCTGGTAGCTTGATCGAGCTCACGCGACAAACGTTCAACCTCCATGCGCAGCTGTTCAATAGTTTTGACGCTCGTGCCCGGTGAGCCCGTTCCATTGTTTATGCTTGAGTCGGACATGATGACAACAGGTCGAGAAGAAGTTTCTACCGAAGGAAGTGCTTTCAGAGCGCAGAATTGTTCCGGTCAGTTAAAATTTTATTGGACGGGGGCAGCAAGTGAACTAAATTCAACGGATTTGTTTTTGTTGTTGCAGCAGCCAGAGTTTACAGCCTAGCCGGAGGGCGCGGAGGGAACCAATTGTGGATGGAATCGAGTGAGCGTGAATTGGAATTGTTTTGTGTTCAATTTATTTTTACTTTTTTCGTTGCAAGTGGAGGGAAGTAACTTTTTTATTTCTATAAAAACTTAAAATTTCACTTTTTGTCTTCTTCGTGTTGTTGTTGTGGTGGTTCTATTAAATTCTGCTTTGGACGTATTTTCGTAATTCTTGTTGGATTTCTGCCGCTGCTTTCATTGCTTTTTTTAACTATTTTCCCATAACACCTTTTTCTCTATCTCTGCGTTTCGTTTTTGTGCCTTTGTTCGCTCAAGTGGAATGGAAATGGAAATATATGAATGAATGAGCCAATAAAAAACGAATGCTTCATAAATGTACCCTCAAATAAATTGAAAAATTGTCGCAAATCTATTAAATGAGTTGTATTAAATGCACTTTAATAAATCGCGCAATTGTCGTGTTGGTAAATATTTTATCCACAAGGTGTGGGCAGCCGCAAGCGCAGGAAGTGTAGAAAATTAAAAAAACAAAGGGACATAAAGTGACGACATCGCACAAAATCTTCTGTAGCAGCAGTTTTTCAATCCTTGCTTTCTTTTATTCACGAAATTTCACTTAATTTTTACTAAACTCACGGACACACACACTATCATTTGGTCTTTCTTGCTAATTTTATTTGATTTTTGCACTAATTTAATTTATTGCAATCAATGCAAAAAATTCTTTCCAATCTGAAAATGTGGAAAAATTTTCCAAAAACCGCAACGACGTTGTCCCTACTCGCTGCCTGTGTGTGGCGGAATGCCCGAGAAACGTAGCAGCAAACTACGACGAGGTGAAAATTTTTGCTGTTTCTCTTTTGTGCTAACATTCGTTGATGTATATTTTCGGAGTTGCAACTGTCAAAGTGACAGCTTATAACTCCGAAGATATGAGTGCGTTCGCAGTCATAGCTAAAAAAATAACAGCTGTTGTCGTTAATTGGTCAAAAATTGACTCGTAGGTTACGATGGCATCTGCTATGATTATGGTGATTATACATTAGGGGTAGTCACTATTCAGTGAACTTGCCTGTGTCGTTAAGAACTTGAGGAGTTGTGCTGTTAGGTGTTCGTGAACACACTACTATCTCTTTTCCAAAACTGTTAAATTATAAATAAAATTTTCAATGTGGATAAGTGTAGAACTGTCCATGTCCTCAAGTTTGAGGTTAGAGTAGAAAAACACTTATGCAAATTCTTAACGTACGTTTATTTTGTTCTTGTAAAGTGCACAAGTCCTCAACTGCAGAGGCAAGTGCACTGAATCGTGATTGCCCCTAATGGGAATTGATGTCACGAGGAGATTACGAAAACGAGTATCACAAAAAAAAATATATATCAGACGTGTCAGTTCGAAGATCAATCATATTACATTGTACAAGCATCCGGAGAATATAAGAAAAAAACAAAGGGAATTGTGCTTTTGCATCAGCAATTGTTTCATGCACACCTATAGAAAAGTATAGGCATTAAATAAGTAGTAAGTACTTTATTGAGTCTTTTAAGAAGCAATTTTAAAAAACTAGATATAAACAGTATGACCCCTTTTACATTGATCAAGACTTGAAGTCAAGTTTCTTTGACGTTCTCTTTTGAACTTGACGAAAGCTTTCACATTGGTCAAGACTGGAATTCAAGTTCTTGTCTTCTTTCCTTGTTTTCTAAAAATAAAACGAGATAGGTAGCAAGCAAATGAATAATAGTTTATAAAAATTTGCAAACTGAATTTTATTTTTTTGCCACGATTGAAGTTAACAAAATGTTTTTGCTTAAAAATTTAATGCAAAATTAAATTATATTAAATGCAAAAAATTTTTAATGCAACCGAAGTCTAACAAACTCACATTGATATGCGAAAAATAAAATAAAAAGCACTGTCAACAACGCGAAAATAACAAAAGGAATACGAAAAATTGCCGGTACAGCTTCAAGTTTATTTTACCCTTCCGTCGCTTCCGATGTGCGGCGAATTGCCTACAAACTCTGAAACTTAACTTCAGGTCTTGATCAATATAAAAGGGGTCTATCTTAATTGTTAACTTCGTGGATGTCAAGTTTGGCCAGCATAATATGTTGCAAATATCAATAAAAATAAAACGAATGCCATTCGGCTTGAGATTATTAAAGACTATTTTACTCATGCTCGACAAGTATTTTCACATTTGCGTTGACGTTTTGTCATAAATAAATAAAAATATATTCAATTTCTTAACCAGGCATTGAATAATTACAAATAGAAGGTGACACCGCCGATGTTGAAGCGACTAGGCTTGTGCTTAACAGTTCCAGAGACGGAACGGACATGGAACGATTCTTTTGAAGAAAGGAACTAGTTCACGGAAACATGTCCGCGGAACTATCTAGTTCCTTTGCTTATTTGAGCTGTACAGACTATTTGGACTGTCTGCTTGTTGAACTACAGAGGGAATTTCAAGCATATCCGCGGAACTATCTAGTTCTTTTGTTTATTTGAACTGCAGAACTGTTTGAAGCATTTATTTGAATTATGTGCTTGTTGAACTGCCGAGAAAATGTGTAAAGGTCCATGTAGATTTTCAATACATCGCTCTGACTAGTCTTAAATCATGTGAACAAAATTTTTTGCTTTTTGATTCTTTTATGAATATATTTTTAAATTAAAGAAAAATATTTCTTTAGTTTATATAAAAAAAGGAACTTCTATCATTTAGTAAATATTTTCATTTAGTAAGTAAAGTTCATGAAGTATTTATAAAATTGCTGAAAAGCGAGCAAAAATAATTTCCAATCAGTTCCTCTTAAGTTCAAAACTCAGTTGCATCTTATCAGCTTTAAGCATGTTCGCGGAACTATAAAGTTCACCAGCTTTAAGCATGTTCGCTGGAACTATATAGTTCCAGCAGTTCTCTTTATAAGAATGAAAGTAACAAAAGCATGTTGAGCGTCATTTCGTGATTGTTCTGTTTCATATGTTAAAAGAAAAAATAAACAGCAATGCTGAACAATGCACACAACTGAAATGACGATATATCATTTTAAATGTTATCTATTATTTCTTTCACTCTCTTTCACATGCATAATGGGCTTAGTTTTCGTAGCTCAAACAACTCGATTAAGTTATGTAAGTGCGAAAGAGATGTCAGCTTATGTTGCTCAATTAAAAAATTTTATTGCAATCGGAACTGTTTGGACATGCTTAAATCATACAGATGGAATGATTGGAACTATATACGAGAGTGAACATAGTTCCATGAACTATGCAGGTCCGGAACGACCCAAGTCTAGAAGCGATATTAGAGCTGCATGGCAGAAATTTTTGCACTGCATATTGTTATTTAATGCAAGCACCAAAATATTCGCTGCGTTTATTCCAATATCTAAATCTGGATTTGAACTTTGATTTGCTGCTCATGAAAAGTAGTTGAAAACTAGATGGCATTGAATGCAAACATGAAAATGTCAACAAAAAACATATGTTCTTATAAAAATTTTGTTTCTTGCTGCATATTTTTAAATTTAAAAAAAAAGGAAAACATGCAAAGAACACAAAAACAACACAATATGTAAGTATTTATTTATTACAAGAAACTGCCTACAAGTTCACTATTATATTTTTCAAATGCAATCCTCAAGGTGTAGTTCAAAAGCAGTATGTAATTCATTAAAAATATATTGAATATATTAAAAAATAAATAAAACTACATATATACGAAGTAAATACACATTGTGTAGTAAATTTTACTGCAGTATTTTTTAAGTATAGTAATTTCTCAAGATTTCTCAAGAACTTGCAAGTTTATTATGCATGAGAATTTCACGAAAGATCGCTAATGAAGAGTGCAGTCTTCAGAAAAATTTTGTATATTTTGCAAATAGCAATTTTATGTCATATAGTATAATATAGTAAATTGTACAGAATATATATATGTATATATCAATATATATATAAAAATATATCAAACAAAAGATTTAATTATAAGCTTTAAAAAAAAAACATATTTTTAGTACCTTAATAACTCAAATTTAGTAGAAAATAACGGTTTTTTTATTACAAACTTTAAATCTGATATAGTTTTACTTATGAAATTATAAATACGCTTGAAATGATATAAGTATTGCATATCATTGAAAAGGTTATTTAATTATCTTTCACATGATGTGCCAATTTTTTAGATCCATTGGATATTGGCAATGAAATGGATGTTTTTTAAAGATCTTTGAGCAAAAAAAAAAACTAAAACATCGATAACTTGATAACTAGTTGAGTAATAAATTTTTTGTTCGGACAATCATATTTTTTTATAGTTCTCTATTAGAAAGCATTTTCAAATTGCGGTGCCCCGGAAATCGTAGTCCCTCCCAACTGAATATATATTGCAAAATAATTAAACTAATCAGCAAAAACTATTTGGTTAAACTTAAGGACAACTTAAGTATTGGCTTGATGCATGAAAAAGAGTGAACGCTGCAAAGTAGTGTTTGCTACTAAGTACCCAAGTAACATTGTTGGAGCAACTAGGTGCGAGTGAGTCCTAAAAGTGTTCTATAGGTGTATAATATGCGGTTAAAGCTTTACCGCAGCTTTGTTTGCTGCTAGTTGCTTTTAATTTTAAAGAAAATGCTCTAAATATGATTTTTTTACCATTTTGAGCTTTAATACTTTATACAGCTCTGTAAAGGATTTTATCAAATCTGCAAAAGAGCAGAACTCTAAAATTTACTACTTGCTCTGTAAAGGATCTTTTAAAGTAATAAAAATTACTATACAGCAGTTTTAAAACTCGTAGATTGAGTATAATATTTGCTTTAATGTGTATTTTTGTATTGCATTTTTAAAGCGAATAGAAGATATAAAATACTGTAAATTAATGCAATAAATTTTTTGGGAATAACAAGTGACTTAAAAATCTGATAAAGAGCTTCTTTGAAAAAAATGGCGATCTTATAAAAATAGAAAATCTTCGGAGTTGAAGCAAGCTAAATATTAGTGTTTACAATAATATTTAAAACGAAATTGATGATTTCTATGATACATATATTTAAGAATAAAGTACTTAAATCATTTTTAGTTGATCTTAAAGAATGTTAAAAATTTTCCAACTATTTTTAAATAATTAACACTTCTTAATTTTAATTATTTGTTAAGCCCGTTGTAGTTTTTCGAAGTACTACATTCACGTTTCCGATAAATTCAAAAGCGCACCGAGATTCGCAGCATATAACGAATACACGAACATGAGTCTGATATAATAATCACTTTATTATTTCTTTAATTTATTTGTCATTCTTATCATCACAAACACTTGTCAAATTTTATATATTTATTGAGTTTATTTTTAACACATACATTACTTACTTACTTAGTTGGCGCTACAACCGTATGTCGGTCTTGGCCTCATCTAAGAATTTGCGCCAGCCATTTCTGTCTTTTGCTTGCTGGCGCCAGTTGGAAATTCCAAGCTTCGTCAGGTTGTCCTCTACTTGGTCTTTCCAACGAAGATGCGGTCGTCCTCTTCTGCGTTGACCGCCGCTGGGTACCGAATCGAATGTTTTCTTCACTGGAGCATCGTCTTTCATGCGCTGAACATGACCAAGCCAGCGAAGCCGCTCGATTTTAATGCGCTTGACTATGTCGATGTCAGCGTACAGCTCATACAGTTCATCATTCCACCGTATTCGGTACTCGCCATTGACGCAGATTGGTCCGTAGATCTTACGAAGAATCTTTCTCTCGAATGCTCCTAAAGTCTTTTCATCTAAACTGCTCAGCGTCCAGGTTTGTGATGCGTAAAGTAGGACGGGCATGATGAGCGATTTATAGAGCGTGATTTTCGTTCGTCGAGAGAGGGCTCTGCTTCTCAATTGCCTACTGAGCCCAAAGTAACACCTGTTGGCAAGAGTTATTCTTCGTTTGATCTCAATGCTGATGTCGTTGGTTGAATTAATGCTGGATCCTAGATAGACGAAGTTCTTCACAACCTCGAAGGAGGTATTGTCAACGGTAACGTGGGTTCCAAGACGCTGGGACTGTTTGTTTGTTGACACTAAGTATTTCGTCTTATCTGCATTCACTGACAGACCCATTCGACTTGACTCTCTTTCTAATCTGGAAAATGCTGCACTGACTTCGCGCGTATTATGGCCAATGATATCTATGTCATCAGCATACGCAAGCAGCATAACACTCTTGTAGAATATTGTGCCACTACGTCTCAGATCAGCAGCTCGGATGATCTTTTCCATCATTAGGTTGAAAAAGTCGCACGATAAGGAATCACCTTGTCTGAAACCTCGTTTGGTAATAAATGGTGGGGAGAGGTCCTTCCCGACTTTAACTGCGCTGCTGGTGTTGCTCAGTGTCATCCTGCAAAGTCGTATTAGTTTTGCAGGAATACCAAATTCAGACATGGTGGAGTACAGGTGCTTCCTTATTGGGCTGTCGAAGGCGGCTTTGTAGTCAACAAAAAGATGGTGGGTGTCGACTTGTTTTTCTTGAGTCTTCTCCAAGATTTGTCGTAGCGTGAAAATCTGGTCGATGGTGGACTTTCCAGGTCTGAAGCCACACTGATAAGGTCCGATCAGTTCGTTTACAATGGGCTTCAATCTTTCACATAAAACGCTCGACAGGACCTTATATGCGATATTAAGAAGGCTTATCCCACGGTAATTGGCACAGATAGTGGGATCGCCTTTCTTGTGGATTGGGCAGAGCACACTGAGATTCCAATCGTTCGGAATGCATTCTTCCGACCATATTCTGCATAGAAGCTCGTGAATGCATTTAAGTAGAGCTTCGCCTCCGTTCTTAAACAGCTCAGCAGGTAAGCCATCAGCTCCCGCGGCTTTGTTATTTTTAAGCCGAGCTATAGCTGTCAGAACTTCATCATAGTCGGGCAGCGAAACCTCGACGCTGTCATCCGCAATTGGGGTTTCCGGAATATCATCTCTATTGGCGGGATTGTTGTCAGCGTCGCCATTTAGAAGCTTAGAGAAGTGTTCCCTCCATAACGTCAGTGTACTCTGGACATCTGTCACTAGATTCCCGTTTTCATCCTTGCAGGAAGAGGCCCCGGTTTTAAAACCATCGGCAAGGCGTCTTATTTTTTCGAAAAATTTTCGGGCCTCATTCCTGTCACCATACATCTCAATCTTCTCCTGCTCGCGCTTTTCTGCCTCTCTTTTTTTCCGCCTGAAAATATGTCTCTCTTCCCTCCTCTTTTCTTTGTATCGCTCCTTAGCAGCGCGCGTTACAACCGACTGCAGGGTGGCTTTGTAGGCGGCGTCTTTCTCTGCAGTGGCGTCGCGACACTCCTGGTCGTACCACTGGTTTCGGCGAGGGCGTTGGTAGCCAATCACCTCTTCAGCAGCCGCACGCATGGAGTTGGAAATGTGTGTCCACTGCGCGCATATATCATCGATTGGAGGAGTGCTTTGAAGCAGGAGTGAGAGTCGAGTGGCGAAAGCATCGGCTGTCTGTTTCGATTGCAGCTTGTCGACGTCTAGCTTTCTCTGTGTAGGGTTGCGTGTATTTTTAGCTGCGCACAGACGTGTACGGATCTTGGCTGCAACAAGATAGTGATCCGAGTCAATGTTTGCACCACGGATCGTGCGTACATCCAATACACTGGAAGAGTGCCTTCCGTCGATCAAAACGTGATCAATTTGATTTTTTGTTTTTTGATCAGGGGACATCCAGGTGGCTTTATGAATATTGAGATGCTTGAATCTAGTACTACTTACGACCATGTTTCGTGCTGCGGCGAAGTCAATCAGCCTCATTCCGTTATCGGAGGTGTTGTCGTGGAGGCTGAACTTTCCGACTGTTGGACCAAAAATATTTTCCTTGCCCACCTTAGCGTTGAAGTCACCAAGCACGATTTTTACGTCGTGGCGGGGGCAGCGCTCGTAAGCATTTTCAAGGCGCTCATAGAAAATTTCCTTGATCTCATCGTCCTTGTCTTCTGTCGGAGCGTGCGCACATATTAGGCTTATATTGAAGAATCTAACCTTGATGCGGATTATGGCAAGTCGTTCGTTCACAGGTGTGAATCGCAGGACGTGGGGCCGTAGTCTCTTGCCAACTACAAATCCGCATCCAAACTCGTGCTTCTCCGCATGGCCGCTGTAGTAGATATCACAGGGTGCATGCCGAATGCAACCCTGTCCCTTCCATCGCATTTCTTGGATAGCAGTGATATCAGCTTTGTATCTTTCCAAGACATCAGTCAGTTGGATAGATGCACCTTCCCAATTAAGGGTTCGGACATTCCAGGTGCATATCCGTAAATCATTATCAGTTTTTCGTTTGCGGTAGTCGTCATCAGATTTGGGGATCATTTTTCTTCTATTCTTATATGTTTTCATTGAAATTGGTTTTTACGGGTGGGCTTCAAACCCGACGCACAACCTATTTTAAGCCTAGGGAGGCCCGCCGCTCAGATTAGCCGCCAAACTAACGGTTGTCAGTTTTGACGTTGCCCAGGAAACACCACGTGGAGGTTTGAGTCGACTTGAGGCGATTTCACAAAGATTATGCTGGCCTCGCCAGGTTGAGACAGTCAGACATGTTACATTGATCCATCGCCCCCAGTTTCCCATACACATACATACTTAAACGAATAATAAAAAAGAGCTTTGCAAGAGCTCTTATTTGGGTTTGACAGGGACTCTTTTAAAAGTTTACAGCTACTTCTACTCCTCATATGAAGTAAAAATAGTGCAAGAAAGTAGCCTTATATGTTCTCTGCAAGAGCTTTAGTAGCGCGACTAAAGCTATAGTTGAAGCTTGCTGCTATATAAGATAGCACTATAAGCTCTGCAAGAATGAATATATGGCTAATATTGTTACTTGGGTAGTGAAAGGTCAGTAGTGAATACTACTTTTGGTATGAATAACAATTTTAATCAAGCTCTATTTTCGAATTTCGAACTTAAGTGTTTACTTCTTTATTATTTGTGAAAAAATTAAACTTTTGAGGCATAATTACGATTTATTGAGCTCTACGATTTTAAAATGTTTTCTGGAAGAGAAAAATTTTTTTACCTAACAACAAATGGATAAATCAACTACTTATCGAGTTATCGATTTTTGAAATTTTTTTCGTACCAAAAGTTGTGTTTAAAAAACATCTATATATTTGCCATTATTCAATCGATTCATAAGATTGACATGTCATTTGAAAGACAATTAAATAACCTTTTTAATGCTGTGCAACACAAATAACGTTAAAAAATATTTAAAATTTTATAAGCAAATTTATATCTTATTTGAATTTTTTAATTGAAAGAACCGTTATTTTTTACTAAATTTGCATATTTGAGGTGCTACAAATATATTGTATTCACAAAACTTAAACATTGACCTTTCATTTGATACATTAAAAAATATATATATATTTTGTGCATTTTAAAAATTCTTTATAAGAAAAGCTAAACAGCTAAAGTAAAAATGCTTGAAAAGACAACTTTTCTTACAAGGGCAAATCATTTTATCACAAAAAATACCATTAAACAAGAAATAGAGCATATATATTTTATACCAAATGAAAGATACATTTTTAAGCTTCAATAATTTTTTTTCATAATACATAACACAGTAGCGGTAGTTTTTGAGAGAATAACGGTTTTATGTAAGCAAATATTTTACTTTTATATACAAATAGCTATAAAATATGAAATAATTGACGGATTTTATTTGCTTAAAACTTATGTTAAAGCTTTATATATTACCTCTTAAATAATACCTTAAATATCAATATCGCCTGTACACTAAGAAAAATATTGCTAGTTTTCTTAAAAGATACTTACTAAAAAAATTTCTTAAAAAAATCGATAACTTTAAAACAAATTGATAAATCGAGTTTTCCTTCAACCATTCTTCTTTTTATTAAAATTTTTTCGTGAATCCATTTTCAAATCGCGGTACCCCGTAAATCGTAGTCTCCTTAGAAAGTAGACCAACTAAGGTAAATATGCTTGAAATAACAACTTTCCGTACAAGGACAAATCATATCATCACAAAAAACACCATAAAACATCAAATAAATTATTAATATTGCATACCAAATGAAAGATAAATGTATAAGCTTTAATTTTTTACTTTCCATAAGTCACAATAATAACGGTAGTTTTTGAAAAAATAACAGTTGATGATAAACTCACGTTTTTTGTAGGTAAAATTATTGCCTTATTTGATCAGCATGTTCCCCTTCGTACTGCTCGTTGTGTTAACAATTTATGTCCGTGGTTCACTCAACATGTTAAGTTGACCATAAAAAAACGAAACCAGGCTTACACTAAATGGAAAAGATTGCCGACAGACTTGTACTGGGAAACATAAAAGACAGCTCGAAATGAGGCCAATTCGGTTGTAAAGGATGCCAAGAAAAATTTCTTCAAGTCAAAACTTGACGTAACACTTTCCTGCCAGCAACTTTGGAAAAATTTAAAACAAATTGGAGTGTGTAACAAACAGTTGCCTAAGTGTCAGATTGACCCAGATGCTCTTAATGACTTTTTGTCTCTGTAATCAAAACAGAACGAATTCTGTCAATATTATAAGCAATTTTGAGTTTTCCAGCGTATCGGAATACGAAGTAGCCAGGTCTATAATGAGAATTAAGTCCAGTGCTCTTGGAGAAGATGGTAGAAATATTAGGTTTGTTAAAATGATTTTGCCTTACATTTTGAGTCCGTTAACGCACATTATTAAACACTGCTTTACTAGCTCGTCCTATCCTAAAATGTGGAAAGTAGCATCTGAACCTATGAGCTTGTTATCATCTCTTTCTAAAGTCTGTGAGTCACTAATGGCAGATCAGATCTCGCATTACCTTTGCGTTAATAAGCTCCTGTCTCCCTTTTAGTCCGGTTTTCGTTCTGGTCTTAGTTGCTTTACTGCAGTAGCTAAAATCTTAGACGACATTCAAATATTCTTTGATAAAGAAAATCTTACATTACTCTGTCTCTTGGATTTTTCTAAAGCATTTGACACTGTAGATCATTATATTTTATGTTCAAAGCTTGAATCATTATTTTGCTTTTCTTTAACTGCAATCAATCTTCTTAAAAATTATCTAAAAGGTAGATCCCAAAGAGTAAAAATTGACTGAAATTACTCGAATTATAAATACCTTAACAGCAGAGTGCCACAAGGCTCAGTTCTTGGGCCACTTCTCTTTGCAATTTTTATTAATTATATTTTTACCATTCCAAAAAATTTAATAATGCATGCATATGATCTCCAGCTTTATATGTCTCGTCCTATTGGTCTCAGCGAAGATCTATGCTTCAGAGTGAATGAAGACCTAGATGCAATTATTAAGTAGGCGATAAGTAACAAGCTTATACTAAATCCATTAAAATCTGTTGAAGATATTCCTGCCGTATATATAAGTACTACACCAGTAAAGTCTGTTGAAAAGATAACCAACCTTGGGTATCGGATTAACACATCACTTTCATGTGTAGACCATATTAACTATGTTGTAAGCAAAATATACTTTAGCTGCGTTCCATTCGCTTCGAAATAATTCAGATTATTTTTTTTTTACATGCAAAGCAAAAACAAAAATAATAATCCTATAACAAATAGGATTATTTTTGCTATCCATATAAAATTGTGATATAGCCTTTAAAAAATTTTAAACACAGGTGCCGCACCTGTATATTTTAAGAGCTGTCATTTCATTTTTTGAATTATTTGTTTGTTTGATACAATGACTATTAGATAGCCATGACAGCTGCCTATTTTCTCACGAGCTGCGACCATCGAATGTTAAACAAAAGAAAATAAAACAAACCGCGTGTGTCACACACATTGAACGCATTCAGCGGAGAGAACAATTGCACTGAAATTATTTATATAATTGCATAATATTAATAATTAAATTAAATAATTTACAACTTTTCTGACGTTTAGAGTAAAACACATTCAGAGAAAAACATCGTTCACTAAGGTATCGCTACCATAACAGTTCATAACAGTTTTGAACGACACACGTTCTCATGACACCTAATAGTTATTGTATCATGATTGCTTGTTTGAATTTAATTTTGACTGCAACGGTAGTGCCCTCTACGAGTCGTTTTTCTTGTCGTTCCTTTGAGAAAATTTGTTATCGCGATTATATTAAGGCGAAAGGAACGCAGCTATTGTCTTAAGAAATCTGCGAATAACTGCTCAGATCACATCAACAGAAACTCTTAGTAAACTAGTAATACAGTTGATAACGCCTTTAATAGACTATTTTGAAGTGGTGTTTAGTAATCTAGACTCACATTCGTTACATAAACTGCAAGTGGCGTTTAGCTATGCGGCCCGTTATGTGTATGGTCTCAGAAGATTTAGCCATGTTACTGGCCTAAGCACCCGAATTCTAGGATGCAATGTAGAACATTATTTAAAAGCAAGAAATTGTATATTCCTGCATAAGCTGATACACTCAAAAACTCCAAACTATCTATATTCTAAACTTCAGTTTTGTTTATCAGCCAGAAGCTTAAATTTGGTAATTCTCCGCTTTAAATATTTAAATTCCTCAAGACCATTTTTCGTAAGCAGCATTAGAAAGTGGAACTCCTTGCTTAGGTATCTTAAATCTATTTCCAATGCACAACACTTCAAGTAATTAATATCTGCACATTTTTCTTAAATTCTCGTTTCTCTTTTACTTCCTCTCATATAACCCTTTTTTATTTGATTATTCATTAGATATAAGTTTGTGTTGATTTTATTATTTTAATTAAATTAATTTTAGAAGTTAACTTAATTATTTTTTATATATGAATTTAATAACTGTTTATTTCTTTTTCATTCTGATCTTATGTTTGTTCGAGATATATATTATACTATTTTATTGTACGCAAAAGAATAACTATTTCTTATGTACTAATAATATACACTAAAAAAATGCTGTTGTAAAATTTACTACACGATGTGTATTTACTTCGTATATATGTAGTTTTATTTATTTTTAAATACATATGCAGTTATTCAATATATTTTTACTGAATTTACATTTAAATAATTAATACTACACGAAGTAGTTGCATGTAGTAAGTAGTTGTTTACATGCATTTATTTAAATAAAAAATATCTACATTAAAATAATTTGCATAATATGTAATTGATAGCAATTGTATTTATTTCAACTAAAATAATTATAAAAGGTTCGTGATGAAGAACTGTGGTAAGTATTCTTCTTAAAAAGCATTTTTTTAATACAAAAATTCTTTGATTTTCTTATAATAAAAGCAATCTTTGTACTGTGGCAGAAAATGTTTTGAATTTCTTTAATTAATAAATGAAAAAAACATTTATTTTAATGTAAATATATTTATTTTCTGTAGTTAAAAATATATAGTAAAAGTAAATAATTGAAATTAGTAAAAATAATTACATTTTTATTTGGACGGTGAGTTACTAATTTACATTTGTTTTAAATACATTTTTATTTTACTACAGGATTTTTTGGATGTATGAATAAAGCCAAATTACAGTTTAATATCATCACAAAAAAACACCATAAAACATCAAATAAATTATTAATATTATATATCAGATGAAAGATAATTTTTTTTTTTTTTAGATAGATATAAAATGTGAAATACTCAACGGATTCGATAAATTTAACACAGTTATGAAAGCTTATTATGTTTTTTAAAGTAATAACTCAAATATCTCAATCGGTAATACCATAAGGAAAAAAAGCATGTTTTCTAAAACGATCACCAAAGAAAAATACTATTTTTAAATATCGATAACTCAAAAACAAATCGGTAAATCTATTTTTCCTTTGGCAATTCCTGTTGTTATTAAAAGTAGTTAACAAATCCTTTGTCAAATTGCTGCGCCCAAGAAATCGTAATCTCTCCACTTTTGAGAATCGATAAAGTGACGGAGAATAATCTTCATGCTCAAATCTTCTTAATTTATAACATTTTTTTTTATTTTCGCGATTAAAATTTATAAACATTTAAATTTTGAAACAAATTTATATAAACAAGTCTAATCAAAAGCACACTACAGAAATAAAACTGTGATCACTTCTTTTTAAGTAGAAAACACTTATTTTATGCATATCATATATAAACAAGTAGTTTTTCGAAAATAGTGTAGTCAAAAAAGAAAGTGAACACTATATAGAGTTTTCTTTTTATGCATATCAAAAGTGAAAAATCAATTGTTCACTACTTAAGCCCGGTTTCCATGTGGTCTTCTAAGATCTCCGACAATCACATCTTCTGCTATAATGAGCGAGATGGATCTATGTTATTCTTGCTATAAAATAATGAGCTCGCCGAGCAAACGAGCACCGTATAATAAGGGCAAAAGTACACCAACCAGTGCCGGCTCTATAAAACAAGCTTTCAGAGGCCACCACGGCATAACACTAACAAAACGGAATGTATAAAATCGTCAATTTAATAATTAATAAATATTATTTAATAATAGATTTATTAACCAGTTTTTTGTAACTAAAATAATTACATATTGAATACAGCAAACATTCACAAAATTCTAAACAATGAAATTGTTTCGATTTTTTTCTATTTTATTTTGCTTCTATTTTGACATGTTAAAGCATCCTTAGAATAATATTAAAATAGTTGTCAGTGATGACAATAGTCCAACAACAAACAACTTAAATGGCTGCCGTATTTATAGCAAGTGATAGACTTTTATAGCAAAAGTTAAAAAAGTTGATCTTTCATGATCTTCTATGATCTCTCAGCATCACATGAGATTGTAGAGGATATCACATGCTATAAAATGCAAAATGTATGTATGTTTCGCACGCTCCTTTATCAATCCCATAAAGAGGCACTCGCATTCTATTTCTTTCCCACTGAAGATGTGATTGTGGGAGATATTAGAAGATCTTAGAAGATTACATGGAAACTGGGCTTTAGTCTAGTGTTTACTCATGATGCAAAGAACAACATATCTTTGTTTCATGGTGTTTACTTATTTTATGCATACGGGCATGGTAGAAGGATAGAGGTATATGCAGCGCTGATTGTGCTCTCTTTCCATACTGCCATGTCTGTCAAATTTACCTGTAAGGCGAATGGAAACAAAAGAAAATAAAGAAAAAGTTTTGCTTCGTTTTGACAATTCCGGCAGCATGCTCTCATCTAGTGCATATACCTGTATTCTTCTACCATGCATACGGGCCATTGATTGTGAAACTTGGCCGAAAACTCTGGTCACCCCTAAGGCCAGGAGCAAATCGAAGCACACCTCGCTGTTTTTAGTTTTGTTGTGAGTTGACATTCTTAAACAGCTGCTGCTATTTCTAGTTGTTTCGTTTCTAGCCGTATTTTCGCGTGCAACTGTTTGTTTGTGCATTATTGTCAGAAAGAATTCAATAGAATTAAATTTAAACAATAAAACATTAAAAACAATTAAAATATTAAGAGAAACATAAAAAAGCAGTGATGTGTTTAAAAGAAAATTTGTTTAGTTTTGCTAGTTTCTAGTTGTTTCAAAACTAGTCTGAAAAACAAGGAAAGGTTTCGCAATCGTGGAAAGAAGAAAAAAAAACAATCTTAAAGGTGTGCACTTCAGTGCTATCACCGCCGTCTCCTAAGAGACACGCCTTGCCGTCAACCCACTAGTTTTCCCAATTAAATAATTTTCACATTTTCCCCAACGCAGTGACGTCATTCGTTGACAGCCAGCGCTGGAGTTTCTATAAGAAAACTGTCTGTTTTAACGCAGCTGGTGAACGAGTGGGTAGAACGTGTGCTTTGCTTCGAGAAGCGCACAGTTAGAGTGACAGCTGCACGGAGCAGAGCCCCTGCAGGCTGAGTCACTGAACTGAGTTCTAGTGCTTGTTTGTTTTGTTTTTTTTTTTTTACAAATTGATCTTAAATGTCTGCGCGACCACGCGAAACTGTCTCTATGGAGGTTAAGGAAATGCTAGATCGCGAGGGTCGCGATGCTAAAAATGTACTGGTCTATCAATTCTGTGCTGCACCCAATGCTGATGAAAGTAAGTATGACAAAGGTTTTTAAAAATAAGTTATATTTGTTACGATTACAGAAGCTGCCACATTCCGCAAGCCACCACGCTCGCCCAAGTCACCCAGTACACTTGCGACTATTACCGCCGGTTCACCGAAGCTACAGCGACCACATTCCCCATACAGCAGCAGCATGTCTTCACGTTCTGTGGCCAAGCAAAACTCATGCCCACGCGTGCGTAGCGCCTCGACAGGTCGCGATAAAAAGTCTGAGCTGCAAGCACGCTACTGGGCGCTTCTATTTGGCAATTTACAGCGCGCAGTCAATGAAATCTACCAAACGGTGGAGTGCTATGAAAACATATCATCCTGCCAAGAAGCGATTTTGGTGCTGGAAAACTATGTGCGTGATTTCAAGGCATTGAGTGAGTGGTTCAAAGTGTCCTGGGACTATGAGGCTACACCGCTGCCCCAACGTCCACACTCTCTAGCCTGGGAGGTGCGCAAAAGCAATCCAGCTCCACGTGTGCGTGCAAAGAGCCTGTCTAGCCCCACGCAGGCGGCATCGGGCATGTCCAGTCCCACATGTTATTCCGGCAAATGTTCACCCTGCTGCAATATTGATGCGCTATCGCCGCGCAAAGGCGGGCTACGTGCCTATGAACCGCCGCCCAAGGCAGCCATGCGCGTCAATGTGCGTGAGCTATTCGCCTCCAGCAAACGAATGTTACCCAATGAAACGCCGCTTTCGCAGGCAGCCATGTGTTCGGAGGAACCGGAACCCGAACCGGAACAAGAGCTGGAGTTGCTTGATATGCACAATAAGCGACATCAATATGCGCAGACTGACCTGGAAGACGAAAATTTGACGCTAGCCGAGATACGTGAAAAGCTGCGCATGCAGGAAGAATGGCCGCCCATCAATGATCATCAGCTGCCACCGACGCCAGACTCCAATGAGACGCTGACACCGGAAAGTGAAGGCAACTTCGTTATAGCACGCGAACCTACTGCATTGGAGATGACGGTGCAAAAGCTAAATGCCATGGAAGATCAGATCCTGGCTCAGGATGCTGCCAAAGCACCAACGCCACAGATAGCTGTGCTCAAAGAAGTACAGCCAGTGCAAGTGGCAGCACCAGCAGCAGCGGCAAAGATAACGGAACCCGCATGTGAAGTAACGCAACAATTAGTGGAGGAACAAAAAGTCACTCCAGCAGAAGCAACAGTACCCAAGCCAGCAACAGTGCCACTGCCTGCTCAGTCTGCAGAAGCAATCGCCAAAAAGTCTACCATATCCGGTGCTACCTCACAAAACAGTCCGCTCAAATATTCCAGTGTGTTAAATCGGTTTTCGAGTAACCCGCGCGCCAATGCAAAACCTTATTCCGCCCGAGCCGCTGGAGGTGCCAACACCACAACAGCAGCCACAACATCGATCAACAATAAAGCCAACGTGCTGCCCAAGCCCATGTTCAATACTAGTCTGCGTCGGTCCGCTACTACCGCATCAGCTCTGGCACCAGCAACGACCTTAAAAGCTGCTTCAATGCCAGCTCGCAACATACGCAATTCGCTGCCTGCACGTCCGGCCAGCAAAATGGAGAACTATAGTGCTCCATCGAACATAGATGCACGCATGTCGGCGCGCTCTCGCACCATGATCGATATGAACTCCAATAGCAGTAAATCGACCATAAATGCCCCACGCCCGGCACTAGTGCGCATGAGCAATTCACGCAAATCATCGCGCGAGGATCTGGGCAGCTCGAACTCCACGCTCAAGGCAAGCAATGAACGAATAACGTCGGCACGCAGCAGTTTGCAACAGCTTAACGGAGCTGTTGAAGAACGCCGTTCGGAACCCAAGCAAATGACGGGCAATGAGCAAAACGATGGCTGGCTCACGGTCAAGAATCGCAGGCGTTCTAGTCTGCACTGGGCCAATCGCTATAACCAACCCACTGGCTATGCCAGTCTGCCCACCCTCACGCTTTTCAATGTTGAGCAGCGTGAGGAGAATCTACAGCGGAAAGCGACAATAGCGACTACCGTCGCGAAACCCGAAAACAAAACAGAGAAACCAGCAACAACAAGAGTGGAAAAACAGCCGCAGTCACAGCAGCAGGAAGAAAAGTCCGCAAAGCGCCCTGAGATAAAAAATGCCAAGGCTAAGGTCAATTCGTTGCCAGCACAACGCAAACAGCAGACGATCGCGCAGACCAAACAACAGCCTGCTGCACCTGTCAACGCCGCTAGCGTGCCAGTGCCAAGTCGGCAGACTATTATAAAGCGCCAAAAATCCGATTTGACGGGCCTCAAGATGACTTCACTGCACAAGGAATATATGCGTAGCGAGAAAATTGCCAAGAACAAGCGCAGCACAGTCGAGGTGGAGAACAAGCTGAACAGCAACATCACAGCAGAAACTTCATCGACGGACACGGTCATAGAAGGTAGGTTTCAGTTATATTCGATTTATTTACTTTTATCTATTTTATGCATTTGCCAGCTGAACCCAGCACTCACGCCACAAACTCACCCGATTCCGAGTCTGTGGAACAGCACAAAATCGACATAAAAATTCAGACTAATCGCGATTTTTCCAAAACCATTGGTGATCTCTATGAAAGTATTTCGCTAACTGCCAAAAGTGGCACTCTAACCAATGGAGCTAGTGTTGGCGATGGTGCTGGCACTCTTTCCAGCTGCGACGAGACGGAGGAAACTCTGGCAAATGAAATCGAGTGTGATGAAGATCAACAACGCCTGCTGGTCGAAGAGCAGGAATCATTGGAACGTCAAATACGCGAACTCGAGAGCACAGAAATCGATGTCGATACTGAGACAGATGAGACCGACTGTGAGGCCAACATAGCGTGTCGCATCAATGATGAAGACGAACAGGATGATACCTGCTCCTCCTCAATAGTATTTGTTACCGGCAACGAGGAGGCAGACAATACAAACTTAAGCCTAGAACTTCGCTATGGAGCACTACTCTCTGAAATGTCCTGGGGAGAACGCGAGGAGGCGTTGGCTACGCTGCAGGCATACGTCTCACGTCATCCCGGACGTGCTCAAGAATTGCATCAAAAGTTATCCTCACCCTCCAGACGCCGTTCACTGCACGAGACGCTTAAAAAATATCAAGCCAAACAGGCGCGTGCCCAACAGAAACGCGAACATTTGCAGCGTGAAAAGGCGATCAAAATACAACAGCTACTGGCGCGTGTGGAAGATGTTAAGTCTGCCAAGCAGCAGCTGATCGAAGACAAGCGTCTTAAGATGGAGGGCAGACTGCAGCGTGCCGCCGAAAATCGTTCGCAGTATTTGAAGCAGATTATCGAAAAGGCGCACGATGAGGAGAAGAAGCTTAAAGAAATAAATTTTATTAAAAATATTGAGGCACAGAACAAGCGCTTAGATCTGCTAGAATCATCCAAAGAGACCGAGGGCCGACTGCAGGATCTCGAGCAAGAGCGACAGAAGCGACTCGAAGAAAAGGCGGCCAAAGAGGCGGCTGTTGAGCGACGGCGACAGGAACTCGAAAAGGAACGTCAGCGTAAGCTGGAGAAAATGAATGAGACGCGCCTGGAGAAGGAGCAGCGCATTGGCAAGATGCAAGAGCAGAAGGAGCGTCAACGTCAGGCGTTGGCGCGTGAGAAGGCGCGCGATCGGGAAGAACGACTGCTAGCACTGCAGGTGCAGCAACAGCAAACCACAGAGGAGCTGCAGCGCAAGATACTGCAGAAGCAGATGGAGTCGGCGCGACGTCATGAGGAAAATATTGAGCATATAAGGCAGCGAGCACTAGAGTTGGCCATACCTACGCGTAACCAGGATGAAAATGGCGATTTTCAACGTGCTGAAAATGGTCTTGATGTGGGTGCAGGAGGCGAAGATGGCGATCTCTCATCCACTGTCTCCGATGTGGGCAGCCGCGAGCACACGCGCAGCTACAAGAAGAAGATGAAGAAAATCAAGCAACGCATGGCTCAGGGGTGAGTGTCTGTGCACTTTTATTTATTTATCATATTTTGCCGATTTGATGAATTTTTTTATATAAAATAGATTATTTGTATGTTTAAATCGCTATTCTTACACCTTACGAACATCTCAATGTATATAAAATCGTTGGTGTGTCAGTTTGTTATCGTATAACTTCTGAACAACTTAACCGATTGAGGTCATATTGGAACAATATAATTTTTTTGTTGACCCGATAATTCATAGTTAAGTAAGAATCCGGATAGGTGGAAAGCAAGAGGGCGCTGTATTATGAAAATTCAAAAATACGAAAACTTGTAAACCGTAAAAGATATAAGAATATGTACGAAAAGGAATTTAAAGAGAATGATCAGATCTAAAAAATATCGGAGAAGAATTTTGCCATATCTTACAGATATACTCTACAATAAGTATATTTACAGCCCTATTCTGGTTGTTAGCTTAACAAGAAATAATTAAGGAGCTCTTGTTAAGCTGATTGTTATGTTATGTAAATATTGGTATTCCTAAAAATCATTAACAATATAAAAGCTTAAAAAGCTTTTAAAGTTCACCATGCATGGTGAAAATCGATATGCCTATTGAAAGAAGAGATGCGCTATATAAACAGACGCTTCGAGTGCAGCTTGTGACTTTGCAAGCGCTTGAAAAATTTGCCACGGCTACTGAAAGATTTCATTATCAACACTTAAAATAGGTAAAAAATTCTTCCATTTTTCAGTTTAATGTATTTAAACTCAATATTATATTGTAATTTGTATTTTTTTATTATTTTCACAGCAATTATCTATCTAAGCACATACATTTAATTCGTTGTTAAGACTCGTTCTGTTATTAGCAAAATTGAAGGGAAAATAGCTTTTAAATTTGCAGCAGAATACGAAACCTTAACAAATTGGTAATATTAACTATTTTGTTAATGTGGTGAGCTTAGTTTAGCTGCCAAAATAGGGCTGTTAATGTATCATATCTGAATATTTACTAACTAGACAAATTATTACAGATAGCAAACTTCGAAAAAATTCTTTTTTTTTACAAGAAAAATAACACTTACAGCCCTATTCTGCAAAAGTGGCAATTGTTACCCAGTATTTTTAAAATCTCTATGTGCTTGTAATGTTTTGATTTCAAAACAAATTTTGAAGCTCAAAAATAATAAATTTTGATAAAAATTGTCACCTGCTTTTTTTTAGATAGTAACGATTTTACTAAAAAATTTTTTTTTTTAAAATTCAAATTTTGTTTTGAAATCAAAAAATTACAACAAACACATAAAAATTTTAAAAATACTGGGTAACAGTAGTTACTTTGCCAGAATAAAGCTGTTAGATATCTTAAAAGCTATACATTTTCTTAGTATAACGTATTTTGTTTGTAAGTCGTTAGTTTAGAGAAATAACGGTATACGAAAAATTTATTGTATATAGGTATATTTTTTACGGATAGTATGTTAAAAAAAAATCATGTAATTCTGACATCAAAACCATTCTTCTGTCAGTCAATCTGACATCATGAAAACTATAGAATTTCTTATACTACGTTTACATATAGAGATTTAAACGAGGTTGAGGCTGTCGAAGAGATTAACTCCTAAATCTTGTTGAATTTTATTAGATTAGCCATTGAAAAGTTATCCTCATTCTGAAGTAGATTAATAATAAATCTCCTTGGTTATCTTCTAAAAAAAGTTTGCAACTCTGTAAATATTGGGAATTTCTTAAAAACTGCAACACTGCAAGTGGGAATAAAGAAAACTGACTTATTGAAGGTCAATAAGTGCTATGTTATGGTGGCGGTCATATGAAGCACCTAGCTTTCATCCCAAGATTTGGCCAACATTTATTCCCTTGCTCACTCTCTCAAAGTTCCCATTTACATTGAAACAAAAAAATTATTGACGTGCCATGACAAAACAAAACGAAGCAACGAAGCAATTAGTATATAGCATTTTTTAGGCAAACTCATCAAAATAGAAAGAGAAAAAACTATTTTAAATTTCAAGTTTTGACTCTTGAAGCAAATATCCCTGGCATTTTTTTTTATATGATTTCTCTCAAATCTTCTTTGCCAATTAAATGGCTATAGAAAATGAATTAACCGTGACCTCATAACTATCTATTTATATATATTTTTTCAAAAAATCTCTAAAATATTTAATATTGTCTCAAAAAATGGACAAAATTCTTTTTGTTGTAAAGTTAATTTAAATTTAAATGGACATTTTGTACACTCTTTTATATAACACTAGTATAAAAGCCTGTCCTGCGACAGGTCCTCCACGCATTTCCTTTTTAGAGCCTTTTGCCGAAAGCATTTTTTTCTCTTTTTAAAGCTCGATTTTTGCAAAATACTAATGTATCACTTTAAATAACACTTTACGTATTGAAGCAGTGTTGAAAAATTAGTGCAAGTGTAAAAGTGCAAAAAGTCGAGATTGGTAACAATTATATTCATAGACAACTTTACAAACTGGCCTTGCTACCTTCATATACGTAGCAACTCAAGTGTCGATTTGCGGCTGATACAATTATATTTTTTGGTACAATCAACTCAAAATAATTTCATTAAATTCGTCATAACTTTTTTATAACAAAATGAAAAAAGAGGTAGTTAGATAAAAAACGAACAATTGTAAAAACCCAATATTGTCACTGATAAGTATCAAATATATTTTCTGTGCATACTTTCAGGCTGAAAATTTTTGAGAACAGTGTGTCTTGTAAAATTACTTTACTATCAAAAAATAATTACAGTTTGAGAAAAACTGTGTGCTGAGCAGCATGCTTGCCTTTTACGTATTAAGATGTGCATACTTTCAGGCTGAACAGTTTGAGAGATATTGGACACGCAGCAGCGTGCTTGCCTTTTATATATTAAGATAACAATTATTAGCGAATACCCTGCAGTTTTACGTAAAATTTTTAAAACTGATTTTGTATTTAAGAAACTAAGGTACCTCTATGATTTTTTTTAACAAATTTTTTTCAAAATGTTTTTATGTTTTTTACAAAATAGTCAAGCATTAAATATAATTTATTAGGGCCAGGTAAGATAACTTATAATTCTAATAAAGCCCTATTGTAAATGATTTTTTCTGGGGAATTGAAAAAGGGGTTTTAATTTTTAAGATAGCAGATAAAGACACCACATTTTTTTGTTTACACTCATGAATAACTACTTCAAATCCTTAAATCAATAAAATATGGCTGTTTTATTCTTTCTTCTCTATCTGTGCCTTACTTCTCTATCTAGTATAACTTTACTTCTCTGTACCGTATAACTTTATTTATTATCTTTAACTAACTTTAAATTTGTTATCTAATTTAATTAATAATTTAATTTAGTCATTTAATTCCTAGTTTTAATATTCCTTTTTATTTCATATAATTTATCATTTCGTATTGTATTCGTTTTTTGATATTGTTATTTAAAATAGTTCTAAACAAATGTTAGTATTAAGTTAAAGTTTATAAAATGCCGAATTGTTACACTCCAATGAAGTACTAAAAAAAAAACTAAGTCTTATTGTACACCATCATAATTCAATAAATAAATAAAATATTGACCGTTGATGAACAAATTTCCAAAATGTTCTTGAACTTTATCTTAAAAACGAAAACTCCCTTTCCGATTCTCTGTGAAAAATTATTCAGAATCGGGCTGTATTACTTTTATATTCACTTCATATTTTTGCTGTTTTTGATAAATTTATTTTATATCTGATGCCGACTTCAAAGCTTTTATATTCATAAAGAAATTAATATATTTATGATAATAAAACAAATTATAAAAAGATTAAAATAATAAGATTTCCAATATAAGAATATATATTAATAAATTATCAAATTTGACAAAAAAATTAATAGGGTAAATAATTTAAAATTATTTTTTACTCTATGTCGATTCTTACGTTTAGAACTTTTGAAGTCGTTCTTTTTTAAAGTTTTTATTTCTTCTTTTTTTGAGAATAGGATAAATTTTCGAAATAGTTCTACACACTTTAAAAATTTTTATAAAATTTTTACACCGATCGGTGTTTCAGGGAGTCCTACACTCAGTGTTAAAAAACACCATGTCAAAGTGCTAGAATTTAATATCCGAAGGAGCATATTTTTTATTACCGATCGGTGTAAAAAAGTAAATATCAGATAGGCTGTTGGTTTTGTACCCTGTTGGATGTATATTTATAATACGCAAAATGATAATTTTTTGAACACCTAACGGTGTAATGTTTAAATATTCGAAAAGATGTTTTTTTACAATTTTTATTAAATTGTCATTGAATTTATGAATTGTCAAATGAACTAAGCCCCAATCAAATTTTATTTGGGACTTATTAAATGGGCTTTATTTTGTAATGGAATATGACCCAAACCAAAAACTTAAATATTTTCCAAAATTTATTAAATAGTCCCCAAAAATTGGGAGTTATTTCATATGAAGTAACACCCAAAAATGTATGGAAATTTTTTGGGGCTTATTTAATTTTTTTGGGGTCTATTTTGTGTTGCTACAATTACAATTAGATCTTTTATCAAGATTTACAAAATCAAAATCAAATTGACAAATTTCAATTTTTAATTTGTTTATCAATGAGAATGTGATTTCAATATTGCTTTTCTTCTTTGCTTTTCTTGTTTCACACCGATCGGATAAGTTCGTCATTTCACACCGAGAAAGCTGTGTAAATGAACACCGTTGGGTGAAAAAAATGTAAATATCCGCTCACCGGTGTGAATTTATTTTTGAAATTTTTTAGTGTGTACCCATTCTTGAAATGAATTTTAGTACCCTAGTATCAAAATTATTCGAGATACAGTGTTTTTCTTATAGTGATACGCCCTTTGTAGAATTCCGCTTTCTTTCTTGATTGTGTTTTGTTATAATTCTATATACTCTTGCACCGAATTTCAGTGCCCTAGTGCCAATATAAACTGAGATACAGTGTTTTTCTAATAGTGACACGCCCTTTCTATACCGTAATTTGTATAATTGTGCCTACGCCTGTACTAAATTTCAGTACCCTAGTGTCAATATTAACTGAGTTACAGTGTTTTACTTGTAGTGACACGCCCTTTGCCGAATTCCGCCCACTTTTTTCATCGTGTTTTGCAATAATTCTACCCATTCTTGTAACGAATTTTATTACTCAAGTGTCAATATTATTCGAGATACATTGTTTTTCTAATATTGCCACGCCCATTTGTTCAATAATGCCCACTTTTTGAACGTAATTTGTCATAATTGTGCCAATTCCTGTACTAAATTTAAGTACCCTATCGTCAATTTTATTCGAGATACAGTGTTTTTTAATATTGCCACGCCAATTTGTCGAATACCGCCCTCTTTTTTAGATGGGCACCTAGCTTTGAAAAAAAAAATACAAAAGTTTTTAGCTTTGAAAAAAAAAATACAAAAGTTTTTAACAAAACTTGCAAAAAATATTAATTTCTATCAATACTTTTATTCCTTATAAACATGTTGCCGAAAGCTTGTTGTGCCCCGATCAACATGCCTTAAGTGCAGTTAATACAGCTCGCTAAAACAACATGCTGTAAACGGTAGTTTTTGCAGCAAATTCAAGTAAAAGTGATCGAAAAACCTGTACAAATTCCTGCAACATCTTCTCGAATATAAAAAAAAACTAGCCTCACTCACAAAGTCAGCTAAAAATATGTTATAAAGGCCCGAAGTCGTTTGTTGTCCAAAGCCAACACAAAGAGAGATATTAACTCAATACCCGGCTAATGGGTTCAGGAATCTCTTGGACCTTTAAACAAAGTTTATTTCTTTTGGAAAACCATTCAAAAACTTTCTTATTAAACAAGAACAAAAGCTAAACAGATTATTAAGTTTAGAGAGGGTGTATTGAGTTGTTAAAATACACCAGGTCTGCCCACCCCATCACAATCTACGATTGTGCCATGGTTATTGCTTGACCATCTTTAGCAATAACCCCTATCTCTTACTTAAGAATCCGTTTATTATAACGCCCCTATAGACCCTAAGAATTTTCTCTCCCTTTCGATTTAACTAAGCAATTTATCTTTTCATTTTTAGCTTACAAGTATATTTACCATTTAAAAATATCATTAAATATCAAAATTTTTAATACAATAAAAAAACAAGCAATGATTTTTGTTATTAAAACCGTGAAATATTAATTCTAATTATAGTCTAGTTTTTTAAGTTTAATTTAGTTTAGGTTTTTTTCATTTTACAAAAAAAACAAATTAGTTGTGTAAGTTAACTTTATTAATCATTAGTTTTATAGTGTAAGAATAAATTTAAATATAGTTTAAATTAATATTGCAAAAAAATTTCAATGAAACGCAGAATATAGGAATATTTTGAGAATAAGATTTTAGAAATAGTAAAAGTAATTAAAATTTCATTGAATCTTATAATTTTAAAAATCCAACTCATAAAAGTATAATAAATTAATAGCACTTACGTTTTCAAAACCTTTTTATGGATTTCTGCTCCAGCAAATTTTGATTAATAAGTTTAAATAGCTTTGTATATTATCCTTTGAGCACTCAAAGTTGATTGAAGATTTTTATTGCAGACATTTGCTAAATAAAAATAAGTTGGATTAGTAATTTTATAAACATTTAAATTAGACAAATTATTAAAAAAAATTATTAATATAAAAATTACGAAACTATAAAAATTTACAATATTTTAAGACTGGTACATTGAGTATTAGAATTAACAGAATTTTATTAGATTATCTGGGTAACCAGATTAATAGAGATTTTAACCTGCCAAACGTTTCTTGGAACTGCTGTTCTGAAATTCCTGAAATATTTTTACCTTCGTCTGAATGTTCATCTGATAATTATTTTTTAAACGAGCTCTCAATCCAAGGCCTGTTCCAACTTAACTGCATCTTTAACAAAAATAATCGTTTGCTTGATCTGGTGTTTTTTGATGACAGCAATATCGCTTCTGTGTCTAAATCAGATACTCTGGTTGCACCCGAAAATTCTCATCATCCAACATTAGAAATTATTTTAAATTTTCCAAAACCATCTGTGCAGTACGATGATTCTCAACCGCCTATTGAGTTTAACTTTTTTAAAAAAAACTACGTGATTTTGAAGAATAACTTGTCTAATATAAACTGGAATTCTATTCTAAATATTAATACAAAGAGTTTATCTTCTCAGAGTCTTGATGATGCGGTATATGCGTTTAATAGAACGCTAAATGATTGTTTTCTTAAGGCTGTTCCGCAAAGGAAACCCTCTTTGACATCGGGTCCGGTATGGTACACAAATGAATTAAGAAAAATGAGAAACTTGAAATCTAAATACTATAAAAAATATAAAAAAACACATAACATATGCGATTTTGGATGCTATACCTCTATTAAATACAGTTACCAACAGTTATGCAAACAATCCTATAATATCTACTTAACAAAAGTAAAATTAAACATCAAATCTGATGCTAAATCCTTCTGGAACTTTGTTAACACAAAACGTAAGATTGATTCCTATCCTTCTTTTATGAAGTATAATTCTGGTGAGTCTGATAATGATAATAGTATTTGCAATCTTTTTGCTGACTTTTTCAAGGCGACTTATTCATCATCGTCCTATGATTATTTAAGTTATCCTTTTAATATTCAATCTGGGGATATTTATTTCCCAATAATTGACACAAACACAGTCTTATCATTTTTAAAAAATATTAAAACATCATATAAAAGTGGTCCTGATAACAAACCTTCATGTATATTAAAATACTGCTGTGAAGAATTAGTAACTCCAATCTCTTTACTATTTACTTCATCATTAAAATTCTGCTATTTTTCTGCAGCCTGGAAGCATTCATTTATCATTCCGCTGCATAAATCCGGAAATAGGTCTTTAATTGATAACTACCGTGGCATCGCAAAATTAAGCGCTTTGCCTAAACTTTTAGAGGCAATTGTTACATCACGACTATCGCACAGCGTTAAATCTTTAATGTCTTCTTTCAAACATGGATTCCTTTCTGGAAAATCTACTGTTACTAACCTTCTCGAATTTACATCAAAAACTATAGAAAACTTTGGAAAAGGCATGCAGACTGATGTTATTTACACGGATTTTAGCAAAGCTTTTGACGTTGTAAATCACAAACTATTGATCTTAAAATTACATCTTGTTGGATTTCCTATACCGTTGGTAAAGTGGATTGAATCTTACTTAAGCAATAGAACACAATCTGTTATTTTTAAGCTCAATAAATCACATGAGTTTCCTGTTACTTCAGGAGTACCTCAAGGAAGTCATCTTGGGCCCCTTCTGTTTCTACTTTTTATAAACGATTTGCCATTTGTCATAATGCATTCCAGCATCTTAATGTTTGCTGACGACGTCAAATTCTTCCTTTCTTTTAAAAATGATAATGACGCTGTATTTTTGCAAGCCGACATTGATCATCTTCATAACTGGTGCAAAACGAACCGTATGAACCTCAACATGAAGCAATGCAAGCATATGTCTTTCTCGCGCAAACCACCAATTAAATGTACCTTTAAAATTTGTGGTTATCCATTGGAGTCCTTAGATATTTTCAATGATCTTGGAGTTACAATGGGTCCTAAACTACGCTTTAATATTCATGTAAATAAAATAATAAATAGAGCCAATAGTACTTTAGGATTTATTAAACGTTGGGCAAAAGAGTTTAATGATCCATTTATAACGAAAACCTTATTCACTTCTCTAGTGCGGCCTATCTTAGAATACGCTTCAGTTGTTTGGTGCCCACGATACGGTTGTAACATAGACGACATTGAATCAGTGCTGAAACGATTTCTTTTGTTTTGCTTAAGCTATCTTTATTGTAATACTGATTTTCACTTACCACCTTATGAATATCGGTTACAACTCTTAAATCTTCCTTCTTTAAAAAATCGGAGAATTATGATAAATGCTTGTTGGATTACAAAACTTTTACATGGATTTGTCAACAGTCCATATTTATTGAGTAAAGTATATTTTAATATTCCTCTTCGTCCTCGAAGATCTTTTGAGTTACTCCACATGAACTTTTGTAGAACTAATTATTTGCAAAATGAACCTCTTAGAAGCGCCTGCGGTGATTTTAATTTTGTATCTGTTGTTATATCCTTAAGTGAATCCATGGACTCAATCAAACATAAAATTATAGATTACCTGCAGTACCGACGTTGATTATGTAAAGTTCTTTCAAACATATATCTGATCCATCTGGTGATTAGTAAACACATTATCATTAATATAACAATCTAAATGGATAAATGGACCTAAGCGTAAAATGGAAAATTTTGGTGTATAAACATCTAAATAATCTGAATGGACCTAAACCTGGGATCTTCAATTGCCTCTTATCTTCATGATGATTGTGACTACATTTGTCGACGGTACCGTGGTGTCTTGGTGTCTTTTTACCTCTTGAAACACTTCGTTAGATCGATTTGTAATATATTAATATGAGTGGCCGATAAGACCTTGTTTGTCTTGGTGCCTGCGTTCGCAACTGGTTTACTTTATTTTATGAAAATTGGTTTGGTGAAGTTGACCTAGTTTGTCGAGTAACCACCCTGTCAAGCCAGGATCCTACCGGCTTCAGGAAGACAGAACGATATATATTATATATATACCTATTGGAGTGGTGTTTTATTGGGTATGAGACCTTGTTTGTCACACGACTCCGCCGTATACAAAAATTGTTGCTAACTTGACCTTGTTTGTCTTGAAAACTCAAACCAGCTTTGCTGTCTGATATCATTCGATTTGACTCAACTTTTTTCTTTGTTATTTTTTATACTTTAATAAAATTATGTACTTTAAGCAATTTATTAAAACTTTTTAGTTTGTTAATAATACATGATTTCAATCAAAATCATACTTTATATTTTTGAATTGTATTGAATATCTTATTTTATAATTTTAAATCTATAGTAATAAAACTCATTTTCTGATTGTTTGTTTGTTTGTTTGGCCTTTATACAAATCTAAACGGCTCAACGGATTTTGCTCAAACTAGGTACACATATTAAGTTTATCCCAACTTAAATGTTACATACTTAGTTTTTGCCACGCCCCGTCTGAAATTTTTCAACTAACGGTAATTTTGTTATTATAAAACTTTTTACATCGGAGATTTTTTTGTATTTAATTTTAAAAAATTTCTGTTATTTTGACATCAAAAACATTCACATATCTTCAAAATTGGAGAAATTTTCAGTATAACGACTTTTTCATAAAACATCGTTGCCTAAGAATGAGAAAAAAACGACATGAAAATCAAAGTTTGGTCTTTCGATGCAAATATCTCCGCTGTCCATTAACACATTTCATTGAAATTTTTTTTGTTCAAAAGTTCAATAAAATCACTTTACAAAAATAGGTTGAACTGTACCGTTAAGTCAGTGTATATATGTTTCATGATTATGTCAAAAAAGGCCCAAAATATTGACTTTTTACTCAAAAAATGACTCAAAAATTGTTGTTGTTGTAAAAACGAAATCAATTAAAAACTGCACATCTGACTACCTTTCATATGACATAGCATTTATTTGCAAAAATTCTTCCAGCTAAGCGCAAAAATTATTTTACTGTTTTTGTCATCAAAACAACCCTTTGATTTTTTTCGCGAAATTTATTTTTTCGAAAATGTTATTTTTATATTTTTTACAAAAAATTCAAGTCTCAAAAATAATTTATGTGAAAAAATTACCCCAATATCTCCTTCCAATCAAAAATTATGGCTAAAAATCTATTTTTTCATACCAGACTATTAATAAAAAAATCTTAGTTTTGTGTTAGAATTCTCTATACAGTTTGATCGTCCCCATTTATCTCTGAGAATGCAGTTGTGCGTCTAAAGTAATTACGATCATTTTGGATTATATAAAATCTTCTTTATAGTGATCTACTTATTTTTTGCCTCCCCACCCCCCGCCCCCCACCTGTTAAATTTGTTTTGTTGTGATGGCTCTATTTTTTCTCACTATTGTGTCACCGTTGTCACTTAGTTCTTTATCAATGGTACTTTAAATGTTGTATATATATCACAATTTTATCGAAAAAAATTACTGTGAATAAGATTGCTGTTAAAGTTAATATTTTCATGTAATCAGTATCAGCTATATGGCGATATAATAAAACATATGCGCATCTGGTCAGCACAATTATTTCATTAGTTTTGATATGTGCGTTAAATTCACAGATAGATGGCGCCACATTTGTAAGATGTGTGGGTACAGACTATACTTACACCTAGCGGTGAAAAGCTGAATAATGTTTTTTCAAAAGTTTCTTCAAATTTAACCCCACACGTTTGGGATTACAGACAGGTGGCGCTATTTTCTGCTTACAGCTAGCAGATAAGTTTTGCGAAATATTTTGCGAAAATGCTATTGCTACCAAACTTTTAAAAAGTAAAATAATGCAGTTCTGCCAGTTTTTTCAGTCGCAGCGTCATCTAGCGTCATAAACACTTAGAAACATAGAATTGTATTAATGTAAATGTCTAGCTCACTTGCTGGACTTTTTGTTGGTTTTGATTTGCTTGCAAATGCGATTATATGATCCTGATCTCCAATGAAAAAACGCAGCTAATAGAAATTTTAGTAGGTACAATCATTTTTAGCACAACGAATTTTCATAAAACATCGATAGCTAATAATGAGAAAAAAATTATATGAAAATCAAAGTTTTTACTTTTAATGCCAATAACTCCGCTGTTTTTAATATATTTCATTAAAATTTTTTTTGTTAAAAAGTTCAATATTTTTTTAATATTAATCTTTGTTTAGACGTTGAAATGTCCATATCTCAAGGACGCATTGAGTCCCACCATAATTTTTATTTTGTTGAAAAGGTAATTGTGCTTGCTTTAAGATTAAGTAAATATAAACTTTACTTTTAATTCTTTTTCATTTTTAAAATATGTTTTTCGTACGCCTTCTTTGAATTCAATTAGCTCACCGCAAGAGATGGAACCACCAACAACAAAAATTTTCCTAAACTTTTTTGGATTAATGTTCGTTCAATTACCTTTCCAACGGTAGATAAATAAAATTAAATAAAATAAAATTCAAATGAAATTCAACATGTTTTTCATTATTTCCGATTTTAAAAAACATTTAATCGAGAAGTGTATGTTAAAATGTTTATATAAGTGACTCTCGAGTAACACCGGGTATATCAGCTAGTTTGCTATAAAACCTGTTAAGGTTTAGTAATCAAGTAAATAAATAAATAAATAAATAAATTACGACCTGATAATGTTTTTTTTTCGCAAAGACACCAATTCGTTGAATGTACGATGTAATATGCCACTCGATCATTCCATATACAAAGCTCGATTAATGGTTGTTGTTTCATCTCAAATTCTTAAATTTTCAGGATATGCGGTGGCGTCATTCGGTCCGAATAATGCGGTCCGAGCCAAAATGCTGCCCTTGTGGTCAGGCTGGATGTATGTTTTTATTATATAATTTTACAATACTAATTTTCCACGTATAACGCTTATAGAGCCGCTGCACCAACCAAATCCAGGTTCAGCAAATAATTATTTTAACCCTCCGTTACTAACGCTATTCGGGGTAACGTCATTACTAACCCATAAATTTTAATTCATTGATTTGTAAAAAAGATTGCTAAAACAGTAAAACGGTTCTGCTTTTATTAATTTCGTATATTTTATTATTCTATTTAACATAAAATTTGTCCAGTTTTATTAATATTTATTTTTAATAAAAATATATCAAAATAACGTTAATTAGAGAAATAAAAAAAAACAAATATAATGGTTTGAATAGTTTCGCATTTCAAGGTCAAATTATTTGCCACGTTCTTCGAGAGGGCCAATTTAAAAAGCTAAAAGATGTATGAAAAAATATTATCTATACAAATTTTTTTTGCAATGAAAATTTTTTAAAATAATAACCTCTAATTATTCGTTATAATTGAAAACATTAGCTTCTCATGGCACAGCAGCGCAAGCATCGTAAATAAGCGGCTAACACATAGAGTAAATGTCGATTATGCAAAACTTAGTCACATAGTCAAAATAAAACAATCAAAGGAATTCTTGGTCAAAGAATTATACAATTTCACATTTGTTTTGCCAAATCGTCAAATGCATTGAAGAATACGCTGAAATCAAAATTAAATAGAACTTTTATGTTTATCTATCTAGAGATGCATTTCTGTTTTTATCTGAGCATTGCCATGCATTGCCATGTTGTGCATAATCAGATACACGCAAATCCCTTTAAACAAATTTCTATGTTACACTTGTTAAGTCATGTCTCATTGGACCATTACAAAAGTAATTGAATGATGCAATAATTGCATATTATGACAAAAACCCTGTTCAAATGTTGAAATTTTTTGTCAAATGGCTAGTCAAATACAATAGAACAATATTGAATGTTCCGTTAAAATTACAACGAGTAATTCGACCATTTCCACTGGGCTAAATCTAAATTCACAGTGTTGAGAAAGATGAGATGAGATCTTGCATGCACAAATACGTCCGCATTCTTAAACATTTTTTCTATTGATTTACATAACGTGATGAAATCGTCGAAGCTGTTTAGGTCGAGCAAAGGCTTAAATCTTTAACTTAAATTTCCTGTGTTGCTCAGGAGAGGTTTTTTATTTAAAACCTTTTTTATTTTACTTGAGAAACAAATCAACGTTTATATGTAGTAAATAATTAACATGATTACTAACGTGGGTGTAAACCACCCGAAATTCTTGTTCCTCCATTACTAACGTGGGTGTAAAACACCCAAACACTTTTTGAAATGAGTAATTTTTATAATTTAGTTTAAGAAACAGTACTAAATTTTGTTTTAAAATATAGCAAAATACACAAAAAGAGATTACATTTGATGTAATGTTTGCACCATTAAACTATCAATAAATTTTTTCCATATTTCATAACTTATGGGCATTGGCGTCGGAAGCGGGGGAAAAAGGGGGGCAGTTGCCCCCGCACTTTTTTAGCTAGATAAACAATTTAAAAGGAAAAGTTATTCAAAATATCAGTTTTTTTACAACTATAATATTTTTGTATTATATATTATCCTCTTCTTTCTCTCTTCTTCATGTTTCATGTGAAGAAATTTTGGTGAACTTTTTTTGCACCACCATTTGTAC
The DNA here is from genome assembly GCA_963920525.1 of Dichetophora obliterata. Lineage (NCBI taxonomy): Eukaryota > Metazoa > Arthropoda > Insecta > Diptera > Sciomyzidae > Dichetophora > Dichetophora obliterata. The sequence continues at coordinate 224,713,735 of OY986436.1, read as the reverse complement.
TGCCCCCTCAGGTGAAATTCGCTTCCGACGCGCTTGCTTATGGGTGTAATCCACCCTGCGTTAGAAATATCCCGAATCCAAATTTTTTTCAAAAATAAAAATTTATTAATTTTTCTCAGCCTCTCTTTTTAAAAATTATGTTCTCTGTCTAAATTTTTTTAAAAATTTTCTCAACAAAATTTCCAAGGGTTGCTTGGACTTCAAATATTATTTTTTTTTAAGCACAGAACATAAACTTTATTTTCGAAACAAGTAAATTTTCCACCCGTAACAAATATAAAATTATGATCTCAATGTGTTCAGTCAGTTAAAAATTACTCGAAAGTTGTTTTTAATGTTAAAATAAAAAAAGTAAAAATTGCATTTCTTACTACCTTTCATATGACAGCATGCATTTTAAAAAATTGTTCATTAACGGTTTTGTTTTTGTTTTGTTGTTTTTTAATTTTAAAAAAATAGTCAAGCCTAAAATATTATTTATCTGAAAAAATTACCCCTATATCTTTTTCTATCAAAAGTATGACCAAAAATCTATTTTTCATGCCATTGGTAATCTATAGCAATAACGCTAATTTCTGTACAAAAGTTCGCTATTGTTCGAGTCCCCACACTCCCCCTCCTTACTATTAATTTGATTGTATCCGTGTGTTCCTTCAACAACTGCAAGCTTTCATTTTCAACAAATTGTACTAAAAATCGTATTTTTTATCCGTTCAATACTAAATTTGCTTTTTTTCATAAGTTTGAGCAGTCGTTAACAGAAAAACTACCTTTAATTATATCTCAACAATTCAGGGCCTTGTAAGGCTTGGTTTTCATTATGTCATTTTTATGACAACACAAAAGTTTATCATCTGAAATATCACCTTAATAAAACTCTAGAACATTTTCTGCATAGCTCCATTCAATAGTTTATTTGTTTTTTATTTTCCAAGATTGCCAAAGTTAGAAAAAAATGACAGCATGTTGTTATTTTCAATTTGATTGACAACAACTGACCACTGAAAATGACTTAGTGAAAACCAAGCATAACACAAACGCTGAAATTTAGTAACTCGCGTACAACATGTTTTTCGTTATTCGGGATTTTAAAAACTTTAAAAAGAGATGTGTATATTTATACTATTATAAAAAATTGAAGTGACAGTTTTTTGTTCCAGGTAAACTCCAAAAATACTGGGCCGATTTTTATGAAAAATTTTTTTAAATATCATATTTGCGCTACAGCACTCTTTACGGGTATTTTGCTTTCGAAATTTTAATAATAAGAATATTTAATTAAAATGGTAAAATATTTGTGAAATCATCCCAGCTGCCAAGCATTGCTTAATCGTTTTTTTCACGTGTTTGTGTTGCAAGAGTTTCAATAAGTACCATGTTGCTCTCTACTACTCCCCTTTTTTGGTCAGCCAGCATAGTGCAATAAAAAAAAAACAGATGAGCCTCGAGTAAGGCGAAAAGTAAGATACGTACATATAAATGCACTGCTGCGCTCCAAAACAAAATAAAACAAAAGAAGAAATGTTTTCTATTCGTTTGACATGTATTGTCTTATGGAGATGGATAAAAAAGTCCTTGGTGTTTTCTCTTTCCGATCAAAAGATATCGCTTAAAGTAAAGTCAATTCTTATGTTATTTTCTACTTTTATATTAAATGAAATAATAACCATAAAGGAGATATAAATAAAATTGTTGAATATCATGCTAGGTAGTAATTTTTTTTAAACTATCAAAATAGGAAAACAAATAGTTGTCTTAACCTATTGTTTTGAATAGATTATTTAAGAAATATATATGCTCAGAAAAATTTGAAGAATCCAAATTTAGAAAATTATCTTCGGTACCACTTTTGATGGCCGAGGAATAAATCCTTATATTAATTTTTTTACAAAAGTTAAAATATTGCGTTAAAGTATGCATTGCTCTAAATTAAGACTATGCGGCATTTGCGTAGCTACGCACGTGACAGTCGTACGACTTTAATGAGTAGAAAAACAAAGAATTAAAATTAAAATTTTCTAATTCTGATTTTTCAATAGTTTACTAAGTGCACTATACTAGGTGTAAAAGCTAAGAGTTGTCAAAAGTTCGGCTCTCAGATAAAAGCCACAAAAAATGGTACGTTACGTGACATAAAATAGAAGTGGTTTTTACATTAATATAAACTAAAAAATTGCCGAATTGTGCAAGAGTTTTTTATTAAAGTTTTTTAATATTATCTGGAATTATGTTGCTACCTATTCATAATTGTTTCGTTGAAAAATCTTTTTTAATTATTTTTATATAAACCATAGTATGATACGTTACGTGATATACGTTATGTGACAGAGATTTCCCTTCAAAAAAGTGCAAATATTTTATATTTTCATTTATTTAATTGAACTAGAAAAACATATAAAGTGTAATTCAGTACCATCACTATCGAAAACTGAAAAAAATTTAATTAAACTTTGTATTATACGAGTATTTATTATACTTACAAAATTTCAACTTTCGTTAAAATTTTTCAACTTTTGTCACCATTTTTCAACTTTTGTTGCAATTCATTATGTTTGCTGCCATTTTTTAAATTCAAATTGAGATCAGCTGTCAGTACCATCAAAATATATAGGCCTATTACGGTTCACAGCAATACACTGCTGTGTCTTATTTTAAGTATTAGCAATGTACACAATAAAAACAGAAATTACTGTTGTGTTGTGAACCGTAATATGCCTAATTAATTTAAACATTTTTTCTCTATTATGGAGGCTTAAACGAATTTTAAGTAACATTTAATTTTTCAGTCGTAGACCTTTTGGCGGAAATGCCCATATGCGAAAAATATGCAAATAAGTATTTAGCCAAATTTAAGGGATTTATGTTTATTATTATGCTACTTGTTTATTTCTTTAAAATTTTCTTTTTTGTTGTTTATTCCCTCTTTAGCGCTGAGGAATACATGAAGGAGTTGCAACCGCTGCCGCTGCACATGAAACGTGAAAGTCAAGTTCCTAAATTTTTGAATCTCGTCAGTAAAGGCGGCGGTGCTTTGGGCCTAGAGCGTCCTCTAGGCCAACTGGTGCGTTTAATGGCCAAGGCGCAAGTCTTTGATTTTCAGTGCTTTCTGCTTATGGATGGTTTGGGTGTCGTTGCCACAAATGTCATAACCAATGGCATGCAGGAAAATTCCGAAGTCTCCAAAAAGTAGGCTCAAACATTTAATTTCAGTTTTAATAAGGTGTTTGTTATTAAATTATTTCTATAATTTTCAGAGCTGTGGTGTTAGCTGTGCAATTATATCGCAATTCCTGCACTTTGTGTCCGCAAATAGCGCGTCATGCTATCCTAGGAAATTCCGTTGTGGCGTTATTCGATGCGCTCTTCCAGAGTCTACAAGTAAGTGGAGGGAGAGCATGATTAAACCCTTATTCTATAAACACATTCTAACATATTATATATACATTTAAGTTACTCTCATATGTCGGCTGCTTGTGCTACAAATATTTACACTAACCTCCAAGTGCAATTTTTCCCCAAGTTGTTTATTTATATTAATTTTATTATTATTTCACTGAACTTCTGTAGTCATTCATGTATTTATTTATATGAAATTTTCCAGGCTGTTGTTTTTGTTTGGCCCCATTTTGCGCTTCAACTCAATTAATACAAACAAGTTTCTGCTGCCTCAGCTCATGAATCACTTGGCTCACACTTGACATTATTGATACTTTATTCAATAATAATTTTCAGCCATATTAGAGCGCAATTAAAGTGTCACAAAACTGGCGCCAGCAAGTAACACAACAACGCTTACGGCGTTGCTTCTTAGCCAATAAAGCGCATAAAAGGCATTCATTGAGTGAACTAAAAACATTATAAAAAAAGAACGTAATATCGCTGGAATATGCTTGCGTTCATAAAAGCTCAAGATTCTTCTCCCTGTCGACTGTGGGAAATATTTATTTTGTTGTTGCCTTCTCTGTATGTGCCTTCGAACGACAGGCTGTTGTTGCTGCTGCTCTCATTGTGCTTGCTTGAGAACTTAATATTTTTGTTGTTGCTGCTCCTGCCACTTGAGTGCCAAGTGTTTATGGTAGACGCTTTTGTTGTTGCCCTCAGCTAGGTCTACAACTGCGTCTCAGCACAGCCCTGCCTCCTTTGTCAAGCTTCGTTGCTGAACCTTTAAACAAAGTGTTGCTTGGTGGCTCCAGCGCCGACTCTTATTGGAGCCACATTCTGGTATTTATTAACACCGTTGTCGCCATCTTTGCCTGATGCTATTAATGTCACGTATATTTTTTACATCATTTTATTTATTTAAAATGTAAAATTGTCCTTCTTTTAAACAACTCACGATATATTCTTTTGTCATTCTTTGCTGGCATTAATGTCTAGCTCTACTTTTTTCCTTGCATACTTCTTCTTTTTTTCATTCATAAATCTCTACCGAGAAAACATCGGTTATTATAGTAGTGTTCTTTGGTGGCATTTAACTTTCGTTTAGTGGCTGGCGTCTGCCTTGATCAGCAGACAATAAATTAAGCCACTTCTCGCAAAAGCCTTATTTCTCGATTGTGTTTTTGTTGTTGTTGTTGCTCTGTTTTGTTTAATTTGTGCATAGTTTTAGTTTTTATGTTGTTGTTCTTGCTTGTTGTCAATTTGTCAGCTCATTGTTCAGTTATGTTATGTGGCAGAAGTAGTGGCCACTCCTGATGCGTTCCATTATTGTGATATCTGAGCGTGTTTTTTGTTTTACATTTGCTTTTTTTTTAAAAGACAAACATTTTATTTATTGCTTAACAAAAACAAAATATTTTTTGGGCTTATATTTAGAAGCTTTCCTTCTTTGTTGTTGCTTACTGAAATATTTTTTCCCTCAATATCTTTCCGAGCTTTATTTTGCTAAAATATTTTGTTAAAAGCATTGTTTTTGAAGAAAAAACTTAAAAACTATAACCCAGATGCTTTTAGTAAATCCAAAAGTGATGAAAATGTAAACATCTATTGTTTTGTCATATTACCAAAATACTATTCAACCACATATTTGCTAAATATGCAGAATAATTTATTTACTTGTTTTGGCTGTTTTTTATTTTTGATACCTTACAAATTTTAAAAATCTTATCAAAAATTAAATAATTACTCCATACGACAGCACTTTTCGCACACGAAGTAAACCATATTCACTAAGATGCCTCAATAAAAAAAGTTACCATTGCCAACGACTAAAAGTGAACCTTGATCTATTTTATGACGATTTTGAAATAACATCCAAAAATCATGTTTTTCATAAAAATTTCGGCTGGCGTGGTTGTTAAAAAAACAATGGGTCACAAATAATAGTACTAAAAAAGTTCTTCCAAACTGCATAAAAATGTTTTGAATTGGGTTAAAGATAATGCTGTTTTTTCGTTAATTTTTTAAATTTATTTTTAATAAAATTTAAATAACTTCATTAATTCTAATGCAATGCTCACTATCAAGATATCATTGGAAAGATTTTGAGTGCTAGCACTGATTCCTACTTCAGAATTGTTTAAATTGATACATATAAAAGCTAAAATGTTTATAACAAATTAAACACTGAATATAGTTACTGAAAAAATAGTGCAAGATATTAAAAAAAATAAAATAGAAGTAATGAAGTTATTTGAATTTTGAAAGTTTTTGCATGGAAATAAAATTAAAAACTATCAAAAATATGCATGAAAAAACAGCATTATTTTTAATCCGATTGCAAAAATTTAAAATTATTTTATGCAGATTAAAATAGATTTTTCCAGTTTATAATTTCTGACAGCTTATTTCTTCATAACTATTACACCAGCCAATATACAGTACGACCTCGCTCAACGCAACCCTCGCTACACGCAACTCCTCGATAATCTCAACACCCAAATTGTACGCAAAGTATAAATTGCAACAAAGTGCAGACCAAAATTTCCCAATTTTTAAAAAAATAAATTGAATAAAATTAAATTATGTTTCTGAACAAAAATTTTTCGATTCACTTTAATTTGAATGTGTAGAAAATGCATATTTTTTTTGGAAATAGGTCTATTGGCCAATATAAAATTTTTCCTCGGTTTTTGCAATAACCTCAGATTTTGCAATTGGCTTGAATTTAATTGGTTGCGTTGAGCGAGGTCGTACTGTATTAACGAAAAACATGATTTTTTGAGGTTATTTCAAAATGGTTTAGCTCACTGGCGGTCTCGTGAAAGCCAAAATATTTAAGGAACCGTTATAAAATAGAACAAGATTAATTGTTAGTCGGTGGCATTGACAACTTTTTTTTTCTATGGAGGTCGAGGCACCTTTATATATACACGTGAAACTAGAATTAAAGAAAAGTAAAACTGCGTTCTCTTTTTTTCTCTAGAAAGTCGGGATTTTTTTAAAAGCTACTTTTAAGTTGAAAAAAGGAATGGGTATCAAATGAAAGAAGACAATCTCTTTAATTAAAAAAAAAAAACAAAAAAATGTAAAAGCTTTTTTGGTATTAAAAGTAATGGAAGTTTTTTACTTCAAACAAATTGAATATTACTTCCAAAAATTTTCAAATAAAACATAAGTCAAACTAATGTACATTAGGGCGTAAACCTTTTTAATTTTTTTTTAAATTTTGGGGGGCTAAAGCGGAATCCGGAAGTTCGTCACAAAAAACAATTTTGAGAACTTTTTCAGATTTTTTGAAAAAGGTTTAGAGGTCGCTCAAGATCGTTTTTCCACAAAAAATACTTTTTCAAAATAACACTTGTTATTTTTACCCAGAAAGGGAGCCTAACTAAAAAATATACTGTTTCAAAGATCTTATTTGGAAGGAAAAATGTTCAAATTTTACTTTCGTGGGCTTGAAAGAGGAGTTACGACTATTTTTCTGGACAGGACAGTCACAAAAAGGAGTTTTTTTTTTAAAAAATTTGCCTTTTTTTATTTCCACCTTAAATTTCTCAAAATTTTCGCTTGTGATAAAAAATCCTAGTATGCAGCTTCAAACAACACTTAATTTTAAGTTATTTAAAGAAAACAAATCAATAATTTATCTATCCTTTTACTAAAGTAATGCGCATTTAAGGTTTGGGAAAAAATTAATTTTTAAGTAAATTTATTAGTGTGAGCAAAGGTTTTACAAAAAACAGTTATAAGGGCTTTGGTATGAGGGTTACCATGTATCGCAAGGTAACATATTAAAGTTTGGCCAAAAACCATTTAGAATTGATAATTTTTTTAGAAATTTTTGTTCCGTTTTAAATATTTTTTGCGGCCGTTCTCAACCACTTGGAGCAAATCTTGAAAGCTCTACTCAGATTTGGTAAGATGTCGGTAACCATTTGCTGCAGCAACACCACGTTCAGTTATATCATTCGCAACGAAGAAACATTTGATAATGTCCAAGGCTTGCAAATAAGAGGGGTTTTTTTCTAAGTATCTGGGTCGCTTTTCAAAAAATCAGTGCCAATATTAGTGGAGTCAAAGAACTTTATGCTATTTGTGGTGATATAGCTGAACGTGGTGTTGCTGCTGCAAATGGGTCCGACATCTAACCAAACCTGAGGAGAGCTTTCAAGATTTGCTCCAAGTGGTTGAGAACGGCCGCAAAAAATATTTAAAATGGAACAAAAATTTCTAAAAATTTTCTTTAACTAACTTAAAATTAAGTGTTGTTTGAAGCTGCATACTAGGATTTTTTATCACAAGCGAAAATTTTGAGAAATTTAAGGTGGAAATAAAAAAAAGGCAAATTTTTTTAAAAAAAAACTCCTTTTTGTGACTGTCCTGTCCAGAAAAATAGTCGTAACTCCTCTTTCAAGCCCACGAAAGTAAAATTTGAACATTTTTCCTTCCAAATAAGATCTTTGAAACAGTATATTTTTCAGTTAGGCTCCCTTTCTGGGTAAAAATAACAAGTGTTATTTTGAAAAAGTATTTTTTGTGGAAAAACGATCTTGAGCGACCTCTAAACCTTTTTCAAAAAATCTGAAAAAATTCTCAAAATTGTTTTTCGTGACGAACTTCCGGATTCCGCTTCAGCCCCCTTAAATATAAAAAAAAAAAAAATATAACGCCCTAATGTACATACATACAAATACAAATAATGTACATGTATGTATTTGGTATGGATGTATTGTCACTTCGTATTTCTAATAAAAGAGATTGTCCTCTTGCACTGATAACCATATTGCCATGTTTTGAAGGTTTAAAGTATTTAAATAAATTTTTTAAATAATTCCTTTTTGTAATAAAAAAAATCCTGATGTTCTAGAGAAAGCGTGATAACGCTGTTTTACTAGCCTTTGCCTCTAGTTTCATGTGCATACTTCGGTTTTGAAGGTTGAAAGAAAAGGTTTACTTCGTGTGTGAAATTTTTTTCCATAATTGAAGCGTCGCACATTGGTTTAAAAGTGGGAAAAATATGATAATTTATGACTTTCTATGGCCGATATTATATTTTTTATTTTTTAAGAATTGTCCAATTAGCATGTTTCCAAAAGGTCTTGGTGAAATCTTTACAGGACTTTTGTACATAAACCATTAAAGTAGTTATTTAATAAAGCGTTCAATAAATTCCTTGAACAGAAGTATATTTAAAATTAAATAACATGTGAAAAAATGTGGTTAGGTTTTTTTAGTCTTAAAGAAATAATATAAAATAAGAAACTTGCATAGTTAGACTTTGAATTCATTGTATTTTTTTAAGCCAAATAACTTTTTATATTTCAAACTTTTTATATTTTTGGCAGAGAATAACTATCTTCCCGTGTGCGCTCGTTTAGATTAACATCATTATTGGACTTATACTAAAACTTAAAAAAACAAATTAGCTGCCAAAACTTGCCAAAACAGTTTTTATGAATGAAAAATTAGATGCGTTTTGTGTAAAAAAATCTAATTATATTGATTTAAATTCCAATTTTTTGTAGCATGCTCTTAGGCTTAGGTTGAAAAGGCGATAAATATAAATAATAAATATATAAATATAAATAATAAATATATAAATATAAATAATAAATATATAAATATAAATAATAAATATATAAAGCAGGGCTCGCAAACAAACTCTAAAGAAAAGTTTTTTCTGTTCTGTTTGTTTCTTCTGAAGATCACAACAAGTATTTTAGTTCAGTTTTTTCTCTCCGATTCAAAAAGTAGCACAAACCGAAGCAAGTAGAGATGAGAGAGAAAAGTAAAATGAAATGTTTCTTTTTTCGAATAAAAAAAACTTCCTCTCACTGTTTTGCTTTTGAATCGCGTGCACAAAAACAATCAAAGTAAAGTATCTTTAGCGATCTTTTGTTGGTTGCTGGAAGCACCAAAATCCGAAGAGAGATCTGCAATGTTTGTTCGTTTCGTTTATGATGCGACTTTTTTTGTGTTGAAAAAATTATTGCGTTGGAATTTTTCTTTGTTTTGTTTGCTTTTATTGAATTTGTTCAATACTTGAATTGAATAATTTTAATTTGAAACAATAGGAGTGCTTAAAATTTAACAAATTATTAAAATTATAAATAATGTGCACTTTTTGATAGTTATTTCTCTGAAACCGAAGCAAGCTGAAAAAATGCTGCTTAAAACATGACGAAATTCTTTGTCGAATTTGTCGAACTTCCGTAGTAAAACGAACACAACATTTGTTACTTGTTGTGGTTGCGATCGTGACAACAAAATCCAAAAAACGAAATAGTTGTTGTTTTCGTAGAACACAAAACAATAGTTTTCTTTCTCTCTTAATTTTCTGTTCGCTTTGGTACGTATTTCTGTTTGTAGCAAAGATCCAAACCTAAGCAGATAGTGAAACTGTTTGCTTTCGCAGATTTAGCAGATGTAGAGTTATTTTTTTCGTACAGTTTATTTGCAACCCCTGATATAAATATAAATATGAAATATATAAATATAAATAAATATATAATAAATATTTTTTTATAACAACGGCCACCTTTATTTCATATCGTTAAGATGCAATGTCATGATAAAGTTTCAATTTGTAAAAAGTACACTTTAGAAAATTTTATGTGGGAGGTGGGCGTGACTGAAAATATTTTTCAATTCTGCGCATAAACACATACTTCCGTACGGAGTTATTTTAAAATCGGGCCAATATGAAGGAAACTATGGCGTTTAAAATTTTTCTTATTGTATGGAGGTGGGCGTGGTTGTGGACGATTTAAATTTTTTTTGCTTTATGGTTTTATGATTTTAAATTTCATTCACATGCAAAACTTTATTACTCTACGACTATTATTTATATATATTGACATATCGTGTATGGGGCCAAACCACTGTGCATTGCACAGTGCGCTTTTTCGATTTTAGGATGACATTTGCATTATCTCAGAAACTATAAAAGCTAGGGCAATGAAATTTTGTACAAATGGGTTTTAGTTTAAATTAAGTAACAGCACAGAATTCTAGGTCAACTGTGTTGCCTACCTCCCATACAAATCATATTTTTTTTATTAAAAAACCCGCATAAAATTGCTTATTTATGTTTTTTAAGAGTAAATTTAGTTTTTAGTTAACTTCACTTAAACGTCATGCTAAAAATATTATAAAACAATAAAGTACTATAAAACAATATTACAGCATTAACAAAATTAAAATTTTTTTTTTTAAAACATGGTTGCTAATACAAAATAAGGTCACAACTTGTTTTAAATTATAAATTCTATTTTATTTATCTTTAAATTTAAGAGTACCTAGAGTCTTGGAAAAAAGTGCATTTTAGGACAAAATTTGATTTTTAAGACTTTTTTCAAATTAAGTAGTTTTTCTTAATAGCAGCTAGATGCAACAGGTTTTTGCAGAAACAGAGGGTAGAAGTACGATATTTTATGATAGTTATACTATTTTATTGTACGTAAAAGAATAACTATTTCTTATGTACTAATATATGAATAAAGCCAAATTACAAATTATAGCCTTTGACTGTAATAATGCTTAATTAGCTAGATATTTTCTACTAAATTTTACTTAAATTTTCATTCCTTGAAAAATTTACAGTCATATTTCAATGATTTTTCTATTTTTATTTATTAACATTTTTTTATTGTATTTTATATTTAATTCAATGGCGATTAAGACATAAAAAAGTAAAAAAAAAACAAAACCTTGAAATATACTTTGTGCTCGAAGTTATTATTGCTTAAACTTCAGTCTATTTTTTGGGTTTTATTGATCTTATTTTTGTTAAAAAAGTTTCAACTTTGGCGAATTTTATAAAAAAAACCATACAATACATCAGTTTTAAATACAACATTCATAATACATGTTTTATAATGTGACAAATAGAAATATTTTTTTTTATAAAATTTAGCCGCGAATAACGTTGTAAACGACATTTCGATGCAACATTTTCTTTTGCTTACTACCGTTAAAAATGCTCTGACTTGGATCTGGATATTTTTTTATAAACTGGCAATTAATTTAACACTATTACACCAATAAAGAGGAAATTTAAATTAAATGGTTCTAAGTGCGCCCTTAAAAACATGTTTTCCATTCTGGAAAACTTATAATTTTGTCGCTTACAACGTTATTCGTGGCGAGACGCACAGTGATGCGAAAGGCATGGTAGACGGAATTAATTCGAAATCGAATTTTTCAATTCTGAGCATGTAGAACTCTTAAAAAATATCCACTGACCTCAGAAATAATTTTTTATTTACCTGCGCTTTCTACAAAAAATACAAAAATTCTTGAAAATTGGCCCAAAAACGATATTTTTTAAATTTTTGCTTATGAATTTTGCAGTTATACTTAATTATAATTTTTAAATATTTCCCAATATCAATCTTGAAATAAAATAAATTCAAGAACCTATCTTTTAAAATGTTGGCGCTATAAGACGGTATTCAAGGATATATATGCGTAAAAACGGAAAATTTGGTAAAATATTTTGGAAAACAAAAAAAGGCCATTTTATATTTGCAAAATTTTTCTATTTAAAAGCTATTATATCAACTTTAAGCCATGGAAGTGCCAAGGTGCTCAACTTTTTTAAAGTTTTTATTTTAATCTATATGATGGCCCAAAATATGCCTGTATAAAATAGGCTCGACCGTTTCCTATGAAAGGTATTGAATTTGTGGTCGATGAGACCAAATGCGGAGTTTTAAAAATTCTTAATACGTCACATTAAATTATTAAACTAAAAAAAATTTCAATACATATAAAATAGACAAAAAAATATTTTAGTGATAGTTTTTTTTTTGGTAAACCTAAACTTTGGTAAAATATTTAGTAAGATAAAAAAGAGCCACCACAAATTATGAGCATATTTTTTCATTTAATTTAATTTTATGAGTGCCAAAGTGCACAAACTTTCGGATGCCTTGTTTTTTGAACCTGTTTGATGGCCCAAAAAATTCTATTTATTTTTGATGGCCCTAAATTTCAAAACCAGGTTTCGACTGTTTTTTATTGTTGTGTTATTCAGAAATTGACATTGAGATAATTTTGGGCCCATGGGCTCCAATACGGGCAATAATTTTACCTGTGATTTTAGTGATTTAATACATTTTTTAAAATTTAAAGAGATTTAACCGTTTTTATAAAGACACTTTGTATGGGAGGTAGAAGTGGCTTCCAACCGATTTGACTCTTTTTCAAACTTAAAGTATGTAATTAGAATTTTAGCTCATTTGCTAAATTTAAAGTGGTTTAATTTTTTTGTGGAATTTAAAAGGACTTTACCGTTTATATAATGCCATTTTCTATGGGAGGTAGGCGTGGTTTTGATTCCATTGAGTTCAATTTGAAGTGATTTAATTAAATTTTGTGTGTAATTAAAACTGCTCATTTTTGAACTTGATATTCTGTTTTTAGATAAAACCTATTTACTAAATTTCATTACAATAGCTTAAAAATAACAACTGTAATTGTGACGATGGCAGCTGCCACGCCCACTTGTCCAAAGTTTCTGAAATACTTTTTTTTGTACTTTCCTGTACCTTAAACATCAAAACCTACCAAAAAAAATCAACAACATAATATTTTCCGTCTAACTTGTACCAATCGCATCACTGTGCCACGCTTCAATTGTTGTACGGTGTTATAATTCATTTCCTAATTTTCATAAAATTAAGATCTAAGAATTTAATTTTATTATATAAGACATATATATATAAATATATTATAAGACACAGGGACCGAAAATAACAGTTATTTTTAAAATTTAAAGGTAAAAAAATCATTATGTAAAAATCACTGCACAAAAGAATACCAAAATTCTTGTTTAGCTTTTTAGACAGGTGCGTATCCACGGGGTATAATAAAGAGGGAAATTAACCCACTCCCAAATAAATTACCTCGTTACTCTTTCTTTTTCGAACATTAAAAAAATGTAGCTTTTTGTATGTATGTACAGAAAGTATGTACATATGGCCGGAGAGATTTTATATGAAAAAAAGGCCTTGTATTGTACTGGCTCAAAGGCAACGCAAACACAAACACTTAAAATGTGCTTATTTTAGTTTAAACCATTTTATATTTGCGTTAACAGGTCATTCTAAAAATTTAAAAAAAAAAAATTATTCAGGGTGATTCGGGTTAATGCACCAACATTTTACGTGAATAGGACTTCATCGTCCTTCTCCTCTTTTTAGCCAAATACAGGATATTTTTAAACGATTTTTAAAAAATTTGTAATAAATGGAATAGAAAAACACCGGTGTGATAATGAATAATAGAAACTTTCATCACGATTTGTTTCTATAATTTAACTGCAGAAGGACCGTTAAAACAATATATTTCTGAAAATGCACTTTATCGCAATAAAAATGAGAACAATCAATAAATATAACGTTGAAAATCATCTATACAAAATTTGGTCTCGATATGACAACGTCTTCCTGATTCAAAATGTCCTTTAACATCATGTCCTTTAAAAGAAAAATAATAAACGGAATCACTCCTCCAGCTCCAGCAACGGAATCCTAGCTCCAGACTACGATAGTTTCAATTCCTTTCTTCTCGTTACACACTTCCAATTTACTCAGGGATTTTGTACAGTTGATTGTAACATTCCTGTTTTTGAACAGAAAACAATAGCAATCGTTATTGAAAACATTTTACGCGTTGTTAAAACTACAAATGGAGAGCTGTGAAATGAAAGCACATAATAAGCCAAAAAATTTTATTAATCTTTCGAGAGTCTTAAGAACAAAAGATGAAAGACTAATTGATCGAAGGTCTTTTGGATTAACCTGTGAGCTTTTGCATGCCTTAGGAATACAATTTTTTTTTATTCACGTTACGCCAGCGTTTGGGAATGTGATTCAGGTCTAGTCAGCTTCGGTATATCATCATAAAACGCACATTAATGATGCCATACGATTTTTGAATTTACATTTTCAATAAGACCTACACCGTCTGGTCCTGGTGACAAAGTCTGCGGACAGAGTAAACGCTGAAGCAGACAGGCAGGCAGGCAGACGCAGGCAGGTAACTGCTTAGTAAATAAGCCGTGCAGAGTGAATGCGAGCAGGTCAGATCAGATCAGTGCGAGAAAAAGTTTGGGGTGATTACGATTTCCGTGGCCCTTTGATTTGAGTATGCACACTCTCTTCGTGCCACAACTCAAAAAATTTAATTTTCATTGAGAGCAAGAAACAATTTTTTTTCTTTAGTCCCTTGATTAAAAAAAAAATCAAAATTATTTTTTTATTTAAAGACTAAGAATATGTGTACAAAATTAAGATATCCGATGCATATGATCACAAATAGTCTTACACGAAAAAGTATATATGTAAACATTTTGAGTTGTGACTTTTTTGATGAGAGTGTGCGATATGTTGTGCCACTATAGATTTGCACTGAGAATTTCAAACTAAAATTAGCGTTTTCTTCGGTGGCTAGAAATGTTCCATTGGTCGATAAGATAACTCTCCAGAAATTTTATCCAAATCGGACACCGATAAAGTAAGGCTCATTGCGATTTAATCTTATTACATTGGTATAAAGGGCGAAAATGAGGTGTTTCGTCATTAAAATGTGTATTACAGTCCTGAAAACTAATTAAATAATTTTATACTTTGAATCAAAAGAAAATTTAAATACCTTTACAACGTGTCATGAGTGAGAAAAATCCGATGAAAATTACCAGAGTTGTGATATTTTACTTTTCGAAAAAATTCTATTTTCTTTCCTGATGTACTAAAAAAAATCGTAAGAATCCAAATTTTAAAAAATTGCAATGGAATGTTGTTAAACATTTTTCTGAAACAACATTCAATACAAATGCAAAAAATTGTGTCATTAATTTGAATAACTTGGTCGTTATGGAATCTTTTATTAGAAGTGGACCCTTTTGAAAATGTCGAGTTTGAGTACTTTTACGAAAAAATTCTCAAAAATCCAAAAATGCAAAATGTTAACCAATAACAACAATAATGCTTAAAGCATAGTCTTGAGCTATTTTGTGCATAAAATTAAAAAACGAAAAATCCTAAAAAAAAGTTATAGCTGGTGAAACTTGATTTTTTTTTACCAAAAATCCGAACATAAAAAAAAATCACAGAAAAATCATAAAAACTTTATATCTCATTTGAAATGACTTTAAAATTATGCTTTTTAAATATTTTTGATTTTTGTATTACAAAAATTTTGGAACTTGAGGGCTGCCAACATATTAGTCCCTGGTTTTACTGTTCAAAATATTAAAAAAAATTCAAAACCAAGCAATTTAATTTTTTATTGTTTTATTTGTTTGTCCAACAATTGTCCATTCGATTAATCTATCAGTTTCGCGTGCACAACTTATCTCCAACAACAACACAATCTTAAAGGACGTTAACCAAATTTGTCAATACCCACTAAAAACAACCCGCACACTCACATAAACATGTGCGCGGTCGCTGCTGTTAATGTTTGCTTCGTTCAACACGTTGTTGTTGTTGAATGTTTTTGTTGTAATTGGTTTTGTATTCTAAGGATAATAAAAAAACGCAGTTTCCTTGAAAAATTACAAAAAACAACACAAAAAGAACAAATTCAGTTGCGAGAAACCTGCGCCAGCCTGGTTTCTCGCAACGGCCTGATCTGATCTGATCTGACCTGCCTGCTTCCACTCTGCACACTTCGAGCAGGTTTATATGAAATCGTATGAAGCGAGTTTTCTCGCACTGGAACAAGTAAGCAAAACTGCCTGTCTGCTTCAGCGATTAGGCTGCCCGCATAGTAAACGCCGAAGCAGGCAGGCAGGCAGGCAGGCAGGCAGGCAGGCCCTGCGAAGAAACGAGATAGAAATAACTTTTTCTCTCGTGTTCACATAGTTTTCCTGTGCCTGTCTGCCTGCCTGTCTGCTTCGGCGCTTACTCTGCGGGCAATCTTACGCTGATGCGAGCAGGCAGGCAGCTTTGCTTACTTGTCCCAGTGCGAGAAAACTCGCTTCATACGATTTCATATAAACCTGCTCGAAGTGTGCAGAGTGGAAGCAGGCAGGTCAGATCAGATAAGATAAGGTTGTTGCGAGAAACCTGCGCCAGCCTGGGACAAGTAAGCAAAGCTGCCTGCCTTCCTGCCTGCCTGCCTGGCGCAGGTTTCTCGCAACTGAATTTGTTCTTTTTGTGTTGTTTTTTGTAATTTTTCAAGGAAACTGCGTTTTTTTATTATCTTAAGAATACAAGACCAATTACAACAAAAACATTCAACAACAACAACGCGTTGAACGAAACAACCATCAACAGCAACGACTGTGGACATGTTTATGTGAGTGTGAGGATTGTTGTTGGTGGGTATTGACAAATTTGGTTAACGTCGATTAAGATTGTGTTGTTGTTGGTGGTAAGTTGTGCACGCGAAAATGATAGATTGATCGAATGATCAATTGTTGGGTGTGTAAGAAAGAAAAGAAATAAATATATAACAAATAAAACAATAACAAATTAAATTTCTTGGTTTTGTAATTTTTTTAAAATTTTGAACAGTAAAACCAGGGCCGAATATGTTGGCAGCCCTCAAATTCCAAAATTCTTGTAATACAAAAATCAAAAATATTTAAAAAACATTAATTTTAAGGTTATTCCAAATGAGATATAACGTTTTTATGATTTTTCTATGATTTTTTTGTGTTAAAAATGCCAGAAACAGGCATTTTGCGTATTTTTGAAAAAAAAAAATCAAGTTTCACCGGCTATAACTTTTTTCTTAGGATTTTGGTTTTTTTAATTTTTTGCACAAAATAGCTCAAGACTATGCTTTAAGCACTTTTGTTATTATTGGTTAATTTTTTGCATTTTTGGATTTTTGAGAATTTTTTTCGTAAAAGTACTCAAACTCAACATTTACAAAAAAAAAAACAAAAGGGTATACTTCTAATAAAAAATTCCATAACGACCAATTTATTCAAATTAATGACACAATTTTTTGTATTTGTATTAAGTGTTGTTTCAGAAAATTTTTTAACAACATTTCATTGCAATTTTTTAAAATTTGAATTTTTACGTTTTTTTTTTTATTACAACAAGAAAGAAAATAGAATTTTTTCTATTAATAAAAAGTAAAATATTACAACTCTGGTTATATTCATCTGATTTTTCTCACCGATGACAATTTGTAAAGGTATTTGAATCTTCTATTGATTAAAAGTATAGAATTGTTTAATCAGTTTACAGAATTTTAATACACATACGAAACACCTCATTTTCGCCCTTTATACCAATGTAATAAGATTAAATCGCAATGAGCCTTACTTTATCGATGTGCGATTTGGATAAAATTTCTGGAGAGTTATCTTATCGGTCAATGAAATATTTCTAGCCACCAAAGAAAACGCTTATTTAGTTTGAAATTCTCAGTGGAATTCTGTAGTGTCACAACACACTCTCTTCAAAAGAGTCACAACTCAAAATGTTTACATATATACTTTTTCGTGTAAGACTATTTGTGATCATATACATCGGCTATCTTAATTTTGTACACATATTCTTAGTCTTTAATTAAAAAAAATAATTTTGTCTCTTTTTATTTTTAATGGAGTCCCTTGAAGGAAAAAAATTGTTTTTTGCTCTTAATGAAGATTAAATTTTTTGAGTTGCAGCTATTTTGAAGAGAGTGTGCTATTTATGTATAGAAAAGAAACTTTTTCATAAACAACATTAGCGAAGGATGCAAAATAGAAAGCTATAGGGGGAAAATAAATAACAAACTTTTGGCACGATTACGATTTCCATGGCCCCAAGATCTGAATATGCAGTTTTGAAGAGCTTATTGAGAAAATAAGATTCACTGAAGAATTTATCGATATATTGATTAGTTATTGAGTTATCGATTTTTCAAAAAAATTACTAAAAAAAGTCTCAATGTAAATTCATGTAAATTCAAATGTAAATTAATGTAAATTCGACTATGCTAATATTTGACCGATCGGGATAATTTGAGTATCATTAAAAAGAGCAAATAATTTTGAAATTTGTAAAAGGCAGAGAATTTATTTTATTTTTTTTTTACAGAATACAACCAACAACCTTTGATAAAAGTCTATCTGGATCCTTTAAAAGAAAAAGTACATTTTGTAAAAGGCAGAACATAATTTTTTTCGTTCCATATTAAAAACATTTTAAATATCTTTCGAATGACACCTAAATCATTCAGATTGGACAAATATTAGCAAAGATATAATCGAATTTAAATATAGGTTCCGTTGAGTAAACATTTTTTTGAAAAATCGATATCTCAATAACTACATGACTTATCTATAAATCCTTCGGCGAATCTTATTTTCTCAAAAAGTACTTCAAAAGTGCATACTCAAATCGAGGGGCCACGGAAATCGTAATCACCCCAAACTTTTTCTCGCACTGATCTGATCTGACCTGCTCGCATTCACTCTGCACGGCTTATATACTAAGCAGGTACCTGCCTGCGCCTGCCTGCTGGCATCAGCGTTTACTCTGTCCGCAGACTAAGAAGAAGCGAGAGAGAAATAAAGTCAAGCTGACTTTTATCGCGCTTGTTCACACAGTTTGCCTGCGCCTATCTGCCTGCCTGTCTGAATAGGCGTTCACTCTGTCCGCAACCTTAAACATTTTAAAGCGTCTTATTGCCCATTCGAGCTTCGTTTGTAAGAGTATTTTCAGGGATTTATCTAACGATGGTAAGTAATCTTCCTGAATTTGGAGCGTAACCTATCTCTGAACATCCCGGAAAGTGGGTTTCTACTAAAACATTCAGAGATTCCACACTATTAGTGGTCCAAGTTCCATTTTCATTTTTCATGAAGCTTGGGTTGGAGGGAATCGTAACTAGAATTTTACTAAGAATTGACGCTTTTGAGGTTTGCGTTACTTTTTCAATGCACAACCAACAGATATAAATAAATGTAGTTCAATTCCAATGCCTTTGATCTTACACAAAGCCAAGTTCAAAAAAGATTCCTTAATTTGACAATTATTCTTCCAATTATTTTAATAGAAACACAATAACACAAACCTATTTAAGATAACATACAATTCTTAAAAGTTACTAAAACTTATTCTAACACACAAGTTTATAAATAAAATTTAATATCCTTGTACAAGACATATAACAGTTGAACACAGTCAAACCAACACGCACACAAATACACAAACCAAAACACCCAAACAGCAAGAATAACAACTTCTGCTAAAATTGTCGTTGATAACAAATCAAAATGTAAATTAACCCGATTCAAAAATTAACAGTGAAATATATTGACACACACGCAAACTCACACTCTGACAGCTACAAAAATAGACTATGTCTATTACTAGACAGACAATCCCAACTCCTACATTTTCCACAAACACACACACACACATAAATACATCCAAGAACACAAGTACGATAAACAACAAATTGCAAACCACAAACGAGTCAAACAATGACAAACGAGTGTTAAACTCCTAAAAACATGCAACAGTTTTTCCTCTAAATTCCAACAAATCGAAATAGAAAAGGATGCTTTTGCTGTGCTCTTGAATAATGATTAACATTAAATCACAAGCAAATGATTGAATGAATGAATGAATGAATGGTTGGCTGGTTTTAAACAAATGTGTGATTGAAGCGCTTTTGAGTTCATCCTGACGTATTCTAACTACACAGTCCAACAAAAAAAAAGAAAGAAGATTTTGATCAACGAAAAGATAAAAAAAAGTTATACAGTGGATCACAACGAAAGTCGGGCAGTTATTAGCACTTTCGCATTGGTTTCAGAAATGTATGAAGAAAAATGTATGAAGAAAATTGCAATATATATTTTTTTCAAAACGTTACTTTTTGGTTAACAAAATTAAAAACAAACATAATTAAAAAATTAGAACATAACGGTGAAATAAAATTTAAATCGAGACAAACCAATAAAAACGAGCTCACATCGAAAGTCGGGCAATTAAAGAAAAAAAATGCAAATCATGGTCCGTAAACCGTTATTCCGGCTTTAAACTTTTCATTACTGTTGGAATAACTTCAGTCAAACGCAAAACTTAAAAAAATAAACATTTCTCGAAAAGTGAATTACTCAACACCGGTAGAAAGGCAGCTCGTGATAGATTATTATTTGAAAGAAAAATCCGAGCGAAATATTTCACAAGTCGTCTTAAAAACTAAATCAAGATATAATCAAACCTTATATACAAGATAAAAGAATATGCAATAAAGAACGTACAGTAGCTAAAAATAAATTTAGCTCTAAAGATGAAAGGAATGTTTTAAGAGATATAATAAAAGACCCATTTTTATCTGCACCAAAACTAGAGGTCATGTTAAAACTCAATTTGAAAAAGCGTGAACACTCAGAAACAATTTGAAGAGCTTTGAAAAAAAAATTTATTAAATAGAAGAGTAGCACGAAAAAAGCCATGTATTAGCAAGAAAAATGTAAAAGAACTCCTCAATTTTGTGAGTGAGCAAAGGACCAAAGACTTTTCATTCAGGAGCCAGGTTAATAGGTTAACAGAATAAATTGGGATATTTAGCACTTTTTAATTATAAACATTTATTAAAGGTTTTGGTTACCGATAAGAGTTAATCTAATTTATTTGGATCAAATGGAAGCCGGAAACCGAATGAAGAATTTTGCAATAAAGATTTTAAACATACGGTTAAGCATGGTAGAGGATCAGTCATGGTTTGGGGCTGCGTCTGTTGTTGGAAGGATTAATTTTATTGATAATTTAGTATAATGAACTAAAATATATGAAAACACAAAAGAATAGAAGAAAACTGATCCCCAACTCTGATGACGACTACCGCAAACAAAAAACTGATTACGATTTACGGATATGCACCTGGAACGTCCGAACCCTTAATTGGGAAGGTGCTTCTAACTGACTGATGTCTTGGAAAGATACAAAGCTAATATCACTGATATCCAAGAAATGCGATGGAAGGGACAGGGTTGCATTCGGCATGCACCCTGTGATATCTACTACAACGGCCATGCGAAGAAGCACGAGCTTGGATGCGGATTTGTAGTTGGCAAGAGACTACGGCCCCACGTTCTGCGATTCACACCTGTGAACAAACGACTTGCCATAATCCGCATCAAGGTTAAATTTTTTAATATAAGCCTAATATGTGCGCACGCTCCGACAGAAGACAAGGACGATGAGATCAAGGAAATTTTCTACGAGCGCCTTGAAAATGCTTACGAGCGCTACCCCCGTCACGACGTAAAAATCGTGCTTGGTGACTTCAACGCTAAGGTGGGCAAGGAAAATATTTTTGGTCCAACAGTCGGAAAGTTCAGCCTCCACGACAACAACTCCGATAACGGAATGAGGCTGATTGACTTCGCCGCAGCACGAAACATGGTCGTAAGTAGCACTAGATTCAAGCATCTCAATATTCATAAAGCCACCTGGATGTCCCCTGATCCAAAAAACAAAAATCAAATTGATCACGTTTTGATCGACGGTAGGCACTCTTCCAGTGTATTAGATGTACGCACGAACCGTGGTGCCAACATTGACTCAGATCACTATCTTGTTGCAGCCAAGATCCGTACACGTCTGTGCGCAGCTAAGAATACACGCAACCCTACACAGAGAAAGCTAGACGTCGACAAGCTGCAATCGAAACAGACAGCCGATGCTTTCGCCACTCGATGCTCACTCCTGCTTCAAAGCACTCCTCCAATCGATGATAAATGCGCGCAGTGGACACACATTTCCTACTCCATGTGTGCGGCTGCTGAAGAGGTGATTGGCTACCAACGCCCTCGCCGAAACCAGTGGTACGACCAGGAGTGTCGCGACGCCACTGCAGAGAAAGACGCCGCCTACAAAGCCACCCTGCAGTCGGTTGTAACGCGCGCTGCTAAGGAGCGATACAAAGAAAAGAGGAGGGAAGAGAGACGTATTTTCAGGCGGAAAAAAGAGAGGCAGAAAAGCGCGAGCAGGAGAAGATTGAGATGTATGGTGACAGGAATGAGGCCCGAAAATTTTTCCAAAAATAAGACGCCTTGCCGATGGTTTTAAAACCGTGGCCTCTTCCTGCAAGAATGAAAACGGAAATCTAGTGACAGATGTCCAGAGTACACTGACATTATGGAGGGAACACCACTTCTCTAAGCTTCTAAATGGCGACCCTGACAACAATCCCGCCAATAGAGATGATATTCCGGAAACCCTAGTTTTGGATGACAGCGTTGAGGTTCCGCTGCCCGACTATGATGAAGTTCTGACAGCTATAAAAATAACAAAGCCGCGGGAGCTGATGGTTTACCTGCTGAGCTGTTTAAGAACGGAGGCGAAGCTCTACTTAAATGCATTCACGAGCTTCTATGCAGAATATGGTCGGAAGAATGCATTCCGAACGATTGGAATCTCAGTGTGCTCTGCCCAATCCACAAGAAAGGCGATCCTTCTATTTGTGTCAATTACCGTGGGATAAGCCTTCTAATAACGCATATAAAGGTCCTTTCGAGTGTTTTATGTGATAGATTGAAGCCCACTGTAAACGAACTAATTCGACCTTATCAGTGTGGCTTCAGACCTGGAAAGTCCACTATCGACCAGATTTTCACGCTACGACAAATCTTGGAGAAGACTCAAGAAAAACAAGTCGACACCCACCATCTTTTTGTCGACTACAAAGCCGCATTCGACAGCCCAATAAGGAGGCACCTGTACTCCACCATGTCTGAATTTGGTATTCCTGCAAAACTAATAAGACTTTGCAGGATGACACTGAGCAACACCAGCAGCGCAGTTAAAATCGGGAATGACCTCTCCCGACCATTTGTTACCAAACGAGGTTTCAGACAAGGTGATTCCTTATCGTGCGACTTTTTCAACCTAATGATGGAAAAGATCATCCCAGCTGCTTATCTGAGACGTAGTGGCACAATATTCTACAAGAGTGTTATGCTGCTTGCGTATGCTAATGACATCGATATCATTGGCCATAATACGCGTGAAGTCAGTGCAGCATTTTCCAGATTAGAAAGAGAGTCAAGTCGAATGGGTCTGGCAGTGAATGTAGATAAGACGAAATACTTGGTGTCAACAAACAAACAGACCCAGTGTCTTGGAACCCACGTTACAAATGACAATACCTCCTTCGAGGTTGTGAAGGACTTCGTTTATCTGGGATTAGTCGGCCTTTGTAGTCTAGTGGAGAGTG
Organism: Dichetophora obliterata; assembly: GCA_963920525.1. Taxonomy (NCBI): domain Eukaryota; kingdom Metazoa; phylum Arthropoda; class Insecta; order Diptera; family Sciomyzidae; genus Dichetophora; species Dichetophora obliterata. The sequence continues at coordinate 224,690,167 of OY986436.1, read as the reverse complement.
CGCTAGACTCTCAACCCAAAGGTCCCTGGTTCGAATCCGGGCTCGGGCATGGTTCTTTTCACTTTCTTTGTTCTTTCTTTGTCCTACATTTAAGAATTATGGAAAACTAAAAATCCACAACTAAATTGTAGAAAATGTGAAGCAATGGAACAACTAAGGGCTTGAAATGCTTGCCAAGGTTAAGGCATAACACTAGCCTCGGTTAAAAAGCAATTCAAATTGTCTTTCGCAGTTGTTTCCCCTAATCAATAATTCACGTATAGTTCCAATCAATTCCTCTACATAATCTATCCCTTTCCTTTCAGGTCAAAGACCAAACCTTGTTTGTATAAGGAGCATGCCTTGGTTCTTTGATCTTTAAAAAAAAAAAAAAAAAAAAAATCTAGCATAAACTCAACCAACGACATCAGCATTGAGATCAAACGAAGAATAACTCTTGCCAACAGGTGTTACTTAGGGCTCAGTAGGCAATTGAGAAGCAGAGCCCTCTCTCGACGAACAAAAATCACGCTCTATAAATCGCTCATCATGCCCGTCCTATTTTATGCATCACAAACCTGGACGCTGAGCAGTTTAGATGCAAAGACTTTAGGAGCATTCGAGAGAAAGATTCTTCGTAAGATCTACGGACCAATCTGCGTCAATGGCGAGTACCGAATACGGTGGAATGATGAACTGTATTAGCTGTACGCTGACATCGACATAGTCAAGCGCATTAAAATCGAACGGCTTCGCTGGCTTGGTCATGTTTAGCGCATGAAAAACGATGCTCCAGTGAAGAAAACATTCGATTCGGTACCCAGCGACGGTCAACGCAGAAAAGGACGATTGCATCTTCGTTGGAAAGACCAAGTAGAGGACAACCTGACGAAGCTTGGCATTTCCAACTGGCGCCAGCAAGCAAAAGACAGAAATGGCTGGCGCAAATTCTTAGATAAGGCTAAGACCGACATACGGTTGTAGCGCCAACTAAGTAAGTAGTAGAACTAAAATATGTTTCTTGACATTTTCATGGCGCACGTAAAACAAGGTGCGGGTAAATAAGGAATTGCAGACGATTTTGAGTTTTACCAAGAAAATGACCTGAAACATACGACGCTCTTGGCAAAGAATTGTGTACTTGATATTCGTCCAAATGTTATAAAAACAACCTCACAAAGCCCAGACAAAAATGTTATAGAACATCTATGGGATGAACTTGAACCCAGAGTGCAGTATCAGAGATGGGCAACTAAAGATGTTTTAAAAAGTATCCTAAGTAAAGAGTGGAATCAGATTGGAGCTGATGATTGTAAAAATTTAGTTGCACCAATGCCAAAAAGGCTGCAGGCAGTCATTAAAGAAAAAGGATTGGCAACAAAAAATTAAATTCTTAGTTTAAGCATCAAATTCCCTATCTGCCCGACTTTCGTTTTTAAAGCTTTGGTTTGATTTAATTTTGTTTTACCGTTATGTTCTAATTTTCAACTATGTTTTTGTTTAATTTTGCTCACCAATAAATAATATTTTGAAAAAAATATTTAATCTAAGTTTCTTCCTACATTTTCATTTCTGAAACCAATGCGAAAGTGCTAAGGAATGCCTGCCCGACTTACGTAGTGAGCCACTGTACGTGCATCAGCATTTTAAAAGCCTGAGTAAATTTTTATTATAACTAGACACTTAAATAAAGTGCGATAAAAACTGAGATCAATGGAATTTAATAATTTATTTTTATTTGTTAAGATTTATTATGAAATCAGGCCATTAGTTCAAACCTTTTGTCTTTCTCTGTGATTGTTTTGCACAAACGTTAAAGAACCTTTACCTATTTGGTCTCAAGCATACTACATAGGCTGAAAAGTCCCAGGATTTTATCGAAAACTAGCATTTTTGGGTCAGAGTTATATGCACTACTCAACATTGTTGCTTTCGAGGGCGATGCAACTATTTTAAATTCACTAAATCACAGATAAACTGTTGTTATCGAAAGGCCAGATGTGGGATAACATTTCTGCAAAAGTTTTTCCCATCAAAAACAATGCTTGATTTGATCAAGATGCGATATTCCTGTTTTCCCATTTTTTAATAAAACTTCATATATAAACTAGAAACAGATGTGTTTCTGGAAATGAGTCATATTAAATTTTAAGTGGTGCCAACTATTTTAAAATCCAGGAACTTTTCAGCCCATGTAGTATATAAGTCTTTGAAATGAGTAATGTTTAGGCCTTCCTTAATCGCAAAAATGCTTCCAGGGATAAATTGGCCGAGGAGCGGTACCATAATGTCTTGAAAGAAATGGTATTGAAAGCAATATCGCTAAAAGGCAAGTTTCCGCTTCTTTTCATAGATCAGCGAGTCAAAACTGATAGAAATGATTACATTAAACACGTTTTGGAAGGCGATATATCACCTTATGCCTAGGAGTCCTTATGCCTTCCAGCAAAATACTTTTTTATCATGTAAGGCCAAACGCACTTATAACTAGTGCCAACAAAATTTCACCGATTGTTTTATTTGCAATTTTATAAAATTGCTAGAGTTTTAAGCAAATGTTTCTTGAATTAAACATTTTTTTCTTAATAAATATCATGTGTTTCAAATTTGCTCAATTTTAGCAAAATAATGCTTGAATAGAAAAACTGACACTTGAGTGTAAACTGATCCCACAATAGAGTGCAAATATTTACGGAGGTGAAAAGTGATGTTGAGTTGAGCAAAAAATCATATGGAAGAAGAGGGCCTATTTTCGCACCTTTGGAGCTACAGCTTTAATTAGTATTTCATGTCTTTGATGCACATTATTGTTTTTAGCGGACAAACTTACTTATGGAAAACTCATTTGAATTATTTTAAGACCTCATTTAAAAGGCAATGAATCGACCTTTATAACGGTGTATCAACGTACCCACCCGACTTGTCCATTCCCGAGCTGTACTCGTATAAAGATGAAATCAATCTGTTGAAACTGTTAAATTTCATGATTGGGCGCAATTTTCTCAGAATTTCGCGCAATAAATCGTATTTGTTTTTAGTGCTTAAGAGTTATGCATGGTTTTCACTATGTCATTTTTATGACGACACAGAATTTTATCACCTGAAATAAAGCTTTAGAACATTTTCTGCATAGCTCCATTTAATAATTTATTCGTTTTTAATTTTCCAAGATTGCCAAATGTATACAAAAATGCCAACATGTTGTCATTTTCAATTTGATTGACAATAACTGACCACTGAAAATGACATAGTGAAAATCAAGCTTTATTAAACTCTTGAAATAAATTTTCCGTGAGTTAGTTTTTCTGCTAAAAACTTTAATGTGCATCAAAGTCTTGAAATACTAATTAACCCTGTAGCTCCTAAGGGTGTGAAAATAGACCTCCTCCTAACACATGGTTTTTTGCTTAACTTGACATCACCTTTTACTATTGTAAATATTTGCACTCTAATGCGGGACACCCTGCAAAAACATAGGGTTACAAATTATTAATAAAATATTGAAACCAAAATACTAAAAAATTTTAAATAAACTATTACAATAACAACAATTGTTTTTGTGAGGTCACACACAACCGGTCTTCCTCTGCCAATGTCATTTTTTGTTAGACATATTCAAAATAGAGGGCCCTAAGTGTTTAGCTGCTATTGTGGGATGACCTCTCCCCCCTTCCTAAGCGTTAAGATAAATTTTATTGTTCCATTTTCAAATGACAAATTTAAGAGCCTTTACTGCTCAATCCTCTAAATTCAACCTTCTACCCTATACCACCTACTACCTCTCCTCGCCCATCTCTCCTCCCTGACCACTCTCTCCACATGAACTTTCTCTGTAACAATACCTTATACGCCCACCCATACGCATCTGTCATAATTTTGATTTTGGGCTTGATTTGATTTATTCCACTTGTGACAACTGAACAGCAATAACAACAACAATCACACACGCACACACTAACAACAACACACACGCACACACTAACAACAACAACACACACACTAAAAACAACAACAAAATTTGATATATTTTCTTAAAACCCATTGTTATTGCGATTTCTTGCGCGCCATTTGTAATAAAAACCTACTCAATCTTCTACTACTTCTATTCTTCGTGTATTTATTTTTCTTTGCAGCTTCCCGAAGAAAAATCACCGCAACATCCTGTCGAGTTATCCACAGAGTTGATGTTGGCCTGCACAGTGGCGCTGTCGCCAACGTATGCGAAGAAACACGCACACCCCAAGGTGCTGGAACGCCTACCGGATTTGATAAGGTTAGTGACGAAAGATGAGGCTAAAGAATAAAATAGGTATAAGAAAGAAAAAAAACAACGAAACATTAGCAGCTGCCTTGCAGAGAGAGAGAGCGCTCTCCGCTGTTATTCGAATATTATGCAGGAGAAATTCGATGTTTGAAAAGAGCGTTAGACAGAGCAGACTAGTTCTTGAGGCGCATGTTCGAAATGATTGTGCGAAAATAGGTGTGGCCACATTTTTGCAGCTATTTCCGCTAGAAAGAGCTAGCGATAGTGTCTCTGTTGCTTGCCGACAAGAGAAGTTGTTTGTGTTGTTGTCTCTGTCTTGCGTTAAACTCTCCACACGCTCTCACCGTCTATCTTGTTGTTTGTGCTTTTGTTGTTGTTTTGTATTTTTTATTTTTATTTTTTGTACGTTTAAAATGGGGGAGCGCGCCACGCAGTTAATCGCCAACGTAAAATATTTCCTTTGTTTATGTTGCTGTTGTTTTTTTTTTGTTTTTTGCTTTATATCCTATGGTCGCCCATATATCCTTGCTTGTATATCCTTGCGTTTTTATAACGGTTCGCACTTGTTTGTGTTTGCTCCTTTTCTTGTTGTTGTTTTCTTATTTTCATTTTTGTGTTTATTTTTTTTAGTTGTTTTTGTGTTTTTTAGTTGTTTGTGTGTTGTTTTTTTCGCATTCGCTTTAATTTTCACTTTAATGTTGGAAAAATTTAATTTTCTTTTATGGCGTGCTCTTTCTGTTTTTGTCCTGTTTGCTGTTTTCTGTTTAAGTTGGTTTTTTTTATTTCTTTTTTTTCTTCTTTTACTTTTATGGCTGTTTTGTAAGTTTTGCTCTTCGTTTTTTATTGCTTTTGTTTTGCATACGTTTGTTAAAAACTATCAACAGTGCTTGTTGTTGTTGTTGTTTTTGCGCGTAGCTTCGTTAAATTTTGAATTTATATTATTTTGAGTTTTTGCTATGGTGTGTTTTTTCTTTCCCTCCCCCACTCTCTTGACTCACTGACAGTCAATCTGCACCCTGCTGCAAGTAGTTGTTTTTTCTGCAAAAATTTAAATTTAAGTTTATTTATTTTTGCATCATGTCAGCCATTTTATATTGTGTGCAAACGCTCACACACACACACACACACACTCCTTGTTTTTTTTGTCCCTTTGTTGCTACTTTTGTTAACTTCCGTTTCCGCTTCCGCTTCCGCTATGCCATCTTTAATTTGGCTTTATTTGCATTTTCAATTTATAGTCAAAAGCTTTCGATTATTTTATTACGATATAGTATATATATATTTTTATTGTTCTGTTGTTCAAAAAAGGACCTGATGTTATTGTTGCCATTGTTTTTGTTGTTGTTTTTGTATAATTTTGTGTTATTTTCAGTTTGCATTTCAAATATTTCATTCTTTAACGTGGACGGTTGAGCTCTAACGGTGTATGAGTGAGTGAGTGAGATAGCAACAAAGGCACATTGAAAGTTCTGCTAATTTTGCTTTTTTGTTGATCTCTGCTCGAGCAGAAGTTTATTTGCAAAATTAACAAAGTTTATCTGTGTGCTTATCAGAGAACTGCAAAACTCACTTTTTGCTTGATTTAATCATTCACTGAAATTCTTACTCAACTCAACTCACTCAACAAAGCTTAGCCTTGAATAAAATCAGCACAACGCTAGCGAACGCGTCCTTCGTGTCAGTTTGAGTTTGAGTTGATCGGCTGATCTAATGACATGTTTGAGCGAACGAGTATTGGCGTCGTGAGCATGACGCTGCTGTAGGCTTCGTTCGTGTGAGTTCATCGACTGATCGAACTCACATGTTTGAGTGTTGGCGTTGAATAGTATGCGGAATTACAGTTATATGTTGCAATGCATATGTGTTTCGAAAAGAAATAGATAAATGTAGTTGCTTTAAAAATGTCAAACGACGAAGTTCTTGTGTTGGAATTAATTTCAAAAAGTGTTTACACATTGTCGCCGCGATGCAAAGGGAGAAGTATAATATGGAGCATATTATCTGAAGTAATTAAGGAGGATGGAGCTATTTTGGAGGGATTTTTTTACTGCTGAACATGTTCAAAACTTCTCAAATATTCACCAAAGATTTCATCAAACTTAAGCCGTCATAAGAGCTATCAATTACTTATTTATTTATCTTTTCATATTATTTAATATGAATTGAAATATTGCCTTCATTTATGTTCTTGTTGTTGAATACAATTTATTTATATTATTCTTGCTTAATTCTTTGTTTTTCTTTTTATGTATGTGTATAAAAACATGTAATATGAAAATAAATATTGCTATGTTGCCATAAAAATATTTTGCTTTTGCTTCCATTTGGTTCTGTTTTGCGCTCTATCTTCCTTTTTGCCAGCATATGAAAAAACTCATACGAGCTGATTTTTTCTCTTTGCATTTCATTCCTGATGAAAATAATCGTTGTTGAGCCGAACGAACAAACATCCGAAATATATCGGTACGAAGACGACATAAATCGATGTGTTCGTATGAAGACGACCGATGATTAAAATCATAGAGCCAACACGAAGCACATGGTTTGATTGAATTGAACTCAACAGCGAATATGTGCATTCGAGCAAGTTTGATCGCTTGAACGAAGAGGCATGATTTTTACAGTGTTGATTACGTGTTGAATAATTTAATGTGAGTTTTGCAGTTCTCTGGTGCTTATACATCTATAGGGTCAAGGTGCATTCTATTGGCCAATAACTAAAGTTTATAAATGTTTGTTAAACAATAGGGTTATTCACAACGTGGTGTATTTGTACTTCTATTGTGCATTTTTGGTAAATTTGATATTTGTAGTAAATTTTGTAAAATTACAAAAACCAAATGCATAGTGTTAAAAATACAACCCTGTAGCAAAAATACAACGACGAAACCCTATTGTATTTTTGTAAATTTCTTTGTATATTTGATCAGCTGATCGCAAAAGCATTTATACTCAACATAGAGGAAGCAACCGGCTGCGCTGTGATTTTAATAAATAAAACTTGGCATTATTTAGTGTTTCGTTTCAATTTTTTGCATGATTTTCTTCATGATTTCAATTTATATTTCCAAACAAAATATACAAAAATAAGCTGGTTTTAAAAACACAAGCCCTTGTTGAAGGTTTGTACAAATTTGTAAAAATTTTTCAAAAATACACCACATCGTGAATACCCCTAATGTGTTGTCCCTTAATGCTTTAGAATTTAGGTAGATATGTGGATAAATTTTATCCACATTTCAAGAAATGCTTATACAAATATGCAGTAATTCCTTATTTAATGCATTCAGTCTTTCCGTCAAGATAGTTTTTCGGGGTCAAAACTGCCCTGACCGAATTAGAACCCTCAGTCCGAAGATATTAAATAATCAATTCAAATATGACAAGTCAAGCAAATTAAAAAAATATCTTTATCGTGTCTAAAAATAATCTTATTAGAACAAAAATTTTACCACTTCAAAATAAAAATTTTAAAAAATATTGAATTTGGATTGAGTTTCAATAAAATGTGAATTTATATTTAGGTATAAATCGAGATACTATAATTATAAAGCATTAAAAGTTGACTTTGCTTAAGATAAGGAGGAAATTTTTAAACTACAGTAAGTACACTTAGAGAAAAACATAGTAAATCTTAATATTCTCTCTTCGATTCAACTATTTTTGCATATGATTTAGGGTGAAATATTTCAAAGGTGAAATATTTATTCTAAAGTTTATCCACTTTGATTTTTACGTAAGAATAAAAAAAGTTGATTGAAATAGTTTTAATACTTAAAGCAAAGTGTATAAATATTAGAAACTAAGTGTTAAAATTTTTAAATTAATTATTCCCAAAGTCAAAATGAATTTTTCAATATTGATTTCAATTACTCCACTTTAAATGAAATTTTATGTAATAGTAATAAAGTGTCTTATTTTTAATTAAAAATACATTCATATTTAATTATTTATTTAAATATTTTATTAGTTAAAATAAAGTGTTTCATAGTTAATTCAACTATTTCAAGAATCAAGTATGTTCATATATTTTTTTAACCATGCCTTTTTTCTCCGGGTGTAATGTTTATAACGACATCGCTTATTGCGAGCTATCGGTTATAACGACCCAAAATTTAAGTCCCGGCTGAAGTTCATACAAAATAGTAAAATTTTAATTGCTTATCTATTTGTGTATTTTTTATTTAAAATTAAGAAAAAATTAATAAATAGCCAAAAATACAAAATCGCTTATAACGATCTATCGCTTATAAAGAACAAAGTTATCGGTCCCTTGAAGTTCCTTATAAACATTACTTACTGTATATCTGACAAAAAAAAAAGCAGGGCGAATTGCAAAGAGAAAAAAATCTGCTATTCGAGAGCCTCAGGAGTTATAGGAGCTTTTCTATATAGATTTTTTACATTGACACTTTTCTAAAAAAAAGATTTTTTACCTGCAATTTTGTATTTTTCACAGAATGCGTACTTAAATTTCAGAAACATAAAAATTTCACTTATAGAAATGCTTTGATATACAAGAAATTATAAAATAATGTATTACTATAGACAGTGTCGGATCTAGGATAAGCCAGAGGGGGGGGGGGGAGGATTCCACATAGTCCCCTTTCAGCTCAATACACTTATTCCAACGATTTTCTAACATTGCAATGCCCTTTGAATAGTAAGATTTCTCAAGATCTCCAAAATAAGCTTCAGTTTCCAATTAGAGTTGTTCATTTGTCGCAAATCTTTTTCCCCATGAGCCACTTTTTTGAGTTTGGGAACAGACAATATTCGCTGGGGGCCAAATCTGGAGAATATGAGGGATGAGGAAGCAGTTCGAAGCGTAACTTGTGCAATTTGGCCATGTTTTCGATCGATTTGTAAGCTAGAGCATTGTCTTGCAATAAGATGATTTTTTTCTTCCTGAAATGGGTCCGTTTGTTTGAGATTTCGGTTCAATAATTTGCAGAAATAGTCGCTGTTGATTGTTTTTCCTTTTCTCAAAAAGTCGACGAACAGAATGCCACTTGAATCCTAAGAAACCACTTGTCGGCCTTTGTAGTCTAGTGGAGAGTGCGCTAGACTATCAACCCAAAGGTCCCTGGTTCGAATCCGGGCTCGAGCATGGTTCTTTTCACTTTCTTTGCTCTTTCCTACATTCAAGAATTATGGAAAACTAAAAATCCACAACTAAATTGTGGAAAATGTAGAATTAAAGGTATGGAACAGCTAAAGGGTTGAAAATGCTTGCCGAGGTTAAGGCATAACACTAGCCTCGGTTAGAAGCAATTCAAATGGTCTTTGACGGTTGTTTCGCCTAATCAATACTTCACGCATTGTTCCAATCAATTCCTCTGAATAAATCTATCCCTTTCCTTTCAGGTCAAAGACCAAACCTTGTTTGTATAAGGCGCATGCCTTGGTTCTTTGATCTTTTTTTTAAAAAAAAAAACACGCCAACACCTTTCTGGCTTTTTGAGTCTTCGCTCGCTTTGGTGCACTTTCATTGGGATCTACCCACTCTTTATCTGATTCCTTAGATTCTGGCATATAGTGCTGGATTCATGTTTCATCCACGGTCGCTATTTAACGCTAAAAATCAGTCGGATTTTGTTTAAACATGGCGAAACAGTGTAGGAAAGTGCGAACACGTTCATGTTTTTGATTGATTGTTAACGAACGTGGTATCGATCTTGCAGTCAGCTGTCTCATACTCAAATGTTCATATAAAATTGAAATGGCCGACCCACTTAACATGTCTACGGCTGTAGACTTTAATTTTCACGCACTTTCATTTTCGAATTGTATAATACGAAACCGTGGATTTTTCCAATACATTCTGGAGTGGTCACTGTTTTTGGTGCTTTCCGGCGTGTTCATATTTTGTGCTGATTTGACCTTCGTCGTTACGTTACAGTGAAATTTCTGTGTGTGTATGCGTGCGAGTATCAAGCAGACTAATAAACGAGTAGGCGCCCAGTAGGAAAAGGAGCCCTGCTGTATGTCTGCCGGCAACATGCCTCGGAAGGACAGGAGACATGCTCGCCTCCATACCCGCTTATATCTTTTTTGTATAGGCATGTCCTAGGCCGGCGTGTCTGCCAAATGAACTGCTGTAGCAGCAATGTAGCATGCATCTTATGGTATGACTCCGAAAGGTATACATGTCTGCCAAATGAACTGTTCTAGCAGCAATTCGTCGACATTAATGCTGCATTCATACCATGAGATGCATGCTGCATTGCTGCTACGGCAGTTAATTGGGTAGACATACCGGCCTAGGACATGCCTTTAGGAAAAATATATAAGCGAGTATAGGGGCGATCATGTCTGCTGAATTTCAAACGACGCTTGAAAAATTACCATTATCGGGAAACGAACCTCTGCCGCGTGAGTGTAAGTGCATATCCATTCGACCATCGCAGCTATTAACTAATCGTCGCTTAATTTGCTTCGTTAAGAATAATCGTACGAGCACTGAGTAAAACAATTAACGCGTTCGCTTTGTTATTATAAGCAACTAATGCAAAAAACAGAACGAAATCACTAAAAAAATCAAAACAAATTTAAAAAACCAAAACAAAACTAAAGGACATTAAGAAAAAAAAAAATGATGTCTGATGGGATTTGAACCCACTACTCAAGATTCCAAAATACATGAATAAAAACTAAAGCCCTAGCCAACTGAGCCATTCGCACTGTTGTGGTTTTGTTGAAATAATATACATAACAACGTTGCTATTAAAAGTGCTTCGAAGAAAACACAAAGTGTCAGCGAATTACAACAATCATGAAAATATTGAAGTTTTTGTCCCTTAAAATTAACCGGAATTTTTCATTAGCAAACATGATACTTTATTATGATACAGTTGTTATTATACTTATATTGAATGTATATAAGTTGTGCTATAAAAGAACTTAGTTCTTACTGTACTGATGATTTTTGTTTATAAATAATTAATAACAATAATGCACCTCATTTTAAAGTAAAGAGAAAGTTTTTAAAATTAAAAAAATAGACCTCTTAGCATTAAAATTATAACCTGCCACATTCCTTCCATCGGCAGGCCTGTTTTGTTTTTCATCTGGGCGAGTACGCAACTTTCTCTTTCTCTCTCTCTCCCTTTCTTTCTCTCTGTTTCTGACACGTAGAAATTACGTTAAAACGCATCTGTTGTTTTTATTTGTGTGCTTGTTTTAAATCGTACCTGAGAATATTTATTGCAATTAAGTTTAAAGAAATGTAAACTGCAGCAAATATGTGTAATACAGTGTAATCTGATGTTAAAATTTCAAAAAGTTTTTCGACACTAGGGTTGACCCTAAAAAAGGGGTTTTTTATACTCTTTGTGTATGTGGTGGCAGTTTTAAGTGGTCGCTGATTTCAAATCTGATGTTTGAATTTAAAAAAGTTTTTTGCCACTAGGGTTGACCCTAAATATGTGTTTTTTGTTTTATACTCCTTATATATGCGCTGGTCGCTTAGTTCGAATCTTATGTTAGAATTAAAAAAAATTTTAAAATCGGGTGAACCCTTAAAATGTGTTTTTTTTTTGTTTTATAGATACTCTTTGTATATGTATATGTAATACTGGCAGTATTAAGGAGTCGCTGATTTCGAACCTGATGTAAGAATTACAAAAAGCTCTTTGACACTAGGGTGGGCCCTAAAAATGTGTATTTTGGCCTTGTAGATGCGCTAGTCGCTGTTTTTGAATCTGATGTTAGTATTTCAAAAAGATTTTTGACAATAGGTTGGACACTAAAAATGTTTTTTTTTGCTTTATACTCTTTGTGTTTGTGCTGGCAGATTAACCCATTAATGACAACGTATGATATATCATACGCGATAAAAGCATTTTTTAAAAATTCCTCAGCCAATGTAAAGCTTTTGCTTCCAACAGTAAGAGAAGCCCAAAAGTATGCTTTTTCTAAAAAAAATTTATAAAATTGACATTAAAAGCCTTTTTGTGTACTTTTTCGCGCCAGTTCGTGCAGTATTTAAAAAAAAAGTGAACAGTGCCACTCAGGTGAGTTATTTTGTTTTATAAACCTCAAGAAAAAAGAAAATATAATTAAAAAAGTGCATTAGGTTAAAGTAGAACGCCTACGCTACGAAATGAAAATTTTCCAATTTATCATTTTTTTCAGATTTTTATTTATTTCTCTACTTACAGATCCCTTATGCGTTTATAATCATGCGCTTCGCAACACCCAAATCATTTAGATTTTTTTTTTAACTTCAGAGTTTTCCGTCTAATATTAATACAAACTTTTGCTGAATATTTCAAAAGCTAAACTCAACGGTTTCTGGTAGTGAGCATTAATGGGTTAAGGGGTTTCGAATCTAAATATTTTGTTGTATACTCTTTGTAGGTACGCTGGTCGCTGATTTCGAATCTCATGTAAGAATTTCTTAAAGTTTTTTTGACACTAGGGTGGACCCTAAAAATGTGTATTTTTGCTATATACTATTTGTTGTTTTTTGACACTTATATTTAAATTAAAAACAATTTTCACACTAGGGTAGACCCTAAAAATGTGTTTTTGTTGTATACTCTTTGAAGGTGCGCTAGTCGCTGATTTCGGATCTCATGTAAGAATTTCAAAAAGTTTTTTGACACTAGGTTGGACCCTAAAAATGTATATTTTAGCTACTCTTTGTAGCTGTGCTAGTCTCTGATTTCGAATCTGATGTTAGAATTTAAAACAGGTTTTTTGACACTAGGGTGGACACTAAAAATGTTTTTGCTTTATATTCTTTGTGTATGTGCTGGCAGTATTAAGGGGTCACTGATTTCAAATCTTATGTTCTAATTTAAAAAAAATTTTCACACTAGGGTGTACCCTAAAAATGTTTTTTTTTATTTTATGGCAACGGTAACTGCCTGTTTTTGTCTCTCATAAGAATTTTACATCTTAATTTTCAATAAATAAGTCTTATTTTTTTAAATGTTAAATTTAAATTTTTTATTTGATTGTTCATTTACATTATTTTCCTTAAAAAAATTATATGGAATAAAAAATAATAAAAAATATCAAAATATACAGATTTTGTGTATAAGTACATTAGTCCCCCGACCGCGCCACTTTTTTTTTTTAATTTAATAAATTTTCTTTCACATTATTGTTCGAAAGTCAATTCTAAAATATCACCAAAATGAAAAATGCCCGCTGAAATTTTCTTAAACATCTTCCTTTTACCTCGTGTTCACATGACGTAGCTTTACCCTATACTATTTACAAGTGCAACCTTGCAATTGTTGTCCACAAGTTTAATTGGCGCTATTGCAGCAGTAGTTTTGTGTGGCAGCAGCAGCATTCAATTGCATGCATTCGTTCAACCAACAAAACCAACAACAGCAACAACAAACGAATTGCAACCGAACTATGTCCATCATTATGGCAATGTTTAAACCAAACTCAAACTGTTTGAGTGTGTTCATTTTGTATTTTCTATTGAACTTTGTACTTTTTGAAGACTGGGAATTCTTTTGGCTTTGATTTGCTGTGGTCGAGTTTGCTGGCAGCCACACATTCTTCAACTGAGAGTCCACCAGTGTTGCCAAATTGGGGGAAAAGAGATTTTTTTTTACTCTACAGAAGACAAAAATGGGAAGTTTTTCATACGATAATTTCTTCGGATATTCGTCAAAGTCTCAACACTATCAATATATTGCGCCAATCACAAAAAATTTTTGTAACTTTGCCGCAAGCCTTGAGTCCGAAAAATTTTCGATATAGTAACTGATAAATAAAAAATAAATAAAATTCTATTAAAAAATAAGAAGAGAAATCGAATAGGAATCGATATGCTTAGAAGCATCTGTAGAAGTAGATCAGCTTTCAAAAATAAATATATAACATTTACTGATTTCATTAAATACCGATCGGGCTAAAATTTTTACATATTATTGCACAAATGTGTACTTAGATCTCGTTGTAAAATAAGAAATATTCATTAATATTCAACCTTTTTTTGATGCGACCTAACATTAAGACAGGGTAACAAAATTCAGATTTCCTCCATTTTGTTTTTTTTTGCCCAAAACACTTGTTTTTACTAACGGACAAAGTCAGTAAATAACATTTTAATAAGAATTTAGAATTTTTCGTTTTAGACGTTCCAAAGCTGAAAAATCATGTCAACCAGTTTTAAACAGGGTTGCCTTCAGTTAGACTTACTTACCTTTGCAATATCTACGTTAAGACAAGCAGATTGTCAAAACACATTATTCGATAAAAAAATATCTTAAATCTGCGCCCAAAAGAAGCAGACTGCCTCCCTTAATAACTTTTATATGTACTTTTTAATAAATAATATTAAAATAATTAATTTTTTATTTTTTAAACCGAAATATAAATTATTTATTAAACTAACTGTGAAACAATTGAGTTATGTTTTTTTGATAATTTTGTTCTTATCTTAAAATCTTAAGATCAAACTATAAAATCATCTTGTTATTTTTTTAATTTTTTCAGAGATAAGATAAGTCACTGAATTTTCGTGAGAGTTTTCGTAGTTCGCAGAGAAAACAAATTGTTTTCCCTAATTTGAGGGGAATTTCGTAAAAGGTACCTGGCAACACTGACTGCAACCCACACCAATGAAGTAAAATATGTCTCTTTGACGTATTTTGAACCCAAATGACGTTTGACGTATATTAAGGTTAAAATGACGTATTATGCTTATGAAAACTTTTTCCTTATATAAAAGCACTTTAAATGGAAAATTGTAAAAATGCCTTTAAAGTTGCAGTCATATTGTCATGTTCTGCAACACCTTTTGCACATATTGATATTGAAAACTTTTTTGTTTTGTGATTTCATTTTGTTTTCTATTTTATTTGTACTTTCGAACATTTGTGAATTTGTGTTTGGAAACTGAAAAATATTTGCAATATCACTAATCACAAGATTTGTAAAACTACATAATTGTACCTGTAGTACCATTGATCTTCAAAATAGACGAAAAAAAAAAATAAACTAAAGCTTTAACTCAAAGAGGTATAAATTCGAATGTGCATAAGTCACTCGATTGTTTGATCTGACTAGCAATTTTTATTTGAAACATGTGCACTTTATTAATTCGGTATCTTAATTAATTTTTTTTGTTATAGAATCCATCGATTCGTAATAATACGGTGCTAATAATTAAATATTCGAAAACTTGTCATTGAATTAGAAAGATTGTCCGAGTGGCCGGGTGAAACTAAATATCAGTTGCAATTGTAACCGCAAACAGTTCAGTCGTTTTTAACCCGCTCTTACATTTAACTTTCAAGAATTTGTGCTTGTTTCTTTCGGCTTGCAATTTTAATCACCTAAAATTCAATAAAAAAAAAACAATAAAAATTATCCAAAAGACCTTTGTAAAAAATTAAATAAAGTAAAAAAAAACACACACACATTTCACTGGATCAATAGTTCATTGTGCTATTCTATTTGTTCTCTGACCTATATATATGTGCAGTTGCATATAAGTGTGCCGCGAAAAAGTGTGAATATCGCAATAAAGCAACAACATTAACAATAAGAAAAAGTGTGAATATTGCAATTAAGCAAAAACAATAACAATAAGAGAAACAGCCCACTCCAACTTTTAAGCGCACCTGAAATAAGTGCAAATATCAAAAGTAAAAAAAAAAACTTTTTATAAACAACCAAATAAAGTAAACAATAAACAATGGAACCTGCTTGTGCCAAAATTAACTGCTCTATTGAGGACAAAGGTGCAATTAAGCTAAGTTGCAATGGTCTTTGCGGAAAATCTTACCACGGCACTTGTGTGGGAATGACTAAAAGAAGTTTAAACTACTTTCAAGAATACACATCACATTTTAAATTCTTCTGTGATGAGTGCATGGATCTATCACTATCCCATGTTATGCTCGCCATAAAATGTCTTAGCGACTCCTTGAACGTGATGCATTCGGCTAATAAGCAAGTCATCAGTAAAATACCAAATTTTGAAATAATGACTCACGTATCCGATGATCTTGCAAGGGTAGAGTCCATCTGCAAAGCAAATAACTCGGATATCTCAAATGTTTCTAAAAACTTGAGAATTCTAACAGATTTAGTCAAAGATAGCGAAAAAAATTTTATTTGGAAAACGGCCATAAGCGAGCTTAATATAGAAGTAAAAAAAAGCCTCGACGTTTTAAAAAACGATAATACAGCCAAAAATATACTGAGCATGCTAACATCTTTGCGCTATGATGTGGATATCGCACTTCAGTCAGGCAAACCCCAACCATCACCTCCGCAATCAGATCCAATGCTGGAAATATTACATCAAAAAATAAGTGATATCAGTGATGATCTTGAAGTGTTTCGAGTGACGCTTGCAGATGTAGTGGATGAAATAAGATCTGCACCCAATAGAGCTGAAATAAGTTATCCACAAGCCTCTCATCATAACTCTTCCTCTATTTTCGAGGAAATAATGGAAGCATCTATTCGTTTGCCACAGGTCACCTCTTTACCAGCTAATCTGAATTCTTTAACTGCCTATGACACTACGGAACATATAACACCGATTGCTACTCCTCAAAATGTTACAATGAATCCACCCCAAATCGGATCTCCACCATCAACAGTACCCACAATAGCTCATTCTATTCGTTCATCAACAATTTCTCCAAAACAAAACAACAATACCAATAACTTACAACCTGGATCTCCCTCTGCCACTTCACCTCGTGACTCACCACCAATTGCAGCCCCTCGTAACAACTTAATCCATAAGTTTGGAACGTCATGGACTTCAACTCAATGGCAGAATAGAATAAAGAAACTCCATGATTCTAATGAAATTGACAAGACCACTCTGTTCATTAAGGGCCCATCAGTTAAAACAACTATATCCTGGATGAGCACTTACTTTCGTAATAAATTTGGCATATCTATTACAAACTGTTCAAAGATATCCAATAAAGCAAAAAAATTCTGCAGTTTCAAACTAAACATCCCAAGTCAATATGCGTGGATGTTCTTGAACAACAGCGGTGAGAGACACGGCGAATGGTTAATAACCGAATGGACGAATAAGCCTGGGAAAAAGTCTAAAACATCAAGATCTTTACAAAGTTCTGGCAGTTCAAGAATCGAATCTTCTGAAAGGAATCCTAACATTAACAAGAATCCATTATCTAAAAGTAATTATAGTTCTTGCTCTAACTCTTTTACATATATAAATTCCCGTCCTAATTCTAAATCTAAGTTAAATTCTTATTCTAATTCTAATCATAATTCTAAGAATCCTCTATATAAAAGAAATGTAAACCTACCTGTTCTTGAATCCAAACCTTATTCATCAAACAAGTTTGTGCAACCTAAGTCCCACCATAATTCAGATTCTAATTGGAATCTGAAAACTAGCATTTTCCCCATATTTTCTCCCATAATTAACCAGAATACGGCTTCATCTTATAATAAGATGATTACTGGAAGCAATCTAGCACCTAAACCGCCAACTCATCAAACACGTAAACGGGTTTCATTTAATCTTAACAATAATGAAACCAATTGTGAGAAATATCCAAATTTTATCCATTCTCATACTCTTAATCCTTCACCACCAACCGGAAGTGGTTTACCAAAACCATCTTCTGTTTCAAATGAGCTTTGCAATCAACCTGGTAGTCCTACGTCATTTTTAGACCCCCTACTTCCTCCAAAAGTGAAATTGACACTAAACTCTTGCGAAGGCACTGAGAGCAGATATGCCCTTTCTCGCCTCAGGGAGAACAACGTTTATAACAATGTTCGCCTGTATCTCGCTTATATGTATAAAGCCCCTGATTCAACATGCATTGAAGGCAAGACCAAAACTAATCTTAGAGTACTAATTCAGCAAGAAGGTCTTCCTACCGGTGTTGAAGACTTGCGTAATTTATTTGTCCGCTTTCACGAGCACCTCGGTGTAACGGTTGATCAAGTCAAGGTGGATCTGGAAACCTATGGCGCTCATGTCAGAGCTAAACATGTTTCTCTTCTTCAAAAATCTCGTAAAGAGCAACAGCAATATTATCGTTCCTAACTCTTCTTTCTTAAATATATTCTACCATAACTGTGGCGGCATGAGAAGCAAATTAAACAAACTTTATGTTGACGCTAAATCATGCCACTTCAATGTCCTAGTATTCACTGAGACATGGCTAAACGAAACCTTTAATAATGAGGAAATTCTTGATAGCAATTGGACTGTCTTCAGGAAGGATCGGGACTACTCCTCAACAGGTCTTTCTCGAGGAGGTGGTGTCCTTGTAGCATCTCACAATTCCCTTTCAAGTGAGCTAATAGACACACCTAACCATAAACTGTTCGATCACCGAATTATTAGAGTTTGTTCAGGTAAAAGTCTCAATGTGTACATAGGCGTCGTTTACATTCCTCCCGGCTCAAGTGAAACAACATACAACGAGCTATGTGAAACACTGACCACCTTTACCTCCTCCCTAAAAGAGGAAGATAAAGTTGTTATTCTTGGTGACTTCAATCGCCCAAATATATCTTTTGTCACCGACGAAAACGACAACTTTCTTCTTCCTGTAAATCTTTCTAATGCCATAGACTTCAACTTACTTAGCACCTTTTATGGCAGTGACTTGCAGCAAGTCTCTTCTGTACAAAATCAGAATGGCAGATGGTTGGACCTAATTTTTACTAACTCGTATGAAGAAGTGAAGGTTAGTCCATGCATGGGAGCAGAAAATTTATTAACCAACACTGTTCATCATACAGCCTTAAAAGTTGTTTTCTCTGCTAATAACATCAACTTTACCCAGTCTTATAATAACACCATTGCGTACGATTACCTCAACGCCGATTATGAAAGAATAAAATGTTATCTTAGTTCTCTAAATTGGAATCATATTCTATTCAATTTAGATTTAGACAGTGCTGTCTCTATATTTTATCAGCACATTTTTACCGCTATCGAAAGTTATGTGCCAATAATAAAGAAAAAGAATAAGCTCACAGAACCATGGCTAGACAACAATCTCAGATTTTTGAGGAATCAAAGAAATAAAATCTACAAACTTCTCAAAAACACTGATAATATAAGCGATGAACTGAAGCTTAGATATGACGAGCTATCAAGAGAGTTCTCTATCAAGTCAGAAGAAGCGTACAAGTTGTACACGAACATCATCGGAGAAAAAATTGTCCAAGAGCCGAGAAAATTCTTTGACTTTGTTAACATGAAGCGCAAATCTAGCGGCTATCCATCGTCTATGTTTAAAGGTAATGTCACTTCGTCCAATTCTCTTGAAATAAGCAACTTGTATGCCGATCACTTTAAGGAGGTCTTTTGTCTTCCTACCACCTTATCTGAAACTTCTCCTAGCTCAACTATTATAGTTGATAGTTTATATTTAACCCAGGAAGAGATTTCTAATGCAATAAAAGAACTGGATATATTAAAGGGACCAGGACCAGACTTAATACCTACAAGCTTTTTGGTGCGATGTTTAGACCAACTGCTATTGCCATTACACATAATCTTTAACGAATCACTGGTTTGTGGGACATTTCCTTCATATTGGAAATCATCCCATCTTACGCCAATCTACAAGAATGGTGATAAAAGATCAGTTGAAAATTATAGAGGCATAGCAATCTTGTCAGCCATTCCAAAACTTTTTGAAAAACTTATTTGTGAAAAGCTAACAAGTTTCATTAACCCACGTCTAAATGAGCAGCAACACGGGTTCCGAAAAGGGCGATCTACCACCACTAATCTCATGATTATGGTATCAGATGTTTTAGTCAAAATGGAAAAAGGGCACCAAATAGATGCTGTTTATACTGATTTCAGTAAAGCTTTTGATCGAGTTGATCACAAAATTCTTATATATAAGTTAGAAAAGTTTGGTGTTGCAGGGTCCATACTAAGTTGGCTAAAATCATATTTAAACGGCAGATCCCAGTTTGTTAAATTCCAGGGAGTTCTATCGAAAAAAATTGCAGTCTCCTCGGGAGTTCCGCAAGGTAGTCATCTTGGTCCTCTTCTTTTCAACATATTCATATCCGATCTGTCAGAAGTTCTAAACGATATCCCACATCTTATGTATGCAGATGATTTAAAAATGTACTATTCAATTCAATCAGATGTGGATGTAAATTTTTTGCAATCAAAATTGTTGTCTCTTGAGCAATGGTGTTTTCAAAATAAACTACATCTTAATGTCAATAAATGCAATGTTATTAGCTTTTCTCGTAAAAACAACGTAACATTACATACCTACCACCTCAATAGTATCGAACTAAAAAGGGTCAACCATATAGTGGATCTTGGAGTTGTCTTAGATTGCAAGATGCGCTTTAATCTGCACTATGATAAAATTGTGTCCAGGGCCAGCAAACAGCTCGGTTTTATAAAAAGACGTGCAAATGAATTCAAGAATATATGGGTCACTACATCCTTGTACCGTGCATTAGTGCGCCCAATACTTGAATATGCATGCATAATTTGGAATCCATCTTTCGATTCCCATAGAGAAAGAATTGAGTCTATTCAAAAGCAGTTCTTACTATACGCGCTTAGAGATATGTACAACCCCCATGATTATTGTAGCCTTCCATCATATGAACATAGACTCAGCCTTTTAAATTTGATGCCACTATCAACAAGAAGATCGTTATTGGGCTCATGCTTCACATTTGATGTAATTAATGGTGCTATTCACAGCGAATATATTTCTAATATGATTTCCTTTAACGATCCAATTAGGCGCACTAGGCATACTCGATTGTTAACTGAATATCAGCACCAAACTACATATGCAAATAATGAACCCATCAGTCGTTGTTGCAGAGAATTTAATAATATCTCTATATACTACTCACCTTCTATGTCCAAATCCTCTTTCAAGCAAACCCTATATAAATCACTCAGAAATCAGAATTAACACAGGCCTCAGATAAACTACATACATGTATGGATTTATATGTATAAGCATTTAGTTTAATAAATCAAAATTCTTTAACATCCCTCTCCAAATCTCCCATTTACATCCTTTTGTCCTTATAGTCTTTAAGAATAATATATATACATCGTATCTTAAGTGTGTATATAGTCTTTCTTGTTTTCCTCCTCTTCTCTTAGTTTTGACATGGTTTTTGAAATCATGTCAATCCGGTGGGCGGAGTATGCCCACTAAGAGCACCAAATAAAAAATAAAATAAAAACAAGGAAAGGGGAGAAGAAAAACAAAAAACTTAGTAATAAGTAAACAAAACCTGTTAGAATAAGTTAGAATAAGTAAATTGCATTGCCTTGTTTGGCCAATAAATAAATAAAAATAAATTACTGAATACTTGGACTTATACCCTCTGAATCGTATTTGAAGTCTAAAAGCAAGTTTTAAGAAGTCTTACGCAAAACTTGTAGTGTAACTCCAAATTTTTGGCTTTTTTTTTAAAGATCAAAGAACCAAGGCATGTGCCTTATACAAACAAGGTTTGGTCTTTGATCTGAAAAGAAATGGATGTTTTTATTTAGAGGAACTGATTGGAACCACACGTGAATTATTGATTTGACGAAACAACCGCGAAAGACAATTTAAATTGCTTTTAACCGATGCCCAAGAATTTCCAGCCCTTAGTTGTGTTCCTGTCCTTTAATTCCACATTTTTCAAAATTAAGTTGTGGATTTTTAGTTTTCCATAATTCTTAATTGTAGGAAAGAACAAAGAAAGGGAAAAAACCATGCCCGAACCCGGATTCGAACCAGAGACCTCTGGGTTGATAGTCTAGCGCACTCTTCACTAGACTACAAAGGCCGGAAATAATATTATTTTGTAAGAAGAAAATTTTATAACAAATAAAATAGTTTTTTTCAACTTCAATAAATTTTTGTTGTAAAAAATTAAAATTGGTAACATATTAAAAACTTTTGATAATCTTAATCATACGAACTATTTTTCATTGTAATCGGTTGAAAATATCTATGAAAATTATCTGTTTGGTAGAATAATGTTTTTTTAATCGACCAAAACAGCCAAAAGTTTATATATGAAATCAAAGCTATCTGATGTATTGGCATCTTAAATTATTTTTAAGTCTCATACAAATATAAATTTTTAATTTCGTGTAAGCAAAAGTAAACAATAAGTGACCACAGTTGTTTGTATGGGTTTTATAATAGTTGAGATGATTCAAATTTTACGTTTCCTTCAAGCTTTAACCAATTTAAATAAAAATTAGTTCATGAAATATGCAGTATATTATAAGCTTTTTAAGTATTTATACAATTTTTTTCAAAGGAGGTTTTTTTTTCTTCTAAAGATCAAAGAACCAAAGCATGCGCCTTATATAAAAAACGTTAAGTATTTGACCTGAAAGGAAATGGAAAGATTATTAGAGGAAGAATTGATTGGAACCATACGTGAATTATCGATTAGGCGGAAAAAACGTGCAAGACAATTTGAAATGCTTCTAACGAGGCTAGTGTTATGTCTTAACCTCGACAAGCATTTCCAGTCCGCAGTTGATCCTGCCCTAAAATTCCACAGTTTCCACAATTTAGCTGTGGATTCTTTGCTTCAATAATTCTTAAATGCAATAAAGAACAAAGAATGCGAAAAGAAGCATGCTTGAACCCGGATTCGAACCGGGGACCTCTGAGTTGATAGTCTAGCGCACTCTTTACTAGACTACAAGGGACTAAAAAAAAAATTAAAAAAAATTAAAAAAAATTAAAAAAAATGTTAAGAATGGCGAATTTCTAATAATTTCGATTGTATCTTTGTAATTGTACCCTTTGATAATTAAAATGGCACACATTGCATAGATTGGTTTTATGCTTAAAAAAGAGATTTAATTGAAATCCATCTTTAAATGCCAGTGTTACACTATGTTTTATTCCTACAGCTAAGAACGGTTTTTGGCCCCGAATTGCGATTTTGTGGGTATATTCGAAAAACCAAGTATGCAGGACTTTAATATTCCACTAGACCCACAACCACCACTATGCCTTGAGCCATTTCCCCCCCCCCCCCCCTGTAATACCGTGTTATTATTGATACATATAACATAAATTTATATAGGAGCATTCCACGGTCACGTTCAGACAAATTCAACTATTTTTTCGAGTTTATTGTACAGCCAATTCTAAATTTGCACATAGGAAGTGAAATCCATTTGTCTAATTAAATAGATTGCATTCTGTTTCTTCAATGTACGCTCAAACTTTCCCTAAATTTTATTAAACTCAAGCGAAAAAAAGAAGATATCTACTGTCACGTGTCGGACGGGTCCAGTTAACCAACGTTGCAAATCGTTGTGTTCGATTATACATTTTAGCGAAAGTAACTAACATGGGGAAGAGGTCTTTCAAAGCCATATTTTTATTATTCATAAACATGCTTTCGGCTTAAAAAGATTTGATATAAAGTCCGCAGTTTTTTAATACTTAAATATCGTCACGTGGAGACAAATCACGTTACGTGCCTGACAGACTGAAAATGTTGTAGTTTAATTGGGTAATTAAGTAATTAGTTAGTTTAGTAATTATGTAATTTAGTAATTACAAAACAAATTAAGTATATTTTTCTTTCCTTGCCTCAACCATTTTTTCATTATCTTCACAGTGCCTTCTATTTTTACTAAAACAAAAAAGTTTACGAAACATTTACTAAACATTTGCGAAAAAGAAAAACTATATTTGTGAAACAGTGCAGACGATTTGATCATCATGGTAAATGAGTTATATATAACTTGCTTAAATTAATAAAATTAAAATGTTTATCTTAGAGAATATCATAAAATAATCAGACCAATTCTGAATGATTTTTCCCGGAGAATTGAAAAAGGGAGATTGCATTTTTAAGATAGCAGATAAAGATATTACATTTTTTTTACACTCATGAATATTGACGGTTGGTGAGCAAATTGGCATTAAAAATTTCCGGGTATTTTGAACTTTATCTTAAAAATTATAACACCCTTTTCCGATTCCCCGGGAAAAATCATTCAAAATTGGGCTGTATAAGTTTTTTATAAGTCTTAATTTTTTGGTTACGGTTGACTTTTCTGTAGATTGCTCCTACAATATTTTATGTATTTTGTAATGACTGCATAACTTATATTAAAAAATCTTATTTATATTTGTGTTTAAGGATGTAGTCTAGTGCCCCAACCTAATTTTGAAGATTTATTTTAGAAATTTTCATTTATAACAATATCGTTAATATTTTTAATTTTGGTCTGAGATTTTTACAGTATACTCTCAATATATTTATTGTACATTAAAAAAACTCGAGTACATCCTTAAATTATTGAATTACAGAGCTTATTGCAGTAACTCTATTTAAAACCAACATTTTACAAAGCATATATTTTATTAAAGTCTATTTAAGAGTTTAGTTGTAGCTTATTTATAAAATTAATCGATAAATTTAAAAAAAATTATGTTATTTAAGTTTCTACACGGTTAAAAATCTTGGACTAAATTTTAAACATTTTGGGATAACATATAGGACAACACCAAAAAAAGATTACTTTTTAATATAAGGAAAAGTTAAAAATTTTTCAATCCAAAAAAGATTAGTTTTCAATCCGCAAAAAGTTTAAATAAAGCAATATAAATATCAACTTAAAATAAAAACTTTTCTGACCAGTTCATGATTTGAACTCAAGTCCTCTGTTGTGCTGGTCCAACACCTCATCCGCTCGTCAACTCAGTTGTTAAGAAAGTTGCGTTTATTTTGCAACATAACGAATGCAGCTGAGCTTGCAGTAAGTAAGCAATCGAGCAGAAACGTGGGTTCGAAACCCAGCTAAATTATAATAAAATAAAAAATATTCTAACCAGTTCGTGATTTGAAACAACGTCTTTTGATGTGCTGGTACCAATTACCTTATCCACTCGTCCAACTCAGTTCTTAAAATAGTTTCGTTTATTTTGCATCATTACGAATGCAAGTAAGTTCTTTTTTTTTGGAACGTGGGTTTGAGACCCAGCTAAATTTAACTAATGTTTTTGGATTCAAAAATAGTACTTTTTGGATTAAAAATCCCTTTAAACCAAAATTGGATTAAAAAGTAGTCCAAAAATTTTAACCGTAAGTTATTCAATAGTACAAAGTATAAGTTACTAAATAAGTTGAACTTATTGTTGTTTCATTTTGTGTTGTACGAAATACTTTTAAATTATACATACTTGTGTTTTTTATTACTATGCATAAAAAAAGGATTAAAAAAAAAATATTAGTTTTTCTTTACACGCAGGGAAATAATATTCTTATATTAAGCAAGAATTTTGCTTGATTTAAGAAAATTTAAAATTAACTCTCATTTGCTCAAATCAAGCATTAAAAACTAAAATTAAGAAAAAAATAATTATAATGAAAATTTATTGGTATAATTGAGTAAAATAAACTATTGCTTGAAACAAGCATAAAATAATTTATCCTAGAATCTGTAACTAGACTTTAATCAGGAATAAATTTTCCTTATTTAATCAAACGCAGAGTTAGTTATTAAAAATATTATTAAATGAAAGTGATATTGCACGTCGGAAAAAATAAAAACAAACTCAATTTAACCCTCGGCAGGCCTGTAGCCAGACCAAGAAGACAGAGGGGGCAGGCATGAATCTTGGGGGGAAATTTTTTTGTTTTTTCATTAAAATAAAAAAAAAACTTTTTTTTTAACGTGTGAAATTTTATAATATTTACATGGATATGTAGATCTTTTTATACATGAGATTAATACATAAAAATAAAATAAAAATTAATTCAGGACTTTGTAATAAAATTAAGGTAAAAATACAAGATTTATTTAAAGTGGCTAGAGAAATATAAGAAATAGTAGCGAAATGGGCTAACATATGGCTTCGGTTGACTATCCTATAACTTCTTGAAAATTTGTTAATTTATATTGCATTCAAAAGACTATGTCTTACATGTAAACATTAATTTCAATAAAAATATATATAAGACTTTTTTTAAGTAAAACAAATACAAAACTTGAATTAACCCGCATCCGTCGTTTGCATCAAATTGATGCAAATTTTTTATTCAGATTTATATATTAAGAACAAACATGCATGTTTTGATTTAAATATTTTGCTTCTTTAAATTTTTGCTAAAATTAAGATTTGCAGTTTTTTCTTATTTTAAAATTAATAAACATTCATCATGCATAAAAAATATTTTAAAATTAAAAACATTTCAATGAACTATATATTCTTTTTTTATCTGCATCACATTGGTGCACAACGTGCTTTTCATTTCTAGAAATTTCCTATGGATGCGGGTTAAAAAATTATTAAAATTCAAATCTTATATTTTGGTAGCAAATGTTGGCGACCCAGTAGAAATTTGAAAAATTGTAACAATTTGTCTGAAATGTTTTGTTAAACAAATTTCATATACATATTCAAGTCATGAATAAGGTGAATGTGTATATATTTTGTTATTTTAAACTAAATTCATTTTAAAGTAATAAACAAATATATCAACAAAATGCATATTAATTATTCATTTAAAGTTTTTCATTGTCTGATTTGGGCAGGGGGGAAAACGGTTGTAGTAGGGGGGGCATTGCCCCCCTTTTCACCCTGGCTACAGGCCTGACCATCGTATGGGTAATGATACGATAGACAGTAAATGGACTATTTCATATATATAAGAACTATATCAGAACTAATTACATGGATTAAGAGAAATCAAAGCATTCTAATATTGAGAAAACTGTTTTTTGGATGAAGCAAATCGTTCTCAATTCTCAAATCTAAATTTCAAGGAAAATCCATTTCTCAAACTAAGTAAATTATTCTAATTATTTTTAGTAAAATGCTTACTTGAATCAAGCAAATTGTTCTCAATTCAAGGCGAATAAATTTCTCAAATCAAGCAAATTATTCTAGCTTTCAGCAAATTTTTTACTTGAAACAAGCAAATGGTTCTCAATTCAAGAAAAATAAATTTCTCAAATCAAGCAAATTATTATAGTCATCAGCAATTTTTTTTACTTGAATCAAGTAAATTGTTCTCAATTCAAGGAAATAAATTTCTAAAACTAAGCAAATTATTCTAGTTTTCAGCAAACTATTTACTTGGTTCAAGCAAATTGTCCTCAATTCAAGGAAAATAAATTTCTAAAATCAAGCAAATTATTCTAGTTTACAACAAATTGTTTACTTGAATTAAGCAAACTTTTCTCACTTCAAGTAAATATTAGACTCGAATCAGCAGAAAAAATATTTTAGAGTTTTAAGCAAATGTTTCTTGTATTGATCATTTTTTTTTCTTAACCCATTTCCGGCGGCTCCTTAACTACCAAAATCGATGAAACTTTGTCCAGAGCCCTAAACTTTTTCTAGCTGCATCACATACCTTCACAGCCGTACCTGCCCATTTTGAAACAGTAAACGGGCTCTAAATTTATTTTAACATAAAATTTAAAACTTATAATAGTTACTATTGAAAAGCAATTTTCGATATTGCGATTTGAAATTTTTCCGGAATTTTCAAAAATAAAAAAAAAAACCAAAATATTGCAACGCGCCGTGGGCGTAAAATCCAAGTAAATTACCGAATTGACTCAAACCAAAAATAACGTATATTGTCAAAGGTTCATACTAACATAATCCCTACAGTGCCAGGTAATATTACTTTCGCGCTCATCTGGAGAAAATTCTAAAGTTACTGGTGCAAAATTGCTCCAATAGCTGCAAATGAGTTAATATAATTTTTTTAATTTGCTCATTTCTAGCAAAGTAATGCTTGAATTGAGCAATTAATGCTTGAGTGCAAACTGATAGGTTATTTGCTTGATTCAAGCAGAAAATGCTGGATTTTTTCTTTCCGTGTATGCATTTTTTTTTGTTTGTTTTCGAAAATATTTGAAAATTACGTATTTTGACGTATTTTGAATCAACCAATGAAGTTTTTTACTCATTAAAATATGGCAGCACTGACCCACACACACCCACTCTCTCTCTCTCTCTCTCTCTCTCTCTCTCTCCTTCGCATCTCATCCCAATTCAATTCACCCATTTATAGCTTCTGCTGATTTTCACTCCCACATTTTTTGATGTTTCTCCCTCTCCTAGCATTTGATGGTTTTAACCTTGTCATGATTTCACTGCCTCCCTCTGACTGACTTTCTACAACATCCATTTGTTTCTTTTTTTTTTTGTCTTTTGATTCATTTACCGCTGTTTTGTTGTTGTTCTTTCTTTAGTTTTTTGTTGTTTGCCATTATTTTACATTTTCCTTGGAACTGACTTTTATTCTGACCCCCTCCACCACCACCCATTAGAGTTTAGCCACAGTTATTCTGCTTTTTCTTCTCTCATCTTCGACCCACTCACCACTTCTCTCAGGCCCTTAGTCCCTCACTCAGTGTGCGCATTCAACGTAATTCAATTTCAGTATCTGCTCTGTTGAATCCTGTAGATACATAATTAAATTTTTGTTTACTTTTAATTGGTCAAAGTTCTGTTATTTTTGTGCTGAGATTTTTCTTCTATTGCTAACAAGATTAAAATTCTCATCATCATGCCACTTCGCTCTTTCTCTTTTTTTTATAGTTACTGATAAAAACAGTTTTTTGTTTTGTTTAGTTTTGTGCTTTTTGCATTTGGCCAACGAGAAATGCATTAAATGTTTTGAAAATAACTTGAAAGTTTTGTTCGAGTTCAAAATTTGATTGTCTTTCACGTTGTAGAAGTTTTATTTTTCCGAGCAAAACTTTGCTTGTAATGTTTGTGTCGCAAATTCTTGGGTTGCACAGAAAACTATGAATTTTTTAGTTGTTGAATTTTTTAACTTTGTTGCTATTCTGCTTTAGTTTGTTTTGTGTGAAAGTAAAAAGATGTTTTTTTTTCTTCGACAGGGATTAATGTTGCAGCAGCTTCTTTGACATTTTTGATTTTGTCCTAGAAATTGGTTTGATTTTATCCTTCAAAGTAAAATATTTTCTCTATAAAAACATGAGATTATTGTGTGGCCTTTCATAAAAATGTTTTTTCTTTTCTTATTAAAGCTTCACTTTAATAATTTTAGCTGAGACTTCATAGCTTTGAACTCGGCACCCTGTGTACCATTACATACTTCCATGCATGTGCAAAACTTTTGCATTCGAAAATTTTCTGCACTGTTTTGCAAACTTTTTTATGTTTTCATAAAACAGTTTACAGCTTTGGGAAAAAAAACTTCCCAAAGTGGCAAAAACAAAGGCAAAAACACAAAAAAAAAAAAACAAAAACTTTTTAACACAACACTTGAAAAACTTTTTACGGAAATTAGTTTTTGATACTTTATTTTCTACACGCATAAAGTTTCTAAACCTTTTTTGGGTTGCAAAGCTTTTGTGCGCAGCGTAAACAAAAATATTAAAAAAAAATCATTCCGTAATCGTTAGTCCTTTCCTTACGTTAACTGAAGTTCAAGAAAAAAGACAGCACATATTTTAAGCTTAGCCCACTTGCCGCTGCCCCCTTAAAAAGAGCAGCAGCAGCAGTGTTTTTTGTTGGCATCATGACCTGATCATTAATTTTATACAAATAATAGAACAGAGATAATGATGCGCAACTGACACGCGTTAAGGTGCAATATTCACCCCTTATCACAACCAGCGGGTTAAATCATAAGGAAGGTGAACTTGAATTCAAAATTAATTTCATGCATCTCGTCATCGGCTGGCAGCCGAACCAAAAAGGAACATGTATTTCTTGCTACAACTATGATAATAAAGCAACCACGTACTCTTTCTCCCCCAACTTTTTCACCTCCTTAACCTCATCATCATCATCGTCATCGTCATCATTGTATTTTTGCCTTCTCTACCTCACGTCCTGCTGTTTTATTTCATCGTCCTGCTGCTTTGTTGTCAGTTGGTGTTGCTGCTATTTCCGGCGCGCCATATTGTATGCAATAATTTAATTACCCTTTAAGTAACCGTATCGAATGACAGTCGGACGTTCGGTCGCTGTGCTACTCACTGCTCAACTGTTCTGCGTTGCTATTGATGCCATCTTTTGCCATAATAAATTCATGACATGGTTTTTTTATTATTTCTTTTTTTGGTGTACTTCACTCTTGTGATCCTTAAAAATAGTTTTTGGGTGTTATTGTTATTGCTTCATTTTGCTCCCTTGGGTGTTTATTTTGTTTTCTATCTATTTTTGCGCCTCTTTTTTTAGTCATAACATCATTAAGATATTGCTGCCACCTTTTTAACGTTCTGATTGCTGATTATTTTATTGTTCGTATTTTATTTTGCTCAAATCCTAATTAGAGATTCAATATTAATACTATTTTTAATTCCATAATTAATGTTTCTACTTAAAGATTCTTATTAAAATTATCTTGACTCATATTGGAGCTTAAGTTGTAGCTGTTACGTTATACATGGACACACATATGGTATCGATACCATAGCATTGAAACCATTATAGGTATACTATATGTATGTCACTATATACTAGCTATAAGCCAGCTCACGAAGCTAGTACTGCATCTCATTCATAGTTTACGAAACACAACAATTTTTCATGGTTTCGCCATACTACCATACCTTTTTTTGACTTGCAGCCCTGATATTACTATAGTTCAACTGATATCAGCGCCTTTTTCTGATAGTGACATAAAATCTAACTACGTAAAAGTCATAAAATTAAAAATTTTTCATTTGAAAAAAAATTTAATTCAAAGTAAATAACAAGAAAAACAGTTCGCTTGAATTAATTTTTATTTAAATTTTTTCTTTTCTTCTTAAAATAAGAATTTTGTTGTAAATATGTTTGTAAATTTTAAATGTAAATAGTTTTTTTAAGCAATAGTCAAACAAAACTATTTCGATAAGTGTGTCACTACCCAGCAAACCAAAGTTTCCGAATTCGTAACGGATTCGTTCCGATTTCGTAACGAAAATCGTATGGAGGGGTTGACACGAATTCGTAACGAATTGTCGTAATGAATTCGGAAGGAATTTTAGTAACGAATTCGTAAAGAATTGGAGTATCGTATTCGTAACCAATTCGTAAAGAATTGACTTATCGATTTCGTAACAAATTCGTAAGCAATTGAATTATAGTTTTCGTAACGAATTCGTAACAAATTCATAACAATTGCTTAACGCATTTTAGAACCGAATTCGTAACGAAATGAAGCATCAAATTCGCAACGATCTCTTAATGATTTTTGTACCGTAAGTATGTAATATAAATTTAAATAACAATTTTGAATCAAAGTTTAGTTAATCAATCCGCTTAAGATACCCCAGACTATATATTTCGTACAAATGACATGCCAAAAATTACAGATCCTTTGCAACTACTATTATAGAACATATATAAATGTGAATTTGACATGTCGTTTGTGTTTGCAACTGTAAAAATTAAAATTAGAACCATCTCTAGTATCATCTGTTTTACAGAAAAAATTGTTTGAAACTAAATTATTTGACAAATGGAAAATTATTTAATATGCCGCTAGGCTCACGGCCTACCAATTGTTTTCAACATGAAATATTTAAAACACCTCACAATTTAAATTTAAAAATTTGATTTCGGAACTCTTTCGAATTATTCGGAAATGTTCCCAAACTACTGTTGCGAAATAGTTACGAATTCGTTAAGAGTTCTCGAAATAGTTACGAACTAATCGGAATTCAGACAAATTCGGAAACTTTGGTTTGCTGGGTACTTTCATGCCACATGTCATAGTATGAAGTCGTTCATGGTTTCAATACTATAGTATCAATACCATATGTGTGTCCTAAGTATTAGTTTTGCATAAAGAAAATAATTTTTTTTGCCATATAAACCTTTAAATATTTTTCATTTAAATTTTTTGACTTTTCTATAACTGATAATCTGTATCAGACGGGGTGCAGTGTCAGATTTCGCAGTTGTAGCTGCACAAATTTTATGCAAAATTTCTGGAGATAAATCGATGAAATTTTGTACAAACATTTTTAATGACGACAAGCACCAAATACTTAAAAATGGGCAAATAGGCGCAGTTTAATATATTACTTACATCAGCGCCAGTCCTTGAGCTTTAGGCGTCCCCGTTCGAGTTCGATCATGCGGCCCAAATATAGTAATAACCTATTTTATTTAAAAAGAACTGATTTGTGTACGATATGAACATTTTGTAAATTTTGTGATGTGATGTTTGTGTTTTTATTACTGCCAAAAAGTTTCAGCCAAAATTCTTAGAAATTCTGAGAGAGGGACATCTTGTGATTATATTGAGAGTAAGATAGGTGCGGGTAATAAGGCACTATGCTTAAAACTTTATAAGTAACTCGTTTCTTTAAGAAGATTTTGTTGTAATATTACAGATATAAACCTTATTTATGATCAGGGCTCGGATTTTGATGACCTAAAAAACTGCAAAAAATTACCTAAAAAAATGACAAAAATGACCTAAAAACTACAGAAAATGACCTAAAAACTAACAAAAATTACACAAAAACCCAAAAAATTGCATAAAAAATAAAAAATAAATATAAATAAAAAAATTGCGCCTTAAAAATAAAACATTACTAAATTAAAATTTATTTTATACTAGCATATCCTGAGTTTTTATCTAACACTTCTTTCATTTTTCTACATACCCTTTCGTCAGTTTAACCATGCGCAGAGCTTTTTTTACAAAAAGTCTATAAACAAAGCTACTCCTTTGTCGAGAGGTAATGCTTTTGGTTGAAGGGACTCTAGTGTTAAAGGAATATGTTTAAAAATTTGCATTTTGGCACTTTTTAGCACAAAAAAAATATTTAAAAATTACACTAAAATTATCTAAAAAACCGAAAAATGCTCTGAAAATTAGAAAGTTCAAAAATGACAATAAAATAACTTAAAATCTCTAAAAATGACCAATGCCCTAAATCTAGTAAAAATGACCTGAAAACTTAAAGCGATAAAAAATGACAAAAAAAAAATGTACTAAAAACTTTTCATTTTTGGAATTTAGGAAACATAAATGGACGTTTTAAATAAGCAGGAAATGTCTTAGAAGCAGCAGAAAAAAGATGACATGTCATCGAAATCCTAGCCCTGTTTATGACCTTTGATGTTTGAATAAAATATCATGGTCGAAACAATTTTTTTTTCTTTACACACGTTGTCAGCGGTTAATAAGGCCTAAAAAAAAATGATGATAATGTGCCGCTCGCTCAAATACACGCAGAGAAAAAACATGGTTGAGACATGATTGCCGCAATAATAATTTTTGTACTAAAATTATTGTACTGTTCCTGCAAACATAAATTTTTGCCTTGATAAAGTCATTATTTATTAAAAAAAAGACAAAAAAGTAACACATAGATTAAATTTTAGTTTTGAAAAATAAACTAAACGATACCATTGAAATCAAAAGTAAGTTTGTAAAAGTAAAACTTGTCCAATTTAAAAAATGCACTCTCTCGACTTCACCAAGTTTAAAGGCTTGTCCTCCACAATGCGTTTTTTCAAGTCCGCTTACATATTTTCTATTGGCGACAAGTCTGGGCTCTGCGGAGGCCACTTTGAAACATTTATATTTTCCCTTATGAGGTAATTTTTTATCAATTTAGCTGTGTGGAAAGATGCATTATCCATGATGAAATTGCATGATGGAATTTCGCCCTATAAGACGTCTACCTTCTGGTATTAGAATCTCCTTTAGAATTTTTACATGAGTGTAAGGCATTAAAAAAAAATATTTAAAATTTTTATCTTTAAGAGAGTGCACGAGATTAAAGAACTCAATTTTTGCAAACACTTATTATGGCATTCGATTAAGTGACCAATTTTATGTTGGAATCGGTATGTGTAAATATTTTTTGTGGAAATTTAAAGCCTTAAAATAAATGTAATAGCTTCTATAAAAAGATATAGTAAAAATTGTATTTGGCTTTGAACGCACTCAGTTTAAAAGATATTGAATTAAAAATTTTTCATTTCTGATCCTCTTAATATTCTTCTTAATATTTACCCCCAGTGCACAAATGAGAAACAAAATAGCAAAAAACTCATCTAATATACACTCTCTTTAGTGTATATCTTAATACGCATTTTTAAAAAAACAAGGCTAAACACGTTTAAAATTTTATCAGTGTATTGAAAATAAGTAATATTGAACATATAAAAAAGTGGTGTGGTCGGGAGACCCCGTCAGAAACGAATTTATTTGTGCTTTTTCAAATGTAATTCGAAATAAAATTTGTATAATTTTATTTTTTGTATTATTTTTTATTTTACATAATTTTTTCAAGGCAAATAATGTAAATAAACAAACAAATCAAAAAGGAAAAAAAAATATTTATTTATTAAAAATTAAGGTGTACAATTCTTATGAGAGATAAAAGAAGGTAGTTACCCTTGACAGCGATGTTTGTTTCATGACACAAGAGGGCGTTGAACATTGAACATTTATCATGTTCCTCGTATGGAGCTTGAATTGATTGAAAAGTTGGATTAACCCGAATCACCCTGAGTAAATGTTTTTTTTTTTAATTTTCAGAATGACCTGTTAACGCTAATATAAAATGGTTTAAATTAAAATAAGCACATTTTAAGTGTTTGTGTTTGCGTTACCATATGGCAATGACAGGGTGTTTCGGGTTAAGAAAAGAACTAACTTAAGAGTATAAAACAAAAAAACATATTTTTAAGGTTTGACAGGAGAGTGTCAAAACTTTTTTAAAATTCTTACATCAGATTCGAAATCAGCGACCAGCGCATCTACAGAGGGTATAAAACAAAGAAACATTTTAGGGTCCACCCTAGTGTCAAAAAACTGTTTGAAATTCTTACATCAGATTCGAAATCAGCGACCAGCGCATCAACAAAAAGTATAAAATAAAACACATTTTTAGGGTCCACCCTAGTGGCAAAACACTTTTTTGAAATTTTATGTTCGCAAACAGCGACTCCTTAATATTGCCAGCACATACACAAAAAGTAAAAAAACCCACATTTTTAGTGCCAATAACCTTTTGCAATGCTACCATCAGATTACACTGTATTACACACATTTGCTGCAGTTTCCGTTTACAAGATTTTTCTCACGTGTGATTTAAAATAAGCACACAAATAAAAAGAAGGAGAGACAGAGAAAGAGAGAGAAAGAGAGAGAAAGAGAGAGAAAGAGAGAGAAAGAGATAGAAAGAGAGAGAAAGAGAGAGAAAGAGAGAGAAAGAGAGAGAAAGAGAGAGAAAGAGAGAGAAAGAGAGAGAAAGAGAGAGAAAGAGAGAGAAAGAGAGAGAAAGAGAGAGAAAGAGAGAGAAAGAGAGAAATAGAGAGAAAGAGAGAAAGAGAGAAAGAGAAAGAAAGAGAGAGGAGAAAGAGAGAGGAGAAAGAGAGAAAGCGAGAAAGAGATAAAGGAAGAAAGAGAGAAAGAGAGAACGAGAAAGAGAGAGAGAGAAAGAGATAGAGAAAAAATAAAAAAGAAATAAACTGGCCATTTCAGCCCTTGAAAGGACTTTGACTTAGCTTCTATTGATCAATTGTGTTGTGCGTGTTATTAAATGTTTGATCACAAATGACCGAGAACTGGACCTTAGTGTTTTATGCCGACTCCGAACGGCTTATGTTCTCAAGAAGCTTTACATGGCAATTTTTACTCTCTGAGGTTTGCCATTGTCTGCAGAGAGGTGACGACCGAACAGAAAATTTTATCAATAGAAAAAACATTCTGTCTGAGCTGGAATTGAACCCGGGCTACCGAGGTTCTTTAGCTTAGAGGCCAAGCACTCTACCCACTAGGCTACGGTCGCCACCAGAGAGAGAAAAATAGAGAGGAGAAGGAGAGAAAGAGAGAAAGAGAGAAAGAGAGAAAGAGAGAAAGAGAGAGAGAGAGAGAGAGAGAGAGAGAGAGAGAGAGAAAAAGAGACAGAGAGAAAAAGAGAGGTGAGAAAGAGAAAGAGAGACGAAAAGAAAGGAGAAAAAGAGAAAAAGAAAAAGAGAAAAAGAGAAAAAAAAAGAAAAAGAGAGGAAGATATAAAGTGAGAGAGAGAAAAAAAAGAGAGAGAGAAAAAAGAGAGAGAGATAAAAGAGAGAAGAAAGAGAGAAAAAGAGGAGAAAAATAGAGAGAAAGAGAGAGAGAAAGAGAGAGAGAAAAAGAGAGAAAAAGAGAGAAAAAGAGAGAGAAAGAGAGAGAGAAAAGGGAGAAAGGGAGAGAAATAGAAAAAGAGAGAAGAAAGAGAAAGTGAAAAAGAGAGGAGAAAAAAAGAGAAAAAAGAGATATGAAAGAGAGGGAGAAAAAGAGAGAAGAAAGACAGAAAAATAGAGAAGAAAGAGAATCAAAACGAGAGGAGAAAGAGGAGAAAGAGAGAGAGAAAAAGAGAAAGGGAAAAGAGAGGAGAAAGATAGAGAGAAAAAGAATAAAGGGAAAAAGAGAGGAGAAAGAGAGAGAGAGATCACTTCTTAATTATCATACTAAATTATCATATAAAAATGTCATCACGATTTGCCACGCCCTTCGCCCACTTCCCACACAAAATGAAGAATAAAAATGCAATATCTCCAGTTGTAGAAAGTATAAGAAAGGCAATAACTTGTTTATTTTTAACTGGTTTCACTTAATCATTATATAATTATTTTATTCATATTGGCCACGGCCTTCACCCGCCTCTCACACAATATCCAATGAAATTTATCTGTTTAAGTTTTACATAAATCTTAAGAGTGAGAGAAAATAACAGAGCAAATTATTGACTGTCATCAGAATAATTCGTAGTCACTCGACACAAAGTCAGAGAAATCGAGATCTAAAATTAACAGCCCTATTCTGGCAAATTAACAAATTGTTAACCAGTATTTTGAATATTTCTATGTGTTTGTTGTTTTCAATACAAAATTTAAAGCTCAAAAAACAAAATTTGTTAATGAAATTGTCAATAACTGAAAAGCAGTTGACAATTTTTATGAAAATTTTTTTATTTTTGAGCTTCATATTTTGTTTTGAAATAAAAAAATTACAACAAACATATAGAAATATTCAAAATACTGGTTAACAATTTGTTAATTTGCCAGAATAGGGCTGTAAATCAATTTTGTCATAATTCGTATCATGAATTTTATTTCAAATGAATTCATTGATTTTATTATTATTATTCAGTGTTTTTTTCAATATTTTCGAATAGATATATAAATTGCATAGTTCTCAAAAGTTTTTACGGGAATGATATAAGCTAATTTTCCTAAACTATTTATGATGAGCTTCTAAAGTAATGTAATTAATATTTTTACATGCTTAAGCCTACAGCATTCACTACAATTCTTACCCAAGGGATCTTAATGTTTGAAAATTACAGCGTAAAATTAGGGATAGTAAATTGTAACCAAACTTAATAATTCTAGTGAATGTTGTAGTCAAAACCCTAACAAATAATTTAAGATGAACTACAATGAAATCCGATGCGTATAACTCGAGAAATCTTCGCCCTGGCTGAAAACGACTTTTTTTCGACACCACCTAGCAAAAAAAAAATGCATGAATATTAAAAAAAATTAAAATTTTTAGAATATTGATGTTTGTATTTTTTACGTGAACAATTTCAAGTCTCTTTGTATTATTGTCTTTGCATAATAAAGCCTTAAATTTCGCACTTTTTTTTGTTTATAATGTGGAATTTCATTTTCGTCAAAACATGCTTTAGTAAAGTGGTCATAACATCCTTGTTGTAATGTATTCTTGGATAAAATTTTGGGAATGTTTTAAAAAGACATGTTTTAAGACATTCTTAAAAATAAAAAAAAACAAAAATGTTTTTGTTTTTTAATTGTGTATAGAAATTTAGTTTTTTTTGGATTTCTAGAACCTTTTTTGTGGTATATGAAACCTTTTTTATTTATATTTCTAAAGTTTTTTTTTTATCAAGAACATGTAAAATAAATTTTTGTTAAAGTTTCATATATGAATTATACTACAGTTTTTGTGATTTTGGAAAACATTCAGTACAAAACTATAAAAACTGAAATTTCGTAAAATTTTCTAGGCAGAATATAAAGACCATAACTACCACAAATTGAAAGATATCAAATAATCCTTTTATATTCATGTAATTTAGACCCCTAACCATAAATTTGCGTACTTTTACAAATTTATGACTTTTTTCATACCTACTTTTGTCCACCTCGTTACACTGTGCGCCAAATCATGTCATTAATCATGAACATCATGTTATTGAGCGGCGTTAATCCAGTTTGAGAATTTTTTGAACTTTTATTGGTTCTAGTCATATTGCATCTAGAATTTAGAATCTGGCCTTGCAGAGAAGATCTGGTCATATGTTAAGAAAACGTAACGAACACAGAACCCATCTAATATATACATATACACTTTTTGGAGCAATCTGGATTGTATTCAAATCGTATTTGCATATGGGAATAAAATTTCTGTTTATTTATTGGTATTTCATTAGACTCCCGACAAAATACATTCTGTCAAGAAAGTATCAGGAATTGATCAATAAAAAAGCCCGCTTAAAGGAGTTGTCAAAATTCTTGCCAGAAGGTTAGTTAGACTGTAAGTAAAGAATACTGAAACTGATAAATGATAAAAATTAGTAGAAAAAGGTCAGATTTGTGTAAAAAAAATAATGGATTTTGCATTACGATAACTAACCATCTCACAAAGCTATAATTTTAAACGAATTTCTGGGCATAAACTCAACAAATACAACCACCCTTTTCAGCTGAATTGACTCCGGCCGATTCTTATCTCTTTCCAAAACTCGAAGTACCACTTCGAGGCAACCGTTTTCAGACGATAGATAACATAAAATAGAATTTGCTTTGAAAACTGAAGTTGATTCTAAAATGTGAGTTGAAGAAACAAACTAAAAGATAGATTGCCCTTAAACTCAGTGTCAGTAACAACTATGCAAACTTAGCGAGAAAAATAATAGTGACAATCCCTTTAACCCTGCTTTGATAACCTTATTAAAAGTCACCCAAAAGTTAGCCATACGTCTATCAGACGTGTCATTGTTTTCGTGACTTTAAGTTATATTAATAGCAAATAAACAATTTTTTGTACTTACATGGCATTATTACATATATCCTTGTTATTCAAACACATTTTTTGGTAATTTTTTTTTTTTAAAAATGAGAATAAAAACTTACAGTCAAAGCATTCCACGAGAGGTCACGAGAGAGAGAGAGCAAAAAATTTAGAAAGCATACGTCTCGCAGACGTAGGTTATCAAACCAGGGTTATGCGGGTTTTTTAAATGATCAATTCTAGGTACTCTCTTGACAGAATGTATTAATACACATTATATCTAGCACATATTATTTTTCTTAAACATTAACAAATTGGTGTTTGATTAGAAATAAAGAAAGAGCAAATTAAAATTCAAGCAAAAACCTTTGAAAGAACAGCTTTTGAAATGCAGAATTTTTTGGTGTTCCTTAAAAGTCATCCTTTTCCTAATAAATAACTAATTTTTTGAAGAAAAAAAAGCGCGACTGTTTCAAGGTCTGAATATATTGTCGGAATTACTTACGCCACATTGGGTGCATTCAAGTACTTAGCGTGTTAATTCACCAGCATGGACTTTTATGCATGGTCTATAAATTCCCAAAAGCCTTGACTTGGCGCAGCAGGGCAGCAAAAAAAAAAAACGAAAGGGTCTTATTTTTCCCCCTCCGGCAATGTGGTGGTGAGGGAAGAGCAAACTTTAGTGTCAGTTGGCAGTAGAGACAGCATATGAATCCTTTGCTCGACATCGCGTGAATCACGTTTGAGGGTTGGATGGCGGCTTGTCTGCCGTCGCCTCAGTAAGCAGCGTGTTAAGCCCTCATCATTGCGATTTGATTGACTACTCTTACCATTGTCTCGATGATGAGGATGTTGATTATGATGACTACTGAAGTAGGATAATGTTTAAATGTACCGAAAGTTGCTGCCATCGTGCCCTTTATCTACCCTTCAGAGTAGTAGTTTTTCAGCTCAGTGTTTCAAGTGTTTGTTTGGTGGGTGATCCTTTTAGATCCTTTAGATTGTTAAAATCTTCTGCAGCACACAGTTGCTGTTCTCTGGTCTAATGATGAGCATTCAATTAAGTTGCAGCTATCTGTATATTGCACTTTGTACTCTACATATTTACACTTTTTACATATGTCGTCAAAATGAAGAGAAAAAAAAATAGCAAAGTTTCTTTGCCGAAACTTGTTGTTTTTGTAAAACGAGATTTAATTTCTGCTCAGCGCTTTGATATCCTAGATCAGAAAAAAAGGCACACACACAAATGAAAATGAGTGGAACCCTAACAAAAAAAAAAAAGGAGCGTTCATATTCCCTATGGTCTCGCATCAGCGTGTAATTCAATAGGCAAATGCAAGCGCCAAAGAATTCTTTTTGACAGCTTGTCGCACGGACGGACGAACGGACTGACAAACAGACATCAGTCGAAGTTTTTGACATGCACCGGCGGCTGTGATTGCTTTTTGCATGTGAAATAGTATTTGGCGCATATGGTCAGGTTTTGCTTTTTGCTGTTGTTGTTTTAGTTGTAGTTGGTGCTTCATCTATAAACATGTTTTTTGTTGCCCAGTGTTTTTCTATGGAAATGCATCAGATGCAAATCCTGTCCAGAAGGCGCAATTTTTCTATGATTTGATTTTTTGCTTTCTTTTCTCTCAACTTGTCATATTTTGATATTCCTTTCATTTTCATTTGTACCGACTTAAATTACTTTGACTTTTTGACAGTTTGAGAGATTGTTGTTGTTGTAAGTTTTGCTTATTGCTGTATCTAAGTGTGTTAAAATGTCATTCTTGATTATGTCTTTGACAGTTGTGATTCTAATGAAGTTATGACATTCATTGAGATTTTGTATTGAAGGCAGCATGGATAAAATGTTGGGATTATTTGGGACTTTTTCTTTTATTTACAGCAATTCGTAAAGAGTCACCGTTCTGAATGGTTTAATTATATTTTCAGTGACATTTAGAAATGGTGTAGAGTTTTCAGAAGTAGTTGACATTTTCAACCTTTCTTTGTTTTAACATAAAAGAAAAAATTTTCAACTGTAAAGTTCACTTTTTTAACTATTTAGGCTCTATCTTAGTACAAACAATATAGTTTTTTATCTTCGTTTGGTTGAAAACTTTTTCAACATAAGCGTCGAATTTGTCATCAAAGTTTGATTAAATTTTTTTCAATTATTTTGGGCTTTTTTATTTATACTTACCAGAGTTCGCCAGTGCTCGAAATTCGACATTTTCGCATAAATTCTCTGTTGCTTCAATACAAAATTAATGTAAAAAACTATATTTTTCTTAAAAATGTTTTATCACTTTTGATTTCCCAATGAATTAGCCATCACTTCTCTCGCTCAAAAGAGAGCGCAATGTGAGCGGTAAACTGAAAATAGAAATAGAGTCGTTTTTCCTCTTTCTTTGCTTACGTGCGAACGTAACCAAAATCAACTCGCGTGTATATGAATCCACAATGCGGAAAATACATTATAATCATTTCACATGTTAAAAGCAGGTGAATTTCTAGAAAAAATTAATTTTTGTGAAATTTTTAGAGACTTAACCGTTTTCATATAGCTATTTTGTATGGGAGGTAGACGTGGTTTTTATTTTGATAAATTTTGAATATATGGTGAATATTTGAGACCAAAGCTTATGTGAAATATTTCATGTCATGACATTAGTTTTTGTGGCATTTTTAAAAAGAGATTTTACCATTTTGTTAAAGTCACTTTCTATGGGAGGTAGGCGTGTTTTAAAAAAATATATGACGAATTTTGCGACCAAAAGTTCTTACGATTTGATTGAGATTTTTCAATTCAGAGATTTTTCCGATTCCATAAAGTAACGTTGTATGGGATGTAGGCGTGGTTTTTTATCCAATTTTAACAAATTTCAAATTTATGGCTGTTTTG
The DNA here is from genome assembly GCA_963920525.1 of Dichetophora obliterata. Lineage (NCBI taxonomy): Eukaryota > Metazoa > Arthropoda > Insecta > Diptera > Sciomyzidae > Dichetophora > Dichetophora obliterata. The sequence continues at coordinate 224,648,081 of OY986436.1, read as the reverse complement.
TACTTCAAAGCTTACTTTCGCTTAAGTCGCTACAAAAATTTGTGCAGCATTTTTACATATTTTCTTGTTTTGGTAAAGTAACTTTGTATGGGAGGTAGGCATTGTTTTCACCCGATTTTTTCATCATCGAACTTAATCTTCGTTTTTTAAATATACGCACATACACAAAATTTCAATACGATAGCTTTTAAATTGCGACTTTTATTGTGTTGACAGACGGAAAAACAGACGGACATGGCGAATTCGACTCAGGAGATGATGCTGATCAAGAACATATGCACTTTTATATACCTGCCACGCCTCCTTATCAGCGTTACAAACGAAGTGACAAAGTTAATATACATTTTACGCAGTCGCGTGGGGTTATAAGAATCATCAAAATCGGTTAAGAAACACAAGAGAAAATGGTTCTTAACTGTTTCGCCTACGCCTATTTACATATAGATCTTTTTAAAAATCTGCCAAAAAATAACGACCTCAAAAAAATTGAACCTTACCGTCCTTACATGGTTGAAAAAATTGCATTATTGAAAATTTTTCTTTTTACCCTTTAAATGCTTTTTATGCTACGCCTGTTGTATATATTTTTAAAGACTGATGTTTTTCTTTGAAAAATAAAAAAATGATTGAAATACGTGTTGAAAATATTCCTGCTCTTATTGTTTTATTGTGTTAAAATTTGCTTAGAAATTATCTTTTTTTGTTGCTCGCGATGAGCTCTAAACACTGCTCCTGACTCTCTCTCTGAATGCTTGCGATCGGCCATCTGCAACGACGTCTCGGACTCAACTGCTGAAAGTAAAAAATGGCTCGGACTTACGAGCCCGAGCTTCAGAAATTAAAAAATAGCTCAAGCTCACAAGCAAGAACTGCGGAATTTAAAAAATTTGCTCGAGCTCGCGAGTCAAAAGATAGGAGCTGTGTTTAGAGACGCTCGTTAGTATTTCCCTTCCCTGCTAATTATAATTATTAAATCTGTCAAGTTTTTCGGTTAAAATTTTTTTGATTAAAAATGTCAATATTTCAGAAAACTTTTTTTAACTTATTCTGTGAGAAAAATTTACATTCAAGTTGAATTTCCTAACTTCTTGAGTTAAAAAATCTGCTTTTTAGTTGAATTTTGAAGCCTCTTGGGTTAAAAAAAATTTGTTCATGTATTTATGTTTTTATTTCCAAATCTTATAATGAAATTTAATTCTTTTTTTTCCGAAAAATTATTTAAATACAATAATTATTATTATACACTCAAAAAATTAATTAGTAAAATTTCTACGAATGATATTAGTAAACAAAATATTCGTACATTCTACAAATATGCGTACAATATACAAACTATTTTTATTGTGATATCTTTACGAATTCATTCGTAAAATCTTTCTAATGCCTGATGTAGTATCTACGAATATATTTGTTTTATATACTAATGATATTCGTAAACAAAAATTAATCAATTCGAATTCGATTCGATTGTGTACATATAAATGATAATATTCGTAAATTTATTGTACGAATAACTTCGTAATTTCTTTCATTGCATTCGAAGTATTAACTTATGCTTTTTTACTATTTACGAATGAAAAATAATATTAGTAGAAACAATTCATTCGTAGGCTGACCGTACGAATTATTAGTAGAATGTGCGAATTATTAGTAGAATGTACGAATTATTAGTAGAATGTGCGAATTATTAGTAGAATGTACGAATTATTAGTAGAGTTTAAAAAATTGAAAACCGAAATCGTTCAGCCTTGTTTGTCGTACATCTACAGAACATAAGGAACTGTATGAATGTCAAGTGACTGAAGCCTACTGGTAGAGTGCGTGGCTCGTAAACTAAAGAGCCGAGGTTCAAACCCCAGCTCGGACAGATTTTTTTTTTGGCTGTTTTTTACGAATAAAATATTCGTAATATGTACTAATATACGTCGATTCTACGAATCCAATTCGTGGCTGAAAACTACGAATAAAATTCTCGTAGATTGGACGCAGTTATTAGTAGTATTTACACACAAATATTTTTGAGTGTAATTAGCAGGGAACGGAAATACTTACGAGTGACTCTAAACACAGCTCCTATCTTTTGACTCGAGAGCACATTAATTAATAAAAAATTAAATTTTTATTTTTTTAATGTTTTAATTTAATTTTCAGTTATTATTAGTATTAATTTCATTATAAATATTATTATAAATATTAATTTTATAATAAAAATTTCTATAGATATTCATTTTATTATAAATCTATTATTATAAAGTTGTTATAAAGTTATCTTAAAATAATTATAAATGTGAAATTATTATAGAATTTTTAATATTAGAGTGAAAAGTTTAATTGTTCAACTTTAAGATGAAATTTTCATTCACAAAAGTTTAAAATGCCTATACTTTTTTTTTACTATAAGTAAAGTTGAAAATATTAATGTTTTTTTTTTTATAAAAATGCAATGTAAAAAGTTTCCTAAAGAAAGTTTCTTCAGGTTTAAGTAAAAAATTCTTAGAAATAATAGAATAAAGTGTAACAGGTTTTGAAGTGCTGTGTTGTTTTTGGTGCTATAATCAGCAACATGAAATGTTTGATAACACATATTCATAATGAATTTTTTAATTTAGACACTCAACTCAATTTAACAGTCTTTCTAGTTCAGATCAGAATAAATCTTTGAACTCATTGGCGTAGCAAGCGGGGGAAAAGGGGGGGCAGTTGCCTCCGCTTATTAAGCTAGATAAACAATTTAAAAGAAGCCTTCAGAAATTATTCAAAATATCAGTTTTTTTACAACGATAATATTTTTGTATTATATATTTTGCCCTTCTTTCTCTCTTCTTCATAAGCATGCTTTCGGATAACCATTTTCTTTCTCTGTGCTTGCAAAAAGATATTGTAATATTGTAATCAAAGCCTTCAACGGAAAAGTGCCTTCTGAACAAAATCTAAAAACAAAACTAGATCTTTATGCAGATGACTTTGATGGGAGCGACCTCCACGCGCAACTTAAAATGCTGATGCAATTGCCTGGCCAAACACCTTCAAATTATAGTGGCATTGTATCCCAATTTGCAAAAAATTCGGATACTGTAAAAAAAAACTATTAAATTAAGTTGAAAAACTTATTGCTTTGCTTTTGACTGTGCCTGCATCAGCAGCTTCATCTGAGCGTCCTTTTAGTGCACTAAAACGACTTAAAACGTATGTTCGAGTAACTATGACACAGAAACGACTCACTAATGCGGCACTTATACACATTCACAAAGATAAAACCGAAGAATTTAATTCGATGGAGGTGGTGAAAGATTTTGTTTCTCGCAAGGACAGAAAGAAACATTTTGGAAGAATTTAAATTGATTTAACTTTTTGTACCTTATTGCATTTAAACCATGTAATGATTTATCTAGTCTTGCTTTATAAAAGCAACAATTATTTCATATTTTTTCATATTACCATATGAAAGATCCTTTTAAAAAATTTTCTCTAATAACGAAATTTGAAAGACTGTTGCCACTTTGGTACAATTGTACCAAAATTGGTACATTTATTTTAACTTGGTACCTTGGCACATTATTTTCCGAGTTGGTACATTTTGTAAAAGATTTACAAGATTTACAATTTAACAACTTGTTACAAAAAGCGAAATTTGGTAGCACTGGAGAAATGTTCAGCCATATGTTTAGTGGAACTTTCATTGCATTAAGTTCTAAAAGTTGAAAGCTTACATGCTTTTCTTGTCATATATATTAAAAATCACATTTTTTGAGACTTGAGGATTTTTTGTGAGAATTTCAACAAAAGCAGAAAAATATCTCCAATCAGAAAATTTTTCTCTTATTCTTCTATCTTATAGATATCCTAAAACAAATTAAAGCCAAGTTCGATTTAGGTGAAGAAAATCTAAATGTTTTGAATATAATTACATCGTAACAAGTTATGTCAGAAAACAAAATGTCTTTATTGCCATAATTCAATAATTCATATTAAAATATCATCTTATAGAATGCTACCCTGACGTTATTGTGACTCAGAAGAATCTTGTTCAGGTTTCAAATATTAGTTTTTAAAATTGTAATGACGTTGGGAAAAAATTTGGGTATTTTGAGAAAAAGTCTGGGTCGTGAAGAATGGTTTGGGAGAAATTTGTTTTAATGATTTTATCAATTTTGTAAATAGTCTGTTGTGTCTTCCACACAGCTCAGCAGCTGCTGAACCAATATTTTTTATTTTAGCATGATTAAAACTCAGCTTAGAAATAAATTTTAATATAAAAAACTTAACAACATAAAGCTCTCTTGTGTGTCGAAAGCAATGTATCTAATTATTTTTGGCCAGCAAAATAACTATTTTGATGTTTTTATTATTCTCTTAATAGCGTATAACATAAATTAATATTTTTGTTATGTTTGGTTTGTAAACAAATATACTCCAGTGAATTATTATAATAAATGTAATCAAATTTTTATATTAAAAAAAAAAATTGGTACATTTTTTCCTATTTAGTACATTTTTTCGAAGAATTTGGTACAACAAAAAATAAGCAAGTGCCAACCGTGATTGGAAAAACTTTTAAAAATAATGAAATTTTAATATTTTTTTTTAGTTTTATAATTTTTATTTCGAAATGAAAATAAAAAATTTGTTTATTGATATTCATGTTTCTGTTAAGAAATTTTGGTGATTTTTTTTGCACCCCCATTTGTACTGCCCCCCAGATGAAATCAGCTTCCGACGCGCTTGTTTGAACTCAATGTTTGAATAATTCCGTTGATAATTAATTTAGCAGATAAAGTTCAATTTCAGCTCTTTCTCTTTAGCTTATATGTTTTGAGTCTACCTGGTCACCTCAATAAATGAAATTTCTTCTGCTGTTCAACAATTTCTGCAGCTTCTCAAACTTCATAGCTTAAAGTTTTCCTTTGAAGAATAATCAAATTAGTAGTTGCTTTGGTGCGAAAGGTTTTGAGGTAATGAATTCTTCCAAAATGCAATTACAAGATGTCCTTTTCTAACGAAAAAAAAAACATGCAATTAGATGGTAAACTTGAAAATTCTGAAAAGTTAAAAATATTCTGCTCTATCATTTTTCGCAACATCATTCATCTGTCGTCTCTTTCAATATTTTTATGAAATTGAATATAAATAGAAACATGAGTAATAACACGAATGTGAATATAAATTTGAATATAAGTGAAAATATGAAAATAAATTAGTTAGAGCTAGAGCCAGGTGTTAATTTCTCCACTGTCAAATTATACCAGTAATAAGACAAATATTTTGGCTTTTATTAAAAAAAAAAAAAAAATAAAAAAAATTAGGTCCAAACTAAAAAAATCCATTTTGTTGGAAATCTCTAATTTTCACAATAAACAACTAATATGATTGAAAATTTTAGTGAACATCATTCGGAAGCTAAAAAAGAGGCGCACATTTTTTGTTTGAGACAAATTTTTCTATCTGCGTCAGTTATTGTAGTATAAGCGATTGAAAAAGATCCTTTTTTACAAACCTAAAATAAAGAAAAATTTCGTAAACTCCTTTTTTTATATTGAAATAAAAAATGCCTTTCAAATGTTTTTGACTAATGAACCATAAAAAAGACTTATGGAAAAAAATTTTGGTGGAAAATATTGTGCGGAATGTCCCATATATATATAAGGGGTCGTCCATTAATTACGTGAGGTGATTTTTGCGATTTTTTGACCCCCCTAGTGAGATATCCTGAGATTTGGCTCGACCCCCTCCACCCCTCTAACCTCACGTGAAATTGTTCAAAATGCGTGCTTTCAGTGTAAATATGTTAATCTATGCTTCATTGTATTGGATTTATTAATATACATAAATATCTATATATATAAAAATGGATGTATGTATGTGGGTATGTGGGTATGTGGGTATGTGGCTATATCACATATAAACTCCAAAACCGCTGAACCGATCTTTATAAAATTTTCAAGGAAACTGAAGCCACATCTTGAGAGTGTTCCTGCGAGGTTTGGTAACGTTTGGACGAGGGGGCGTGGTACCTACCATACAAGCCAAATTTGCGCTATCGACCACAAACCAAATAAAGGATATATATCAGACGGTTTCGATCGTAAAAAAACTAAGATTTAGTAATTTTGTTCAGATGGTTACTGTCAGTAACTGTACAAAAAATGTGCGTGGTCGCAATATATATAAAAGTACGCCCACTTTTTCGTAATCATGGCAATTCCGGAGTTCTACACATTTTTATAGTGAAACTTGCTGTGTAGGTGCTCCAAGAGGCAGTCACGATACATAAATGTTTTCAAGCCCACTTTTACCGCCCACAAATCAATATCTGTATATATAAAAATGAATCGTGATTTGTTGGGATGCTAAAAACTTGAAAACGACTGAACCAAATTGGATACTTCCTTCTACTGGTTTAGGAAAAATATAATGCCGCACCCCCTTTTGTCGCCCACAAATCAATAAAAATGCCGTATTTAAGATGGTTTTGGTCGTATTAAATTAAAATTTGGTAAATAAGTTCGTATGATAACTATCATTAACTTTGATAAAAATGGGCATGGTCACACTTCATCTACGCTTACTTTTAAGAAAATATCAAAATACTTCGAAACTATTGGTCCAATTGAGCTCAAATTTTGTAAGTACGCTTTGCTTTAAGTACGAGATGGTTTAACAGGAAATGCCACACCCCCTTTTACCACGCACATATATATAAAAAATTGTTGTTATCGAATAGCTTTAGAGTTATGGGTCGCACAGCTTAGAAATTCGGTATTCGACCACAATTTAGACGTACCGTTTCAGTGATGAAATTTTATGGGAGTGGACAAGGGGGAGGGGCACCTCCCATACAACCCAAATTTGTGATATCGAATAGCTTTGAAGTTATAGGAATTCAGCTTTGGAATTCAGTTTTTGACCTCAATTTACACATGCAGTTTCAATGGAAGTTATAGGTTGACAGCGTAAGAATTCGGTATTCGACCTACATTTATGCATGCACTTTCATTCCTCTACATTTTATGAGCGTAGGGCAAAGGGGAGTGGCACTTCCCATGCAACCCAACTTTCTGCTATCAAATAGCTTTGGAGTTATAGGTCGCACAGCGCCGGAATTCAGTATTCGACCTCAATGTACACATGCAGTTTCATTGATTCAATTTTATGTTCATTGGTAAGAAGGGCGTGGTACCTCCCATTTAACGTTAATTTGCGATATCGAATATCAGCGTCAGAATTCAGTATTCGGCCCCAATTTATACATGCAGTTTCATTAATTACATTTTATGGGCGTACGACAAGGGGGAGTGAAACCTCCTATTTAACCCAAATTTGAGATATCAAATAGCTTTGGGGTTATAGGTCTCACAGCTTTGGAATTCAGTATTGGACCTCAATGTACACATGCAGTTTCATTGATTACATTTTATGAGCGTTGATCAAGGGGGAGTGGCACTTCCCATGCAACGAAAATTTTTGATATCGAATAGCTTTGGAAGTCAAGGTCACACAGCGTTGGAACTCAGTATTCGACCAAAATTTACGCTTGCAGATTTACTGATAAAATTTTTTCGAGTTTGTCGGGGGGGCGTGAGTGACACCTCCAATTTAACCCAAATTTGCGATATCGAATAGCTTTGGAGTTATAGGTAACTCAGCCTCGGAATTCAGTATTCTACCTCAATTTGTTTAACTGATAACATTTTATGGGCGTTTGACAAGGGAGAGTGGCAGCAATGCGCCGGGTTTCAGCTAGTTATAAATAAAATAATATAATAAACTGGCCATTTCAGCCCTTGGAAGGACTTTGACCTAGCTTTCTATTGATCAATTGTGTTGTGCGTGTTATTAAATGTTTGATCACAAATGACCGAGAACTGGACCTACGTGTTTTATGCCGACTCCGAACGGCTTATGTTCTCAAGAAGCTTTACATGGCAATTTTTACTCTCTGAGGTTTGCCATTGTCTGCAGAGAGGCGACGACCGAACAGAAAAATTAATTCAATTGAAAAAACTTTCTGTCTGAGCTGGAATTGAACCCGGGCTACCGCGGTTCTTAAGCTTAGGGGCCACGCACTCTACCCACTAGGCTACGGTCGCCAACCGTATTAATAGTAGAGAAACACGTTTTACTCAATTTAACCAGCTATCTCATAATTCTACATTGTTTCTTGCGGATAAAAAATTACGCCATCTTTGTGAGAACCCCTCTCTCCACCACGTGAGAGTGAGTGAGATTCGGCTTAACAACCCGCCCCCTAAACGCCTCACGTAATTAATGGACGCCCCCTAATTATTTATTCAAAATTTTGAACGTTTTTAAAAAAAATTTGCTTGTACAAAAAAAATCTACCAAAACGATAAAGAATTTAACATTTTATCAAGTGAAACATTTTGTACCAAAAATGGTAATATTTTACCAAAATGGCTACCGTGTTTATATACTCAAGAAGGTTTTCATGGCAGCTTTTTACTCTCAGAGGTTTGCAATTGCTTGCAGAGAGGCAGAAAATTTAATACAATTGAAAAACATTCTGTCCGACTTCGGAATTAAACCCGGACTACCGCGGTTCCTTAACTTAGGAGCCACGCATTCTACCCACTAAATATTACAACATTTAAAACTTCTAATATACTCAAATACGTCTGTGGAGGTATTTTAACTTCGGTCCAGGGGAGGATTATTTCTTACTACTTTTTACAAATACAACCTGCAAAATCCTTACCATCACTAGCATCATGATCATTGTCAGTATTTAAATTAGTTTCGTCATCATCAACTTTGATCGATTTTGATTTGGTTAAACGCAATTTGCAGTCAGAAACCGTCAAGTCCACGAACAACTGACATCCAGTTTTCAGTTTTGAGTTTAACGTAAAATTATAGCAGAATATAGATAAGAGAGCAGCAGAGGCAGGAGCAGAAAACAAAAAGACACTCTTTAGATTTGCAGCGTGCAAATAAAGTCAAAGTCGAAATTGTTGTTGCTGCCGCTGCTTCTAGGGAAAAATCAACAAAACTGTAATTGGATATTGAAGTGCAACAACAAAAACTGCTAACAACCAACAACGACAATGCCAAAAATAATACAAATAATAATAATAGTAATAGCAACAACAATACGTCAGAAAAAAAACAACAATATCAGCTATGACAACAGCGCGTTGAAAAACATAACACGATCTCTTGCTATATCGCACCGTAGGTCCTTAGCTCCTTAGCTCCCACCAAAAACACGACAATAACTACAATAACAGCACCAACAACATTATTGGCAGGATAACAATAACCAAAACCAACAACAGCAAAAATTGAACAAAAGGGAATTAAATGATACCTTTTACAATATTTTTTGCTTCTTTTGTGTGCTTTGCTCATGCTTGACTATCAGCGTGTGTGTATGTTTGTGTGTGAGTCTTTTATGCGCTTTTGTTTGCATTTGAAGAATAGAAAAGCATCAAATATTGTAGAATAGCACAAATAGAAAAGAAATAGAAAAAGACACACAAAAAAAAAAACCGACAAGAGAAACATCGTGAAAAATATGAAAAACTCTGAAAAATAATAGCGTTGCACCGTGTGCAATATTTTATGGCACCCCACCTCGTTGTTTGACTAAATATTGTATTTATTTTACGATGAGTTTGTTTTCCTTCTGTTGTTTTTGTTGTCATCGCTATTGCATATGACAGCGAAAATTTGATATCCTCCTACAAACCTCCCACTCTATCATTTTCACAAAAGAAATGAAACTGCCAACTTTTGCCAGTCAACAGGGTGCAACACTGTCGGTTTTTATATGTAGCACACCCTATTTTCTTCTTCTTCTTCTTTTATATACTGTGACTTGTATTGAATTACCTAAGGTTGCTTTGTTTTGACAAAAGGTCGACTGTGCGTTCGAACTCTGAACGATAATTTAAATGAAAGTAAGCGAAAATTTTCAAGGAATTAAAATTCTTGTTCCCCTTTGCTCTATATCACATTTTGCCACAACGTTTTTATCAACGTTCTTTAAGGTCAACTCATATTTTCTATAATTTTAAAGATTGCATTTTAAATTTTATCAACTTGCTATTTATTACTACTTAGGAAGGATCTTCAACTGGACCGAAGTTAAAATACCCCCACAGTGGTGTAGTTAAATTTTTTTTTATATTTTCAGTTTGGCTACCTCATAAATGTATAACATGTATCCATAGAAAAAACATGATACAGTTCCATATATATATAGCTTAAGCAGAAAAAGGTGCTCAATGAGATGTTTTTGAAACTTTTGTGAAAAATGCTTGATCTGGATTTTTGAAGCGAAGCTTTTTACGCCTCGTTTTGTGATTTGCTTGAGTGAAATCTGAAAAACGACACTTTTTTCCATGCACCTTTTTCTTAGAATTGTTGTTGTTTTTTTACTTGCGTCTATTACAACAAGAGGATATAAGATTAAAAATATTTATTTGCAAGCGTGAGGATCGAAGTACTCTGAAACATATATCTGATGCATCTGGTAATATTTTTAAACACATTATTATAAAAATCTAAATGGATAAATGGACCTAAGCCTTAAATGGAAAATTTTGGTGAATAAACATCTAAATAATCTGAATGGACCTTAACCTGGGATCTTTAGTTGCCTCATATCTTCATGATGATTGTAACTTCACTTGTCGACGGTACCGTGGTGTCTTGGGTCTTTTTACCTCTTGAAACACTACGTTAGATAGATTTGTAATATATTAATATGAGTGGCCGATAAGACCTTGTTTGTCTTGGTGCCTGCGTTCGCAAGTGGTTTTCTTAATTTTATGAAAATTGGTTTGGTGAAGTCGACCTAGTTTGTCGAGTAACCACCCTGGCAAGCCTGGACCTCACCGGCTTCAGGAAGACAGAACGATACAAAAATTGTTGCTAACTTGACCTTGTTTGTCTTGAAAACGCAACCCTGCTTTGCTGTCTGATATTACCGATTTTGACTTAACTTTTTTTTGTTATTTTTTATACTTTAATAAAATTATATACTTTAAGCAATTTATTAAAACTTTTAAGTTTGTTAATAATACATGATTTCAATCAAAATCATACTTTTTATTTTTGAATTGTATTAAATATCTTATTTTATAATTTAAAATTTGGTATAAAACCTGTTAAGGTTTAGCAATCAAATAAATAAATAAATGACGATAGCTTCAAAATTATGACTTTAATCATATCGAAAGACGGACAGACGGACAGACGGACAGACTGACGGACGGACAGTTAGTAGCTGTCACTTTTCTTGTAGGGTCGTTTGCGTGGTCTCAGCACTATTACCGCCTTTAAATCGATTAATTGCAATTAATCGACAATGTGTGCTCATCACTGGCGAAAACATAAACAAATCAGTCGGCAGGTCGGAAAAAATTTTGGGTGAGAATTAAATAATTTATTATGTATTGAAAATTATTTTAAGTTAAATATTATCAGGTTGTAATCGATTGCGACGGAGAGCGAAGAAGAAGCGATTCCCAGTAAAAGAAGATACACAAGTTTTTGCGACAAATGGATGACTGATCCATTATTTTCGAAGTGGGTCGTAAAAAAAGATGAATACACTGCTTTTTGCAAATTGTGCCAAATGGAATTCTCCATTAAATATGAAGGATCGCGAATGTTATTGAAGCATACAAGAACACAAAGACATACCAAAATTGAATCTGCACATAAAGTGTCTCAGAGTATTTCCAATTTTATTACCCCAAAGCAATTTAAAGAAGAAGAACTAATTTCCAGGGCTGAGCTGGCTAGTGTATACCACAACGTTAGGCATGGGCTAAGTTACAATAGTTTAGACTGCCAATTAAAGCTTAGCTCTACAATATATTGCGACAGCAAGATTGCTGCAAAAATGTCATGTGGACGAACTAAAGGTGCAGCGATCGTAAGAAACGTACTATCCCCATATGTACAAGAAAATATTTCAAAGGAGTTAAATGAATGCAGTTTTTTTTCGGTAAGCAGCGATGCCTCCAATATTGGAAATGTTAAAACTTTTCCCTATGCTGTCCAGTATTTTGACGCTGAAAAGGGAATTCAGAAGAAAATTTTAGATTTTTATGAAGACCCTAAGGAACAACATACAGATATATTTGAAAAAATTATTGCAATAACTAAGGAACACTCTTTAAGTTTCGAAAAAATTTCGGCTTACAGTGCTGATAATGCAAATGTCAATTATGGTGTCCATAAATCTGTTTTAAAAAAACTTCAGCACATAAACCCTCGTATTGTAAAAGCCAATTGCAATTGCCACATAATCAATAACTGTATTAAGTACAGCCTCAATTCTATGTCTGTAGATATCGAAAATATTGTTATCAAAGCATATAATGAATTCAGCTCTTCGGCAAAAAAAACTGAAAAATTAAAGGAATGTTATGAATTTGCAGGCATTGAATATAAAAATTTACTTAGGCACGTACCAACCAGATGGCTTTCTCTGCTACCAGCAATCGACAGAATGGTGTATAGTTGGCCAGCAGTAAAGCGATATTTTTTGCAAAAAGGTAAAGAAAATACCCAAAAACCTTTGTGGGATTTTATTGCTCGTGATGTACCACCTGATGATATTATAAACGATGATGATGAATGCAAGTACGAGGGACTATCGGAGGCATATCTATTTTTTATACATAACGTAATGCAAGAATTTAATGTAGCCACATTAAGTTTAGAAAGTGATTCAAGTACAATCACTGATATACACGCCATAATGTGTAAACTTTTGAATAGCTTGAAGAGCCGTATCAAAGATGAGATTTACGGCAGTAAAACTATTTCCATTATTAAATACCTTTCAATTGAGGATAGCAATTTCTTCAAATCAGAAGCAAACTCTTTTTTGGAATCTGCTGTGATTTATTTGGAGCAGCGATATAACTTTAAAAATGATTCACTCTACAACCAAATGTCAGCATTAAATTTAAAGGATACCCTCATCTCATGGAACGATCTATCTGAACTACCAAAGAAAATAAAACTTGATAATCAAATTAATATAGATAAGTTATATATAGACTATTGTTGCCTTCGAGAGGTTTTTGGCCAGTTACCAAAAGATAGCTCGAATGATAAAATATGGTCATATTTTTTTAAAAAGTGTGACAAAAATATCCACAAAGATTTATTTGACTTAGTATCTTTTGTATTTTCAATACCAATCAGTAACGCTTTTTGTGAAAGAGTATTTAGTGTTTTGGACAATTTATTTTCAAAAGAAAGACAGCGAATGAATTTTGATCTCATCAAAGCAGAAGTTATGATAAGAATTAACTGCGATGAAAATTGTGATAATTTTTACAATTTTTTATTGAAACCTGAAGCTTTGCATTTAGTAAAATCTGTTGCAAAAAATACCAAATACATGTGGCAAAAGAAATAATTTTCCAGATGTAATTATTTATGTACTACATAAAACCAAGACTTTATTTTGTGCTAGAAAGGCTGAATTATTTTTTTTTTGTTTTGTTATTCCAAATGGTATACGACTTTTTTACGTTATAAAGACTGAAAGTATTCACTTATGTTTTTTTGTTCTTTATGTAGTTTTAAAAAATAAATAAAATGCTCTTCTTAAAAAGATCAATTCTTACACATGTTCATGTATTTTTTATAAAATCTGAAATCAACGGTATAGAAAAATGTGGTTTAACTGAATATACTTAAAAAATGACCCATATATACATGTATGATTTGCGATTTTTGTCATTTTGTACGACAAAACCGAAAAGATATATGATTATAAAACTTAAAGAAATGTCAAGTTTTTTTTCGAAAAATCGGGCTAAATCCAGTTATTTTATTGGAATGTCCAGTTAAACGCCAATTTAGATCTGGCAAGCCTAGTGCAGCGTGACCGTTGTGCGACTAAAATGGAAAAATGACATCTTTTCAAATAGCCTGCCCCTAAGAGAAGACTTTTTCAAAATTGTGTTTATTTGCCACTTTTTCGTAACAGTGTGCGACTTTTCCTTCAAAACATATTTGCGAACTTTCGCATAACTCCAACAACAAACACATTAGAAGCAATTTTGCAACTCTTCTTGAATTACGCACTACCCAAACCTATAGCGAGAACGCAGTGATGATAAACAGCTGATTCATGTTTTGGTTGTTCTCAAACATAGTTGCCACTTGCGTAAAACTTTAAAAAGGTTAAGTTTGTACGTTGATTCTAAGAATTTTTTGTGATTTTGAAATGAGGTGGCAATATATTTTCTGTTCATTCAACATATAATTTTTATTGCATAAATAAGTTGCAATATTGATGTTCACGCGTTAGTGCGCAAAATATCTTGCATTTTCACACTCTTGCAATTCGCAACAACCCGTGAATACCCCTAAAATATTTCGAAATAGTATCATAAACTTGTTGATGAAATATTTTCCAGAATTGATTTTAATGATAAAACAGTTTCTGTTTAACGATATTTAAAAGCAAAAAATACCAAGTCAAATGAAGACACTAACTACTTTGACCTATTAGCAGAGTCTAGCCAAATGAAAAATGAACCAGAGTTATTCAAAGAAGAATTTAAATTATTAGAAAGTAAGTCAAAAGACTTTTTGAAATATCAGATATTCACATATTTTGGCATAAGATAGGTAGCCTATAAAAATAATTTCTATAAATATATGTTTCAAAATTTATATGAGCTTGTAACACAAAGTTTTACTTTACTTTACAGCAGTGCTTGTTCCGAAAGAATTTTTTCAAAAACGGCTCTTATGAAAAATAAATTAACAGACAAATAAAAGGTCGAAACTTGTGAATCCATGCTTTCAGCGTTAAATTTAGTAGATGGTAAACCACTAGAAGAATGAAATCCAAGTTATATTCTCGTGAACAAATTTAAAAACATTGTTTCAAAAAAATAGATAACTTCTGTTATTGTCAAATAAAATCATATATATACATTAAGGTGACTCAAAAAAAAGTTCCATTTGTACCCATCTAAAATGAACCTTGATATTTTTTATGGCGACTCCCAAAATATTTTGGCTATACAGAAATCTGTCAGTGAGCTAAACCGTATTGCAAAACCTCAAAAAAACATGTTTTTCGTAAATATGTTTTTCGGTAAATCCAAAATATTTTGGGAATGCCATAAAAAATATCAAGGTTAATTTTTATATGGGTACAAATGTAACTTTTTTCCCCTCCATACAAGTCGAGTCACCTTAGTATACATACCTTTTTTTGTTTTTGTTAGTTGTTTTTTAATTTCAACATTGTAAATGTCTTTTTTAACTCAATATACACTTAAAAAACAATTTATTGTTTGATTTATATTGCTCCTTTTAGTTTTGAAATCCCCTTTTTTCCCACCATTTAAAATTTGTCAACGGTAACACTGATTCCAGCCATTGTCTTCAGAGACGAAGCTCATTTTTGGCTCAATGGACATGTCAGCAAACAGAATTGTCGAATTTGCCAATGCTGAAAAATGCACTGTTTTGTGGGGTTTGTGGGCCGGCGGCATCATTGGACCGTACTTTTTCAAAAATAATGAAAATCGCAACGTTAGTCACTGAAACAAGGTACAGTGCGATGATAACCGACTTTTTTATGGCCAAAATCAAGGAATTGGACTGATTTTTGAGCGCGAAGCGTTTCGGTACTTTGTACTAATTTTTTACTTCAATTTTTTTGTAAGTTAAGCCTACAAAATGTGTCAAAAAATACAAAAAATGTCAAAAAGACAGAAAAATGTAAATAAAAAACAATTTTCATAGTACCAAAGCGCTAGGCAGGGGGCTAGAGGCGGAGTAAAAAACATGTTAATTTTGGCCACTTAGTTTCTGTCAAGTCTGTATGTTCTGATTTTAAAATTACTTAAATTGAAGAAATAAATTATCCTCAAATTTAAGTATTAGGTTAGGTAACGGTGGCTGAGCCGATAGACGACTCGTACACTTAGGCCAGTGCAGGCCCGTTGTGATACCACATGATCTCTTTAAAAACCTAGTAGAGATTTCCCTCCTCAAACCAGTTCGAGCGGATAATGAATTTGAGTATATGCTTGATTTCCAGGCATGAGACTTCGGCAAGTCCGTTTAAAAAGGGAAGGCCCAGAGTTGCCATTCTCCTTTTAGCTAGAGCCGGACATTCGCAGAGGAGGTGCTGAACGTTTTCTACCTCCTCCTCACATCTGCAGCTTCTGCAGAAATCGTTTGATGCAACTCCCAACCGAAGGGCATGCGCTCCGATCAGGCAGTGACCCGTTAGGATTCCTACTATTTTTGACAGGTTTACCCTGCTTAACTCAAGCAGTGAGTTGGTGCGTTTTAAATCGTAGGTAGGCCATGTTAGCTTAGTTATCCTACATGTATCAAGGCGTTCCCAGCGTTCTTGTGCAAGACCTAGGGATCTGTTCTTGCACTGGAGTTTATAGGAGGAAATGGGTATGCCAATAAAGTCCTCATTTAAGAGGGTGTTAGAGGTCGTACCCTTCCTTGCCAATTCGTCGGCCAAATTATTGCCCTCGATATCCCTGTGTCCGGGTACCCATATGAGGTGAATTCTGAGTAGCCTTGCCATCTCGTTAAGAGATTTGCGGCACTCAGTGAGAGTTTTAGAGTTGTCAATATTTGAGTTCAGTGCTTTCAGAGCAGCTTGGCTATCTGAAAAGATGGAAATACTTTTTCCTTCAAGGTCTTTTTGACCTAGAATCCTAGTGGTTTCGTGAATAGCCATCATTTCCGCTTGGTAGACACTACAATAGTTAGGAAGTCTAAAGGACGCTTCGATTTCGAGATCCTGGGAGTAGATACCTCCCCCTACTTGTTCTTGAAGTTTGGATCCATCTGTGAAGATTTTTATGGCGGAGGTTTCAAGGGGGATTTTGTTTGCCCAATCTAGCCGTAAAGGGATGAAAACTGCATAGTTCTTATTAGTACTCTCAAATAGTTCTCTCAAAATATAAGCACGGCACACAGTAGTCTGTTTTGTCGGGTGCAGACGAGTTCAGAATAATTGTGTGGCCGCAGTTGTTACCTATCCAATTACCAGATTCTCTAAGTCTCAGGGCTGCTGTGTTGGCACATTCCCTGGCAAAGATATCGAGAGGAGGAAGGTGAAGCATGACATTGAGGGCGCTAGTTGGTGTTGAGGACAGTGCCCCCGTAATACAAAGACCTGCGCTTCTTTGCATCTTTGCAAACTTCTGAAGTGCGGTTGCCTTATCAAGGGCCCTCCACCATACCAGTGAGCCATACATTAGTATGGGGCGGACAATTGCTGTATAAATCCAGCGTACTATTTTGGGGGAAAAACCCCATTTTTTATCTATAGCTTTTTTACAGGCAAATAGTGCTATGTTTGCCTTTTTAACACGTTCCGTAATTTAAGTATTACAAACAAAATTTTTTTAAAAACGGTCCTCTTCTTATAATTCCTATCATAATTTTAAGAAAACATTTTTTTCTTAAAATGTCTACCTAAATATGATCATGCTATACAATAGGCGATTTTCTTTTTCCACATCAGACCACAGATCTGAGCAGATCTGATCAAACCGACCATAACCTGAGCTGACAACATCAGATCAAACATGAATTGGTCTGATTTGGTAATGAAACATTTTGGGAACATTTGCATCTTTCGTCCACTTAAACTTCAAGATATGTAATTTTTTAGATAAATAGCTAAATTTAATAAAAAATAGTACATTCTAAACTAGTGCCAGCCATTTTTTGCTTATTGTTTTTTTTTTAAGTATGCGTTGGCAGCCGATTGCTTAGTGCTCAGTAAAAAAAATTCTGAGCTCGTCGACAGCATCTGACTAACACTCAGACCATGATCAGACCATGAAAAGAAACGCATATATTGAACACAGCTAAGTCTGAGGTAAAAAATAAACGCTGATCTGTTTTTGACAACTCATGCTCAGCTCGGATGTAATAAAGAAAAACGCCAAATATCACATCTATAATCTGACATAACACTATACAACACGCTATACAATGTCATGTATATAATCCGACATAGCACTATACAACATTAATCATAATATAAAATTAAAAGCCTTACTAAACCAGAAAAAAATAATAAAAATTTGTGAGAAGTAATATATAAAAAGATAGTCTTCCCATCTATATTAAGTGAAACAATCAACCTAAAAACCTAATCCTTGCCGTTTAGGCATAAAGGCTACCTTTAAACGTTTTTCGACCACAGCCACGTGGTCTCATCAGAAGGCTTTAAAAACTAAAAAATCTAACCAACCTCTAATTCTGAATGCTACGCATTCGACATAATCTAATGACAATTAAAAATAAATTGCATACAACACATTCATGCAGCACATTCAAAAGTACATATATAGCACATTCATGCAATATATATATATATATATAATCCGTTGATTATAATTCGTTGTTTAATGACCTATCTGCTATAAATTGGTCTCAATGCTGGTTTCTCAGTACAGTAAATGAGAAGGTAAATTTTTTCATTAATGAAATACAAGCACTATTTGATTATCATGTCCCATTAGTAACTCGTCGCGTCTCTAACAAAAGTTGTCCCTGGTTTTCAAGAAATGTAATGCTAGCCCTTAAGACTCGTAACAAAATGTACAATCGCTTTAAAAGAAATTCCACAGCATTAAACTGGGATAATTACAAGAGAGCAAGAAATGAAGCTAACCTGGCTGTAAAATTAGCAAAACGTGCTTTTTTCATTAACAAGTTAAACTCTACACAGCCTTCTAAAAAACTCTGGAACAACTTAAGACAGGCTGGAGTATGCAATGTTAAATCTGACGATTGTCACATTGATCCTAATATCTTAAATGATTATTTTATTGCTTCCTCTGCGTCCACTGATACTCTGTTGCCTAGTATATCAAGATCTTTAAGTCCTGTAAATCTAAATCTATTTAGTTTGGAGTTTGCTGCTGTAGGTGAGAGTGATGTTGCTAGTTGCGTTAATAGAATAAAGTCGAATGCCTTGGGTGAAGATGGAATATCCATTAAATTCATTAAAATTATCTTACCTCATATATTAAGCTCATTAACCCACATTATAAATCACTGTTTCACAAGCTCCTGCTTTCCTGATGTTTGGAAAGCAGCAAAAATTGTTCCCATAGCTAAAAAATCCAACGCTCATGAACCATCTGATTTTCGTCCTGTAAGTGTACTTTCACCTCTATCAAAAGTAGTTGAGTCTCTCATGGCTGCACAAATCTCGGAGCACATAAAAAATATGACTTTATGACTCCACTTTAGTCTGGTTTTAGACCAGGCCACAGCTGCGCTACAGCTATGCTAAAAATTCTCGATGACATTAGAATTACATATGATTTGGGTCACATTAATCTTCTTTGCCTGCTAGATTTTTCTAAGGCTTTTGACTCTGTTGACCATTCTATATTGTGCCAAAAACTTGAAGATAATTTTAAGTTTTCCAGCATGGCAGTCCGTCTGTTATATAGTTACTTAGTTGGAAGAACTCAAAGAGTGAGGGTGGGTAATAGTCTGTCCGCTTTTCGTAATTTAAATTGTGGGGTTCCTCAAGGCTCTGTACTTGGTCCGCTTTTATTCTCTATGTTTATTAATGATATTTTTAGCAAATGCAGGCATGTTACAATGCATGCATATGCTGATGATCTGCAACTGTACTTGTCTAGACCTTTTAACCTTGTTGATGACTTATGTATTAAAATGAATGATGACTTAAATAAAATTTCAGAATGGGCTCAAACTAATAAGCTCAAGCTCAACCCCCAGAAATCATATGTCTTACCGATTTTTAAATCTAAGGTCTCGTTCGATAATATACCTGCCATTTATCTAAATAGTGCTCAACTAAATTTTGTTGACAAGATAAAAAATCTTGGTTACCACATTGACTCTTCACTCTCTTGCGAAAACCATATCAATACTGTTGTATGTAAGGTTTACTATGTGTTGCGGAACTTGAGGTGGACTGCGTCATTTGTTCCTCTTGAAACTAGAAAGAAGTTAGTCCAACAGCTCATAGTGCCAATCATCTCCTACTCAGATGTCGTGTACAGTAAACTTGATTCCAGGTCCAGGATGAAGCTGGAGCTGGCATTTAATAATGCTGTGAGGTACGTTTATGGCCTTAGAAAATTTGATCACATCAGTCACTTGAGCAATAAAATTCTGGGCTGTAATATTTTGAGTTATTTAAATGCTAGAAACTGTATTTTTTTACACAATTTAATATATTCACAAACACCTAATTACTTATTTGTGAAACTCCAATTCTGCAGATCTAATAGAAATTTCAACCTTAAAATACCAGTTTATAATTATTTGATTTCCAATAGATTATTTTTTGTGAACGCCATCAGATTGTGGAATACGTTGCCTTATGGAATCAAAATAATTCGAAATAAACATATCTTTAAGCATAAAATTCTCAAATTCTTTTCTTAAATCTCTTGTCTATCACTTTTAATCTAAATAAAATATAATTAGCAGCTAAGTCTACATTTTATTCATTTATAATACATTGTTAAGTTAGCTTTAATTTTCATTCATGGTATTAAAAACTGTTGTTATCATGTCATACTTAGTGCATTTATAAGACTCTGTCTTACATGTCGACATTGTTCCTTTAAATAAATAAATAAATAAAAATAAATAATATATGCAGCACATTCATGCAATATATATGTAGCACATTCATTCAAAGAAAAAAACCTACAAAATAAAGTAAAACCTATCAAAAAATTAGTAAAAAACCTAGTAAACCTAGCATATAATAAAATTATAATATACTGCTCCAGCAAATCCCACCGAAAACGTCCAAAAATACGGAACCGTCTGTAGTGGAACCCGCTAGAACAATACGCCTAAGAAAGGTAAGAAAACTGTGTGCGAAAGGCAATAGTTTTTATTGCTAAAGACCATCGCACTGATTCTCCTTAGCTGCCTTCTAATTGCCCCAGAAAACCTACAAGAACAATTAAAAATCGGGTAAACCCCCACTTTACCTGCATGATTAACTTGCCTCTGTAGACAAATAATAAGTTAATTTTTTTCATCCATAGTCACTCGCAAGCATGTGGTGACTAATAACCCAGAGGAGGACATGTAAGGACAGATATGTTAGTGTCTAGGGGCGTGGAGATGTAACCCAGAACTTAGCGAAACTAGTCCATCCCCCTGTTAAGCTAATTTCACGTTTTGGAGCAGTCCATTGGCAGCCAAGATCATGCGATTTGTCAATTATTGCTTGATCTTAAATTAGCCTACTTTATTCAGAGTTTCCTAATTTTTTTTCGCTTTTGAATTAGAAGCTTTGCCCTTGCCTAGATCGCTGCAATTTTCTCAAATTTAAATGCTGCAAGATTGTAAGTAATTTTATTAAGTCTTTTAAAAATTAAAAAATTATCCAAATCGGATCATCTTCATGACAGAAAAGCCATTTTTTAAGCCGACTTTTAGGAAAACATTTAGTTTCTTAAATTTATTTTACTTTGTTTTCTTCTTGTGTTTAATTACTTTAAAACATAAACTTGCTTATCGCCCAAGTTCATATGTGTTATTGGCTTAAATGCCCCTTACCATCTGTTGCTACCAAGAATAATCTTCGACTAAGAGGGGTATCATTCCTTATCATTTCTCAATTTCTCGTATGAACTTCGTACTTTCTTCCATTACATTCGTATTATTTACTAATGGCTTCGTGCTACTTAGTATTAGTTGAGTTTAAAATATTTACAACGAAATCTTTCAGCCTTGTTTGTTTAACAATTGTAAAACTGACCAAATATAAGAAAATGTATGATTGCAAGGTGGCCGTAGTCTACTGAAAGAGTACGTGGCCCGTAAGCTAAAAAACCGTGGTTCAAAACCCAGCTCAGATAGAACTTTTTTTTTTGTTACTAGTAAATGTAACAAATGTATTCGTACAATATACATTTGTTTTTGTACGAATGCGAATAAAATATTTGTAATATGTACCAAACTACGCCCAATCTACGAATCCTATTCGTGACTGAAAACTACGAATAATATTCGTAGAATGGACGCAGTTTTTAGTAATATTTACATACAAAATTTTTTGAGTGCAAGAATACGTATTGAAGAATAGTTCCTGTAAAACAAGGTTAAATGAAATGATATCGTAACATATTACTGCGACGGGTACATTATACATTATAAAAATGCATGGTTTAGTTCAGATTTATTTATAAATATACCTTAAAAAACGTATTTTTAAGTTCTCTTCAAAATATATTGACATACATGTATAGTAAAAATATCATCATATAAAATCAAAAAAGCCGTAAGTTAAAATAAATTCAAAGTCGACTTTTTGATTGATTATTGATGCACCTTATCAAAATACATGTTTCTGCTAAATTTTACACTCCTACAAGTAAAAACTACGTTTTTATTAAACAAGTTATAAGATCCCTAAGTTTGAGCGCAACTTACGATTACAATAACAATTTAGTAAGTTTTTTGACTCTCCCGTAAAATTTTTTAATTGTAGCGTACGCTTTTGATTTAATATCAAGATATTTAAAAAACTTCACTGCCTTTGGGTGGCAAGCGTCTGGCCTCCTTCCCCCCTGCGGACGCCCATGGGTGAGATACTGGGCGAAATTAGTGAGACATTGGTGAGATACTGGGTGAGATACTGGAAAAAATATGCCAAAATTGGAGCTTACGGATGCACCAACTCAGGCGTAGTTGTGGGCAACGAACTTGTGGGCAACATTTACATGAAATAATCTGTTAAGATGAAACCGATGTTTTTAAATAAAGAATTAAAGCGATTTCAAGAACAACGTGACCATTTTATTAAAGATTATAATTAAAAAGGGAAGAAAAACGGAAACAAGTAAAGAATACAATGCAATGGAAGTGAGTAATAATATTGTAAAAGATAAACGTCAAAGTATGTTGTGACTGACATATGATGCATGTTGCCACCTTCCAACACGCCCTCTCAACTTGCAGATCATCTATGTTGATAAGCCTAGCCCTTCTAAGCATTTATCGTGAGCTGATCTCGGCAACGCCTTTGTCATTACTTCGGCCACCATATCTTGCGTCGGAACATGTTTAAGATCAAACAATCCATCATCCACACATTGTCGAATGAAATGATATTTGATATCGATGTGCTTTGTGCGTGAGTGAAAAACAGAATCTTTTGCTAAGTACAAAGCACCTCGATTATCGACAAATATCGTTATTTTTGCGTACAAAGCCTTGTTAAGTTTACATAAAAAATTTCGCAGGTAAAGAGCCTTTTTTGCTGCTTCTGCCAAGCTAATATACTCTGCTTCTGTTGTAGACTGCGCAACTGTGCGCTGTTTTTGCGACTTCCACGATATTGCAGCGCCAGAAAACACAAAAGCGTACCCGGTATATGAGCGACGGTCAACGGTGCAGCCACCCCAATCGGCGTCAGAGTAGCCAAACACTGGCTGATTAGCCTTTTTGTATTTCAAACCTTTTTCAGTAGTTCCAGCCAGGTATCGCAAAATCCTTTTTCCAGCGCACCAGTGACTCTACGTGGGACTATTTACGAACTGCGCCAACCGTGACACAGTGTTGGAAATATCTGGTCGTGTAGCAACCGATAGATACATTAGACCGCCAATCAGTTCTCTGTAGGGATAATTCTCGCATTTCTTTTCTTGATCTGCATCTACACGCCCATTCAACTCTGCGGGAGTCGTGACTGCATTACAGTCTTGCATTCCATATCGGTTCAACAACTCCTTAATGTAATTTGACTGCTTTAACACAATAGTATCATTCATTCGATGAATTTCGAGTCTAAGACAATAAGAAGCTTGACCAAGGTTCTTAATTTCTAAATGCTTAGAAAGCTCGCAGTTAATTATCTCAATAGTTACCATGTCTTGTGCTGCAACGAGAAGATCATCAACGTAAATTAATATAAATACCAACTTGACTTTTATATTTCCATGAAAAAGGCACGGCTCATTCTCGAGTGGTTGTAATTTCATGCCAGACAATATATCGCTTAGTTTCGCATACCACTGTCGCCCAGCCTGTTTTAGACCATATAACGCTTTATTCAGTCTGCATGCATTGCCACCTCTATACAAGTCTTCAAGCATTCTTCTCGCACGAGCTCCAATATCTGAAGTTCCACCTTTCTTACGCAAAATTTGCTCAAGCATTTCCATAAGCAAATCAGGAACTTTCATGAATACCGTTTCATTCAAGACTTCATTTAAATACGCTGTTACAACATCGAACTGCCAGATAATGAGTTCGAGCTGAACTGCCAGAGCTAACAACAACCGCAACGTATCAAGTCTAGCCACTGGAGCAAAAGATTCATGATAATTTACCCCGATTATCTGACTATGGCCTTTCGCTACTAGACGTGCCTTTCGTCGACTTATATCGCCATTTACGTTATACTTGTTCGTTAGAACAAATCTGCAGCCAACAATGTCAATACTTGCAGGTACATTCACGATATTCCACACTTTATTCTTGATAAGACTGGTTATTTCATCTTCTATAGCATATTTCCACTCTTCAGATCCGGCACCTTTTAATGCATTGCTGAGGTTAATTTCAACCACACCTGCAAAGACTTCATCTTCCAACTCATCGCTATGGATATCTTCTGTAGTAAGAACTTCATTATAACTTTCTGATACTACTTCATGAGTGTTGAATAGCTTTTTAGGTCGCCCTCTGCTTCCTGTGCGTACAAGTTTCGGTCGGCCTGGAGCCCTCAAAGTCTGTTTAACTTGCGTATCTGGAGTCTTCAAATTCTCCGGAGCAGTGGCTGTTTCAGGATTCTTAACCTCAATTTCAGAAAACTCAACATATTTCGGTCCATTATCATTACATTTCTCCAACAAGATGTCTGCCGCAATTTCTGTGTGTGCACTACCATTGTAGTCTTCTAAAAAACGTACATCTCGAGAGAATATAATTTGACGTGATGAAGGAATCCAAATTCGGTAAGCTTTTTGTTCTCGAGGGTATCCCACAAAAATACCGTCTAGACCCCTTGGTGCCAATTTATTTTTGCTTGGATCCTTATCAAGCACCACTACCTTGCTACCGAAAACCCTTACACTGGCCAAGTCTGGTTTCTCATTTAAAAGCTTCTCATAAGGTGTTTCTCCATTTATGCTGCTAGTTGGACATCTGTTTCGAATAAACTTTGACGTTGAGACAGCTTCCGGCCAAAAAGATGAACTCAGTCCAGCTTGCAGCAAAAGACATCTTGCCATATCCAACAAGGTCCGGTTTAGCCTTTCAGCAACTCCGTTTTGCTCAGGAGTGCGAGGAAAGCTTAACCTCCTTTGTATACCTTCATCTAAAAGATATTTGTCAAAAGCATTATTCAAATACTCACGGCCATTATCTGTTTGCAAGCATTTAATTTTTCGACCTGTTTGCCTTTCGATTAACCGCTGATACGCTGTAAACGCCTCAAGAACGCCAGATTTTTGTCGCATACAATAAATTTCACACCACCGAGTGCAGTCGTCAATAAACGTGACAAAATACTTGACACGCCCTATCAGCGCCGGATTAAGCTTTTGTGGGGCCCAGGGCTACATACTAGGAGGGGGCCCCTCTTTTAAAGGGTTCAAAAAAAATTAATGTGGACAGTCAGTAAAATAATCAAAACAGTATATTTTAAAAATCCTTTTTATTAGTTACATAAAATTTATAAAAATATATATGATTAAAAAAATTTTTTACGGGCTTTCACTTCAGCGAATTCTTGAATAATGTCGTCGAAATTTAGTGATCTTAATAATTCGCTTTCAATGCTAAGTCTTGATAGACTTGATAGCCTTTCATCAGCCATTGTGGATCTGTGTACATTTTTTATTCTTTTTAAGACGGAAAAAGACCGCTCTGTCTCACAATTTGCAATTGGTATTGTTATTAATAATCTATACGCGATGTAAATATTTGGGAACATTTGTTCCATATCTAAATCAACTATCCAATTTAATATTTTCAGTGGAATAATTATTTCATTTCCACCTTTTTTAATAAGATCCACATTGGAAAAGTAACCCTTTGGTTGATTTTTTATCAGAGGAATAAAATGCTGTATTTCAACTGATAAATTACTATCAAGATCTTTATGATAAATTAATAATAATTGATCAATTTTGATTTTTAATTCATCTTCGTCAATAAAAGTTAATTGCAACAAAAAGCCAAATAAATTTGTAATATGACTGTAGGCAGCACTTCTCTTTGTTAATTCGGCGCTTAATTTATCTATTAGAACATAAAAAGAATCAATTCTAAATTTATCCGATCCATAAAGTGTGTTGGCTTGCACATTTCCATCAGCCAATTTTTTAATTTTTTTTCTCTTCGTTGAATCAGAGTATTCAAATTTTTCTATTTCACCTAATTTTTTAGCCTTATTCTCAAATTCATCAAATTGGACACGTAAATTATTTACAAAATCTATTAACGATTTAAGCATTTTATCTGCAGAAATTAAATCCACGTCAATCTTTTGTAAAAATTGACTAGTTTGCTCGAATCTACTTAAAACAGAATTCCAAAATACGGCCATGAAAGAATTTTCAATTTTTAAAATTTGTTTAATTAAATTAGACGCCTCGTGACGGACTTCTCGTTTTTCTTCGTCATCATGCGCTATAATGTCTAATGTATTATACACGCCTTTAAAATTATTGCACAGAGCTTTAGCAGCATCTGATCGGCGGGACCATCGTGTTTTCGACAAATTTTTAACATTTGCATCTTGGCTGGATAAAATACTCCATCTGTGAGTAGAAGTGCTTAAAAATACATACAGTTGCTGCAGAACTCCAAAAAAGTTGATTGCAGTTGTGCATTCTTCCTCGCTGCACTCGCCGACTAAATTTAACGAATGTCCAGTGCAAGGTACATAAAAAGCCAAATCGTTTACTTCTCTTATGCACGCTTGTAGACCCTTGTATTTACCAGACATATTGCTGGCGTTGTCGTATGTTTGAGCTCGGCAGTCTTCAATTTTTATTTCGTGCTCTTTTAATAAATTTAAAACATTATCGCACATCGACTGTCCTTTGTGACTTTTTATTTCCAAAAAACACAAGAATCTTTCCTGAACTTGGTTATTGTAAAAATATCTAAATACGCAGGACAACTGGTCAACGTGCGAGAGGTCTGGAGTTGAATCTAAAACAAGTCCCCAATACTTTGCGTTTTTTATTTCTTGGACAATGTACTGTAGTACTTTCTTGGCCATAGCCTCTATGAATTCCTCAAAAATAGTTTTAGATAAATATGACACTGTTCCACGGCCTTGATTTGCATACTTTTTAATATGTTCTGATAAAAATGGGTCGAATTCTGCAATTAATTCAATAATGCCAAGAAAATTTCCGTTGTTCGGCGACCCTATTACTTCATTCGATCCTCTAAATGGAAGTCCTCTTTCACTGAGAAATCGAACTACTGCTAGGACTCTTCTTAAAACTTTATGCCAATATTGTACGTCATTTGCAAGAGCAACTCTAAGATTTTTATCGATGCAAGAATTTTTTGAGGAATAAGTAAGAAACTCCATCATACATTTCAGATGATCCTTGCTATTTTCATGAGAACATATGTATTCTTCTCCCTTTTTCCAATTGGAAAATCCATCTTTTACGAAAGGATTATTTGAATTGTTTGAAAATATTTTACAAACGAAACAAAAAATTGATCCATTGTACTCCGAAAACATTATCCATTTTCTCTCTGATTTTTCACCATTTCGTAATTTTTTAACATACAAATTTGGTGAAAAATACCTGTACTGATTACCAAACTGCCGTTTTGACGTCTTGAAATCAGAATCCTTATTTTGAAAATGTGAAAAGCCTTTTTCTAAAAATTTGTAGCGCATTTCTGAACTTTCGCTGAAATTTAAAGGCCATAGTGCAGGGTCTTTCTGTATATCTGAGAAAAAATATAATTGTTAAAGGATATAACGATGTTATAAATAATAATTTTTATAAATTACCAATAGGAGAGATCTGCTTATTAATATAAGTGTTTTCTTCACAATCGTCAATTGGCTCTTTAACTGTATCATCAATTAATTCATCATCAATGGAATCAATAATTACTTCATCTGGAAGTATGAAATTTTTATAATTATTATGAGAGTGCGGTGCTAGCATTGAAAAAAAGTATTGTATAATATGAATACTGAGTACAGTAGCAGTCAAAATCCCAAAAAAAATTGATCGCGTGCTTGCTTGCGACAGAATGTAAATAGTATGCGATGTACAGTATACATAAAGTCCGCAGCAATTGCAAAGTATAATCTTTGTAACATTTCCTATACATCTCTATACTCGAATCACAAAGTTGACTTGCATGTGTATACTTAATTAAGCTGAATAATATACTTATTATTATGAACTTGCCCGATAGAAATTTAGTAGTAACGCAATCTAAACACTTTTTGAGTTTAACAACAGAATTTGATACATGGAAGGTTCTTACTCTTCATAAAATTACTACACATATTTTTTACAAATCAAATGAAAAATCCTGTAATAAGTATATAATTTATTACTCACCTTGACTTATCTGCTCATTAGGTGTAGAGAAATATTTAGTCACACTTGGAAGTTTACTTATATACTTCTCTCTTCCTGTTTTAGCTTTCCGCTTTTCACTTCCACTTTTATAATTTCGACCTGACATTGCTAATAATAAAACCTTATATACACTAATACACTTGTTCGCTCTGATCGAACAAGCTTCGATCTTTTTGGGCGAATCCGGTGTTGCGCTGTGTTTAAAAACAGAAAAGTAGCAAAGAGGAGTAGCTTTAGAGAATAATTTATGAAAAGTACTAAAATATGTAGTAATTTAGTTTTATGTTTTTAAAAGTGTTCTGTTAACTTTCGCTGCAATATGATTATGTTGTGTAAAGGGCCAAATGAAGTTTTTAAGCGGAAAACCCTATATTTTATTTATTTGAGGCGACTGTTTATTTGAGGTCATTTTTTGTTTAAATAACTATATAACTTTTAATAAAAATTTTGAGTTTATGGATAGAAAATATTATTAAATATATAGCAGGAGTCCGCAATAGAGCTCGTTCAAATAAAAAAAAAATATATTTTAGGTTCTCCTGAAACTTTTTGAGTTTTTAATCGAAGATTTTAGAAAAATGTGGATATTAATCAAAATGGTAGTTGAAAATTCGATTTGTGACTAAAAGCAATTCTTTAAAGTTATAACATAAAAAGGATTTCTCTAAAATAAAAATCGAACGACTGAAAGTATCAATTGTATTTGCTTAATAAGTGTATACAATTTGGGAACAATTTTTATTTAATTGACTTAAAATTTACGAAATTTATTGACACACGAAAAATGTGAAAACATTCAATTTTTGTTTGTCGAAAAACTTAAATGGGCCCTTAAGTTAAACACACGTCTTTTCTATAATAACTAATACGAGTAATATATTTTTATGGAGTGGCAAACCATTTGTTGTTGAGAAACGGAGTATAAGTTTTAGTACTAATATAAAAATAAGGAGTTATCAACCCTGCATTTATTGATGTTCGGCCTAATGCACAAATTGCTGTTTACACCGCCTGAACGAACAAGATGGCGGCCAATGTTTGTTCGCGAATGATGTTCGTGCGGTCTAAACAGTACTCCGAACGAAGAATTTATTGCAATAAATTGTTCGCGATAAATTTTTCGTTCGTTCAGGCGGTCTAAACCCACAGTTAGATACAACAACAAACACTCTATTCGCTGTGACTAACCCGGTGTTTAGACGATGGCAAGAGCAATAGCAATAAGCAATACACTCACATTTCAAGTTAATTTAGTTACACAAAGAGTCACAAAGAGAAAATTCGCTGTAGCCATTTTCATATCATTAGATAATATTAAACTTGCTATTTGTTACAATCTATTATGAATGGAAGTTATCAAGTGGGATGTTGAGAAGAATTTAAATATTAATCTATTTTTTCCCCTTTTGTTTTATTTAAAAAATATTTTTTGCTGGCCTACGGGGCCCCTGGAAGGTGTGGGGCCCGGGGCTTCAGCCCCCTCAAGCCCCCCTCTAGATCCGGCGCTGCGCCCTATACCTTCTTCTCTGAACGGTCCGACAACATCTGAATGCACTATCTGCAATGGCTCTGAACTCAAATTGTGACTGGACTTAAAGGGTAAAGTTGTCATCTTTCCTTTCATGCACACAGCACATTGAGCCAATTTGTCACGATCACTGACGTTAACACCTGGCAATATACCAGAACGAACCATTTTCATTAAGTCTTGCTCGTTTAGATGTCCTAGGCGAACCTGCCATTTAACCAAGTCTGAACAGCTTGATTCCGCTAAGGCACAATCCATATTTTCATTTATGTAGTACAAGTTTCCTTTGCGATGCGCAACAAATGCTGTATTTCCACTAGAATCCATTACTCGTGCATCTTCCTTGGAAAACGTAACGGTATGCCCCTGATCGGTAACTTTAGCTACAGACATCAAATTTGACCTAAGATCTGGAACAAACAATGTGTTTTTCATTTTAATCTTGCGATTAGAACCATCAAACGCTGCAACCAACTGAACAGATCCTTCGCCACACACTTCTGCACATGCTTGATTTGCAAGATTCAAGCTCTTCTTCGCACTTTTTTGCAAACCTTTAAAGCTGCTCTTATCACCACATAGATGAATGGAGCAACCGCTATCCAAAATCCATGAACGATTTCCATCCGCACCGCTAGCCAAAAACACATTGTTCTGATCTGCTACCAACACATCTTCATTTGATGAAACTGTGTATACTGCAAAACTACTTTCAGCTGTTTTTGACGTTGACGTTGTTTGTTTTGCAGACCTCTTATGATTGAAACACACATTCGCTTTATGACCAGGTTCACCACACTTAAAGCATTTAAATGTACTTTTGCTTCTTTTTTGATCATTTTTCCATGATTTTGAACCATTACCTCGAAAACTAGCTGCCATTGCTACAACATTGCCTGATGCTTGTTTTCGTGCCTCACTTTCCTCAATAATTTTAACTTTAAGCACTTCTGCATTTGGGAGTTTATCTCGCGTCTCGATGGCACAGCGAAAATTTTCGAATGAGGATGGCAAGCTATATAAAAGCATAATGGAGAGCAAATCACCATGTATTTCTACTTTCATACTTTCGAGTTTATCGACCGCATCAAAAAATTTTGCAATGTGATCCTTGACATCTGCTCCTTCTTCTAACTTCTGCAACATCAAATGCTTGAGTAGTGTAGCTTTCCTTGCTGGACCTTTAGATGCATATATCGACTCCAGCTTGAGCCAAACATCACGTGAAGTCTCACATCCGCGAACCTGCTTCAGTTCCGATGGCTGAATTGATAAAACGAGGTCAGCTTTGGCCTCTTTATCCATTTTCAACCAGGTACTCGTAGAATCTGCGTTTTCTGCCTCTGGCTTCATACTAGCTCCATTGACATAGTTCCACAAGTCGTTCTTTATAAGAAGCGCCTCCACTTGCATACTCCAGGTATCGTAGTTATCTTTTGAGAGAAGCTCAATACGCGAAGTACTTTGAACTAAATTCGACGACATTGCGTTTTAGAAATCAGATATTATAATTATCGCTTTAAACTTATCTAATAAGGATGGACTGGGCCCATAACCTGTTAAGATGACACCGATGTTTTTAAATAAAGAATTAAAGCGATTTCAAGAACAACGTGACCATTTTATTAAAGATTATAATTAAAAAGGGAAGAAAAACGGAAACAAGTAAAGAATACAATGCAATGGAAGTGAGTAATAATATTGTAAAAGATAAACGTCAAAGTATGTTGTGACTGACATATGATGCATGTTGCCACCTTCCAACATAATCTTTAAAAAGTAAATGGCAGGTCATGATGTATCGCTCCAAATAAATATTTGATTCATTATTGCAAAGTTTTTTTTTTTAATTTTCAAAAATTAAACGCTTAAAAAATTATCATTTATATTCATTTTGCATTAATGTTTTACTGTTATGACGTCACTTTGTATGGAAGGTTAACGGAGTTTTCAGTTTTTCTTACCATATTCCTGATATCGAGTGCATAGTTAATATTAAAATAAATTTGCAAAATTTTAAGCTATTTTTGTGGAATTTAAAGATATATTACAGTTTTCATAAAGTCACTTTGTATAGGAGGTAGGCGTTGTTTTCATTCGGTTTTTACAAATTTCATACTCAGAGTGCATGCTAAGGCTCAAAGTTTTTGTGTAAAATTTAGAGTTCGGTAAAAAGTGCGGTAAAGAGATTTTACCGTTTTGGTAAAGTCACTTTGCATCGAAAGTAGGAGTGGTTTTTATTCAATTTGGGTCATATTCGAACTATATCTGTACTTTTGAATAAAAAGCCAATATATTGAATTTCGTTACGATAACTTTAATATTACATCTATTATCGTGATCACATATGGACGGACAAACAGACAGACGAACATAAATGCTTTCGCTTTATCAAAATTTTCATTTGAAAAAAAATGAATTTATGGGGTTAATTTGGACCCTAAGGGTTGGATTTCGAGGGTTAAACTGTTCTATGAAGTTATTACCTAAATAATTGTTAATGTTGAACATAAGGACTTAAAGATGCTAAACTGCATCAACATGCTTGATTTTGAACCTTGAATTTCTCGAATCCGAGAAATTAAATTCAGCGTCTCCGAAATTGCTTACCTGCTTTCTTGATATTTGGACACGCACAGTGTTATTTTTCAAAATCACTGAACATTTTTAAATCTTATTGAGTCTGATTTTAGCATTTTTTTTCTGAATTGCTGTTTATGGTGATGATTTGACAACATAAATATAAATACGGTCGAATCAATTTATTTTGATTGTTAACACAATGCTGCAATTTTATGGTACAAAAATTGTTTGGCAACGGTGATGATTGCAAAAACATTAATAAAGAAATTAAAACTGAAAAGATCATAAAATGTTGCCAAATCAGTAGGAGTTGATAATTTTGATTCAAGCTCTACGACGTCATCAATGTATTTACTACTTCTTAGATGCCTGACCGCTGATTGCACGCTAACGAAATACCGATCGCAAGTATCTATTTTTAATGCGCCAACCGCAAGCTATGCGGTAGGCAAACACAACAAGCTGCCAACAATCAATTTGGCAATGACAGATATCATATGTTGTTGCTGCTACTCTTTGTAGGCTTAAATAAACAAGCGCCCTATATTAACTCAACCCAAAAAAAAAAATCACACACAAATTACAAAACACGTCTACAAAGTTGTTGAGAAAATTATTTTTAGGATGAATGGGGGGGAAAAAATAACCACCTAAAAATGTGTCTGCCGTCATGTGGATTGCTGTGGCGTTGGCGGTGGCAGTTCGTCTGTCTACGAGCTGTCCATCAAATTGACACTGAATTCTTGGCAAAGATTTTACGCGACTGTCAAAACACAGCCTCAAAGCGTGCAAGCTACACGCTCTTACTAAATACCCCTTTCTTTTTTTTTTCTTTTTTTTTGGATACCGCATTTGTAATTCCGTTGAAACTAAATGGAATTGAAACTCATTGGGTGGTAAATGTTTGCGATGACGCGTTCCAAAGAAAACACCAGAGATCTTGTTGAAACCTCATTTACTCCTTGACAGGATTTCTTCTCGGATTGCCAACATCCGTGTTTTTCTTAGACTTTGATGTGATGATGATGTGTGGAAATTCACCCGAAATAAGAAAAGGGGTGCGTTGCGCTGAAATTTATTGGTTGCTTGCTTGTCTGCAGATCAAGCCTAGACATCGGGAAGTAAAGTATTAATTTCATTTTCAAAAATGTTCTATAAAGAAATTGCCTCGAATTACCACATGTAAACAATATTAAATCGAAAACAGTCTAAGTCAAATTATGGGTCTGTAAGATAAAGTTAAACTACGTATAATATTAAGGAAATGTTTAAAAAAATATGATCCGCTTAAAACTTCTTGAACATTTGTGTCTAAAAATAATAAGGAATAAACCGAAACTTAACACAAAAGTAAACAAATCATTATCACAATCATCAAGTGTGGCTTTAAGCCAGTTGATTATTGACTCAACATAATTCAATGAAATAATTAAGCCTACAGATTTTTTCAGCAAACCTAAGAAACTAAGCTATTTGATCCAACTCTGCCAATTGAGCCTAGCGAACTGAGCCAACTGACCAAAGAGGGATGATGATACAAAAAAAGCACATGGTTTTGTTAACTTTTTGAGATAACGAAATTTATTGATGTATAAATTGTATATGTTGAAGAGATTAACATTTCAAGAATGTTTTGTTAAATTTCCAAAAATTATATTAAAATTAGCCAGTGGTAGCGTATTTTCTGCGATGCCTTAAACGCTTTTAAAAGGTTTTGTGTGGTTACCAAGAAACCAAGTATTATTTCTTAGTATGCTACAAAAAAAAAAATTTTGGCATGCTAGTAAAAGTGTTAAATAATTTTAATAGATTTAAAGAATTTAAGAAAAAAATGCTTGAAAGTTTTCTTCATGCTCAACCAGAGTGTGGCGTGTCCGTGCTTCATAGTTGACAGCTTTAAAAGTTTTGCTCCAAATGACTGAATATTAGAAATCTAAGTTATTTAAGTTTTTGACCTTTAGATGTTAAATTTTGAAAACAAGCTACTGGTCAGTTTTGTCACATTATTTAAATTTTATTTAAAGTTTTATTTCAAATATTTGTGACGGTGGTTTTATCTACTGGTTGAGGTCAACTCAGCCGTGCCAGGGTCAAATGAAAGGACCACAAACTTTCTCAAATAAAAACAAAGCAGTTTTCCAATTAAATTTAAGTTTTTTATTTATAACTATGCCTTATTATAAAAGGTCGAAGACTACTGTTGTATATCGGTTGCCGAGAGAGAGGGTTTTAGCGGGCTGAAAATAATGCTTAAAGGAATGCTCATTTAATATGAATAAAACAAAAAAAACCACGAGAGTGATTAAAAGTGTGCCGCCTCTGGTAGATGCGAACCAAAACTGGTTTGCTCCAGAGGAAAGAAGGCACGCAAAAATCAAATGTATGCCGCCTCTGGTCGATACGAACCAGAACTGGTTTACTCCAGAGGAAAGAAGGCACGCAAAAATTAAAAGTGTGCCGCCTCTTGTGGATGCGAACCAGAATTGGTTTGCTCCAGAAGAGAAAAAGCACGCAAAAATTAAAAGTGTGCCGCCTCTGGTGGATGCGAACCAGAACTGGTTAGCTCCAGAGGAGAGAAGGCAAGTAAAAATTAAAAGTGTGCCGCCTCTGGTGGATGCGAACCAGAATTGGTTTGCTCCAGAGAAGAGAAGGCACGCAAAAATTAAAAGTGTACCGCCTCTGGTGGATGCGAACCAGAACTGGTTTGCTCCAGAGGAAAGAAGGCACGCAAAAATTAAAAGTGTGCCGCCCCTGGTGGATGCGAACCAGAGTGATTCGCTCCAGAGGAAAGAAGGCACGCAAAAAATAAAAGTGTACCGCCTCTGGTGGATGCGAACCAGAACTGGTTTGCTCCAGAGGAAAGAAGGCACGCAAAAATTAAAAGTGTGCCGCCTCTGGTGGATGCGAACCAGAACTGGTTTGCTCCAGAGGAAAGAAGGCACGCAAAAATTAAAAGTGTGCCGCCTCTGGTGGATGTGAACCAAAACTGGTTTGCTCCAGAGGAAAGAAGGCACGCAAAAAATAAACGCATTCCGCTTCTGGTAGATGCGAACCAGAGTGATTCGCTCCAGAGTTCTGCGCATAGAACCGGAGTCCAACTCCGTGAGCTTACCTAAAAGGAATTCTGACTTGATTGGTTTTGTGTCGCCCTTTTATATTATGTGGCGTGAAAACCAGTTAGGAATTATACGTTTGTTACTTGCCGTGTGTATTGCTGTAGTGTATTTGTTGTCGCTACTCTTTCGTGTTGTATTGTGTTAATTTTTTTTGTTTATACTCATGAATATTGATGGTTGATGAACAAATTGACATTAAAATTTTCCAGAATGTTTTTGAACTTTATCTTAAAAATTAAAACTTCCTTTTCCGATTCCCCGGATGAATGAATTCCGAACGATGGGAAAAATCATTCAGAATTGCGCTGGTATTGTAACTGAGTGGTAAGTATAAATTAAGGGCTTTATCGGACTCAACGATTTCCATGATTTGGTCGACATTTTCGACAGTTGGCCTTCCATAGCATGGCGCGTGAATTCGACATTAAAATTACCGGAACGGAATCGACTAAATCAAAGTAGTGCTTTATTGGTTGTGTCAGTATTAGGACCATAAAAACTATTCACATTTTCAGCAGCCTGGCTGGAATTTTCATCTTTATCGAAAAAAATTGCGTAATATGCCGTATTTTCTCTTTGCTGGTGTTCACATTTGACGCGCGCTTAAACAAAACTAAGTCAAGCAGTCACAAAACCGTCTGAAAAGTTTTATTAGGATGAAATCTTATCTTTCTAACGCCATGTAGCGTAACGCCATCTAAATTGCACGTATAAAACGCGAGATTAAGATTTCTATTGGAAAAAATAATGAATTTCTTTTTTACTACACCTGATATATGGGCCAATTGAGACAACAGAGTCATTGTTAGTCATGAATCAGTTAGATAACCTGGACCAATCGAGCCAACTGAATTAAGTCTTTTGAGTCAATTTAGCAAACTAAATTAATCGAGTCACTTGAGCTAATTGAATAAATTGAGCCAACAAATGAATAATCAATGGATTCAATAACAAACTAAACTATCTGAGGCATTTGATTCAACTGAGCCAATTGAGCCAACCGACTCAATCGAGCCAACAAACTTAATTGAACCCGTTTAGTCAACAGAACCATTTGATTCAATTGTGCCAACTTGGAAAATTAAACAGTCTGAGCCAATTGAGCGAGCTGCTGAGTCAATAGGGTTAATTGAGCCAAATGAGTCAGTTCTAGCAACTAAGCCAAACTTAGAGAGCTAAGTCAAATGAGGTTACTAAATCGACCAAGCCCATCGACCTAACTGCGGAACTAGCTCAGCAATGTTGTCATAGATACTTGCATGATGTCAAGATTTTAATGTTAGAGTGTTCATTTCAATTATAGTACATCTCCACTCTCTATTGGAAGGTTACATGTAAAAGACCAATAACCAAAAAAAAAACCACTCCCTGCCAGTGCTCCAAACAAAAATGCCAACAGGCATTCCTTGCAGGCACTTTAGAAACAAAAACAATTTAAAATAGAATGTATAGAAATTTGTTCGCATTAATCGTATTGCTGATAATTACCATGTTTTCCTAACATGCATTCTGATACTAAGTACACGATGACTACATGACGCGCCTATAAGATTACAACAATAACAACAACGACAAGCTGAAGACTCAACACAATAACGACAATCGAAACAAATACCCAACAAGAAGCAAGCAACTACGAGCCCAGCCCCTCAACAACACCATCTCAAGTAGCAACAAGTCACGAGTTAAGAAATTTTTTTGATTGTTGCTTGATTTTGTTGGTCGTCTAATCGCAAAAATAGTATAGAAAAACAACCAATTTGAAAATAGTTAACCACTACCGAACACTTTGGCAACCACGAAGACACTTGGTACAGTCACAAAAAGAAGCTATAGGCTACGCATGCGCTGTTCCATATCATACAAAAAAGCTGAGAATTTCAAGTCACTTTGGCAGAACAAGCTAATGACCACTTTAGCGGTGTTTCAGTGCTGCTGCCTTATTGCTCATGATTCCCCGTCCTGCCAGCTCCATCTTCTAGCCAGACTTCGTTATAAATTTTATATAAGTTTCCAGCTACACTCTAACATGATAGTTGTAATTGTAATTTTGTAGGTTGCAGCGACAACGACTACAACTACTACGACTTCAGCTACAATTACTGTTGTTGTGAGCCTATGTGAGGCTCGTGTGCTTCTCGTGGTTTCAGGGTTTATCTTGTATTTTGTTGTATTAATGGATTTTCTGGTGAAGAAGCAGGATTATATGTATGTATAGCAAAATAGTAGATAGTAATGGAAAACAAGGCAAGTGGTTGAAAAGCTGATCCGCTGCAATCAGTTGCAGCAGCATCTTGTGTGTCGCAAAGCCGCAAGATGATATGGTTGATGATTCTGTTGCAGTTAATGTTGTTCTGTTGATATTAATAATGTTAGAGCATAATTATGATGCACACATGTGACGCCTTTATAAATGTATATAATTACAAACATCTATTCGAAGGTAGGCTGGAAGCAGACCAGAGTGTTTACAAGCACGAGTACATTCACTTGCGTTGACAACTTTTAAGTTTAAGTACTTCCGATGTATTCGTATTCAAAAAATTTCAAGTATAAGCACATGTATTTATTTTGTTTTTGTTTTCGAGTACATTTTATTTTTTTTTTTTTTCAATGTATAAATTTTTGTTCAAGTTATCGTACTTAAATGGTATTTAAAGCAACATGAATTAATTTAGGTTGCTATAATGTGTTACTAGAAAAAAATGTTAGAATAGTTGTATCTGGAAAGATTGCCTTATTAAAAATCAATATCAGTCTAATTACCGAAATATTATAATTTTTAACGTACTCATCCGATTTACAGTTACAAAACCTCACATAAATTTTTTATATTAGTAAAATTTAAAAAATGTTTTTAATACAACAATAATTAAATTTAGAACTGTTCAATAGATTACGAAATTTGTTAAGACGAGTACATCTGGAACAATTAAACATTATAGAATTTTCCTTGCTTTCTAAGGTCCGGCACGTATTTTACTTACTTAGTTGGCGCTACAACCGTAGATCGATCTTGGCCTCATCTGAGATTGTGCGCCAGCCGTTTCCGTCCCTTGCTTGCTGACTCCAGTTGAAAACTCCAAGCTTCATTAGGTTGTCCTCTACTTGGTCTTTCCAACGAAGATGCGGTTCGTCCTCTTCTGCGTTGATCGCCGCTAGGTACCAAATCGAATATTTTCTTCACTGGAGCATCGTCTTTCATGCGTTGGGCCAGCAAAGAACACCATTCAAAAATATAAAATAATTTTTTTAAAGCTGTCAAAATTATATTTTCAACAATATAAAAATAGGGTGGGGACTCAGTTGGTTCATGGGATATGGTCTATAATTTTAACATCTACACAAAAATATTTTTTCATATCAATTTTTGCTAAGATGTTAAAATGTTCATATCTCCTGAACCTATTGAGTCCCCACTAGGGCCTGCACTTTCGTGTTTTTTGGCGATCTCGGGATTTTCGGAATTGAACTTTTCAATCCCGAGATTGCAACTGTACTGAAAAATTTTTTAAATAATTTTTATAATTGAAAGATCTTGTTTTTACCAATAAAACATACGATGAAAAATCTGAAATCGATTTTAAACTAAAAATTATTAAAGCAACTGGAAATAATAATTTTTTGGAAATGGAGTTCTACAAATTGTTATAGCAATGACACGCAATAAAAATGTTTATTTTGCATAAAAGGCAAAAAATTTAAAAATATTATAAAAGGGGAACAGTGAAAGGAATAGTGTAATTTCTATTGTTTGATGATTGATTGTTAAATTTTATTTTTTGTTAAAAAGTTTTTAATGTAAAATTTAAATTTTTTTAAAGTTTTTTCCTAAATGACCTCTATATTTATTATGCTGACTTTATATGATTTAAATACAAATTCGAAATGTTTGATAATTTAAATCATACTTGATTTTAAATACAAATTCTAGTTGCTTGATAGTTTAAAATCGTTTATTGAGCTTAAGGTCAAAGTTAGAAAAATTAATTGTACTAACGAATCTTTCCAAAGAAACAACAACAACAACAAAGTTTTTTCAATATGAAAGGATTTCTGATGACGTTCTTAGCCAGGCAGAAATC
This sequence comes from Dichetophora obliterata, assembly GCA_963920525.1. NCBI lineage: Eukaryota > Metazoa > Arthropoda > Insecta > Diptera > Sciomyzidae > Dichetophora > Dichetophora obliterata. Next base: position 224,608,180 of record OY986436.1, on the reverse strand, counting down.
GTGCAATCAGAGTGCAAACTGAGAAATTGACACTTCAAATCTCATCGCCCCGGTGCACAGTGGTTCCACTTGTATGGCAGAGAGTGACAAAAATAGTTAGAGTAAAGATATTGAGTTGAAGGTTTGGTTATAAGATCCTTGGGAGATAAATATAATTTTCTGAAAAAATGGGCGTGGTCGGACCACTTAAACGCCTATCAATATAAGATTTATTGACTCGTCAGGAATATCTTGAATAACATCGTTTTGGAGCTCTAATATTCGCGATGCTGTATGGTCTAACAAGTCTTGTAATTCTACTTCTGCATGGGATTCACTTACTGTAGTCGTTGCGATATCTGGATAACAATTTGATTTTGCCTTTAATATTCTCTTGTAACTTGGAAACATATTAGCAGAAACCTTAGTATTAATAAAATCTCTAATAACCAAATATTGGTGCTTTGTAAGATTTGTTTCAATTATAAGAGACAAAAATTCAGTTACATTTAAGGTTACATTTGCAGATGATAATGCACTGCGTAAAGCAGATGCAGCAACTTCGTTCGTATGTGGTACTTCAGCCAATCTTCGTCGCTTCGTTCGTTTTGATGCCTCTTCAAATGATTTTTGAGGACGCCCACGTTTTTGGGTTGAAGTTTGGGCTTGTACGTGGATTTTTAAATCAATTGTTTCATGAGTACTTAGCCAATCAACGTTATTTTCCAGAAATCTGGTTTTCATTTAATTGTTTTTTTTAATAATTCCGTAATTTTCTTTCAAACATATTTAATGCTTTTATATAATTTTGATAAATCACTTGATAAGTCCTTTTCGTGAATATTAATAGCTTCCAATACAGCTTCATAAACCTGCTTTGTTTTTAAAGCGCCTTTGCCATGTTTTGTGCACCAAATTTCATTAATGTGCAATCGGGTGAAATTACAACGATAGAACGTGTCTAAAACAAAATATATTTATGTATATACAAAAAATTTTATAAATCAACACGAAAAAGACAAATAAAACACAAAGTTGATCTCTTAGTACGCCAAACTAGCAAAAAGAGTGACATGGTGTAACTCTTTAGGGATTTACTCAAGAAAAGGGAGAGGGGGTAATTTGGAGATCGCTAATATAAAATCAATACATTAAAAACATTAATACAGAAACTAAAAATATTTTATAAATACATACTTACACACACAATTTTCGGTCACAGTACACAACACGAATCAAACACAAAGGTAATCTCTTAATATGCCAAATTAGCAAAAGAGAGTGACATGGTGCAACTCTTTAGCGATTTGCTCAAAAAGGGGGGAAATCGGGGAGCATCGGAGTACACTAATATAAAGCAAATACATTCACCTTTAATTAAAAAAAAACAATAGCCGAGGGCGAAGGGGGAAACATCACTATAACTTTATGTGAAGTTAAAGAAAACAAACACAAGACACTAAAAACGCCGCACGTTTACCACACAAAAATTATGTAAAAACATTTTTTTTGACAAATTTTCAACACATTAAATGAAGTTAATACCTTGCTTTTGAATATCCATTTCGTTAAAGTTGTTTTTTATTTTCAGTTTATTCGCACTTCCTTACCGAATGTTGTTATCAACAGGCTTCTGGCGATGTACTAATAATACTGATAAGTACGCTCACTTACAGTGTTTATATTTAAGAATAACTGTTACTTAAACAAAAACAAAAGCTCGTGGACAATAATTTGAAACCAGTAGATCAAGTTTTCATCATTGAACTCTACAATTTTTCACACAAATTTTTTTAATTTTGTCATATGGAGGGAACCACTGTGCGGTGGTGCAGTGTGTTAGTGCGCGCTTGCACGGGTATCATAAAGATTTCTGATGACGCCTTTAGCCGGGCAGAAATTGCAATAAGATCAGCTAGTGATTTTTTCCTTTTCATATTGAAAAATCTTTGTTGTTGTTTCTTTAGAAAGATTCGTTAGAACAATTAATTGTTCAAACCTTGACCTTAAGCTCAATAAACGATTTTAAACTATCAAACAACTAGAATTTGTATTTAAAATCAAGTATGATTTAAACTATCAAACATTTAGAATTTGTATTGAAATCATATAAAGTCAACATTTAAATTTTTTCTTATAAGTTTGATCATTTAAAAAAATAAATTGTATTGTTTTTATATTATTTACACAATATCACTTTTTGTATTCGTTTTAAGATAAATAAAATTTCCTGAAGAAGCTGAAAATTTTTATAAAAAATTTATATAAAAAACACAGACCATTTAGCCTGAGCACTAGAACAAGGAATTATATAAATTCAAAGAGTTGATCAAATACACTTATTCAAAAAGGAATTCCAGATCAAGTCTTAAAAATAACAACAAAAAATAGATTGTCTTCTGACAATTTTTTAAAAACATTTTAAAAATAATTATAAAAAATGAACTATTTCATTATAGTATTTTAAATAATACTTTACAAAAAAACTTTATTGTGTGATGGATAAATAACTTAAAATTAAGCTTTGCGGCTAAACGATCCCACATGTTGTTAAGCCTTATTAAGCTAAAGAATTTCGAATGGACAACATGAATAGCGTTTTGGCAGCATTGGTGATAATAAAGTAATTATTGGAAGATGAAGATAATTTTTGAAGTTAGCTCTTTCTAAACTATATTTTAAAAAATTTTTATTTTACATTTCTTATAAATTTATTTAAATATATTTTTGTATAAACTTTTTTTAAAATTTAACCAAATTCCGGGATTTGAAATTTTAAATCCCGGGACTGTTGGAATTGGAAAAACTACGGGATCCCGGGATCCGGATTTTATATAGATGAAAAGGTAATTTTACCAGCTTTTAAAAAACATTATTTGTTTATATATATTAATGCTACGCACAGTGGGTCCAAATGGACATTTGATTCTCATAAATGAATTTTTCAAAATTACTCTTGCAGCCTGTATGATTATGAAAATAGTCCAACAAAAGGTAAAATTTTGTACTACAATGAAAATTTTATACAAAAAATTGACACGATTCAGTTATATGTCTTGCTAAAGAGTTCTCAAGACACAGTCCTATATAAGCAGCGAAATGAAGAACTTTTTAATAGAATTTTTTTGGAATTCTTTTTGCATTGGTCATACAAGTATTATATATCGTATAAACACGGCCGTAGCCAGGGGGGGATGGGGGCAGCTGAGCACCCCTAAAAGTTTTCCGAGCTCCCCCAAAAACTATGCTACTTTTCCAAATTTTAACAAAAAAGTTTTCAGAATTCAATTTAAGAAAATAAGCTCTCAACAGAAAAGATTGAAGAAAAATGTAGGCGCCAATTTGTGTTGTTTACACGCAAGGCTGATTACTAAAGATTAACGCACTTAGCGAAAACTAATGCTAGTGACTATTTTTGCACTGCGGGATATAATAAATGGTCTAGGGCTCGTGCAACAGAAAAAGCTTTGAAGAAACATGACTTAAGCAGTATACATCCTTCTGCTATGGTTGCGTGGAAAGAAGATTCTTTAAGTATTGAAAATAATCTAGAAATATCGTGCCTTCTTAATAACACTGTCCTTGAAAAGCGACAATATTATGTCAAAATGATTCTTTCTACAATTTTTTTTTTGGCTAAAAATATGCTGCCTTTTCGAGGAAATGGGTTATTTGACGAAGAAAATTAAGAGTCAAGACTGTTTCATTATATGTTTAAAGTTTAAAGACATGACCGAAAAGCACAAAAACTTGAAGATATGTCAAGATGGTATGCCTACCAATGCTGTTTATACATCGTTGCAAATGCAAAATAAAATCATAAATATTATTGCAAATTGTCTCCAAGAAATAAATGTTAATGAGCTAAATCATATTTAGCATTGAAATATTTTCGATTGCATTTCTGTACATTGTTCGTTAGTTTGCTTCAAAAAAGCTGATGAAGTCACATCTAAGGCATTCTTTAAACTTATTATCGGCTGACAGAATTTGGAATTGAGTTCAAAAATATTTTGGGCCAGGGTTATGATGGTGCTGCTGTAATGAGTGGTCGATTAGGTGGACTGCAGAATTGGACACAGGCCTTTTTCAATCGAACAATTCCAAAGGTTCATTCCACCGGTTCAAATCACCACCGTCTTCATGTTATCGTTATCGAAATCGTGAAAAAAAATTATGACTCCCGACTTTTCTTCATCCAAATAAAAAAATAGACGATTTTTTCAGTCGCTTCAAAGTTAAAAAAATGTACGAATAGACCACAGTTTCTCTGCTTTTCGAGCACCTTGTCAGTACATTACAAGGCAATTGTTGTAATTCAAAATGACTTTGAATTACAAAAATTTTATCGTTTTTTCAAGACATCGGAATTTCATCTTGGTGCAGAAGAAATGCTTTTAGCTGTTAGACTGCTGGGTTTTCTTGCAAACTATTGGGAATAATAGAAACAGCAAACAAAATTTTGCAAACATAAAAGTGATCTTTGCAATGAGTCTGCATTAACACAGTGTCTACACTTAGAATGTTTGATTGCATGTGAACTGTCAAATAGAATTTAATGATATCCAGTTTTCATGCTATAAAATTTAGCTGGGCACTTCATCTCATGACATGTCATTTTTAAATTGCTTACATAAGTTTATTGAATTCATAATTTCATCCATTCGTCATTATATTTCTTGTTTTTTCACTTTTTTAATGCTATTGCAATACTTTTTGCTTGACAGCTCATCGCATGAAATATATCTCAAGAAATATTTCAAAAGGCTGTTCAGACTTGCCTCATTTTGACGTCTACTGGCAAAGGGAAAAGCGGGAAGGTGACATGTTACGTGAGGCAAAAATTTTAAAAATTTTAAAAATTTTGCGACTCATTTTGACGTACGTAAGAGTGAAGTTTGTTATGTTGAAATTTTTGCTCTTTTTAGTTTGTTCTGGTGCGAATTAATTTTGTTTATTCATTGTTGTTCGCAAATTTATATTCTTTAAATATTGAAAACTTGAGCATTTAATAATTCAAAGGAAAACAAACGAAAAAAAACAATAAACGCCAAAATGATGCAGCCACAAAGTGAAGCAATAGTTTGTGTGTGAACACCTGATTGCTAACTTATGTCAAAATGAGGCAAGTAAGTCGCCTCATTTGAGGCAAGTGTGAACAGCCTCCAAGAGATAAATTTGATGATATGTGCAATTTCATGAGCAGTACTACACTTGCGATATTGCTCATTAAATTTAATTTGACAGTTCGCATGCAATAAAATAATGCGAGTGTAGACACTGTGTAAGGCGCATTCATTATGAAATAATTGACTCAATTATTTCAGAAATTTATCAACGTTTTGAGAAAAATAATGACGACTTAAAAGCTGTTAACGACTTTTAAGCACAAATTTTAAATTCGATACATTGCAACCATTAAATAAAACTAAATTGTCGTTCCGAGCAGAATTTTCCTTTGTCAAAGCTTTAGTGACCAACGAAAAATGGAAACCTTTATCGCATGTCAAAATCAAGAATAGATTCGATATGACGTTCCTCACTGACCGATTAACGATTGCATGGTTTTATGTTCCTTGGTTTGAAAAAAAAAAAGATTGGGCTCATTGCATTGCAAATAGATGTTATCTATGAATAAATAGTTATTTATTTTCTTATAAATAATCGCCCGCAAGTAATCGTTCCTGGCTACGGCCGTGGTTAGAAAGCTTAATGTTAAAAAATAAAAAATAAAAAATTGTTTTATTTAATAAATTTAATATTTCTTATCAACCTGTCTTTTTTTAACTTTTTTTCATCTTTGATTAAGGTTTAAATAGTTGCGCTGTATTACGCTGTTTTCTTTCATAGTGCATTTGGTTCCGTATTGTATTGGTAACCAGACAAAAAAAAAATAAGTTGCTCCAATTTTGCCCTTTTTAAGAAATTTAAATTTTCATAACGTAGGTGCGTGGCAAAAAAATATTCCATAAACTTTATATTTTTTTTCTTCAGAGTTAAAAGTGCAGTCGCAATTGATAGCTCCATTAAAATCGGCATGTTTCATAACATATGTTGTCTGGTTTATATCAGAATTCTTCAACAAATACGATTTTTGTGTTGATGTGTTGTTTTCCGTGATCATGGTTATATATGTGGAGTATGGAGTCTGCCCTATAATTTCAAGCATGTGGTGCCCCACTTTTACCTCATACAATAAAACACTTTACACAAACTGCTTTACTTGAAATTTAAATTTCAGATTTAAGACTTTATTTTTAAGATTTAAAAAATTATAAAAATTTCTATCAGTTCGTAAAAAAAATCTTATTAAGCTTGTAATATTAAAAATAATGGATTTTGAAAAAGTAGTTTAAATGATTTTTAAAATATCATAGAAAATATATTTTAAATTTGGCTTCATTATTGCAAGAGACAAAAAAGTTACACAATTTTGAAACGCAAAACCGTATTTTTTTAACTTGAAAAAAATTTGTACTGAAAACTAAAATGGATTTTGGAAAAAAGTAGTTCAAGTGATTTATTGAATATCATAGAAAATACATTCCAAATTGGGCTTAAATATTTTAAGAAACAAAAAAGTAACAGATTTTTTAAGCCGAAATCGTATTTTTTTTTAATTTAAAAATAGATTTTGGTGCTAAAAACTAAAATTGATTTAAAAAAAAGTAATTTATATGATTTATTGAATATCATAAAAAATATATTTTAAATTTGGCTTAATTTTTGCCGTAATCGTATATTTCTTAACTTTAAATAAAGTTTTAGTAATAAAAAACAACATGGATTTTGAAAAAAAAATAGTTCAAACGATTTATTGATTATTATAGATAATATATTCCAAGTTTGGCTTAATTATACCAAGAGACACAAAAGTTATAGTTTTTTGAGACGCATGTTTTTCCAGGAGACGCAAAAGTTACAGTTTTCCATCATTAAGGTATGACCCGCGGTTCAAGCCCACAAAAATAACCTTTTTCTAAAATTGCTGTAGCTCAGTCGTTTTTCAATGCATCAACTTTTTTTACGTGAAAGTAGACGTAATTTTCTAACTTTTTCCGTACTTTTTTATGTTTTGATGTTTTTTTATCCCCTCCTCCCAGAGCGATGAAAATAAGTACGTAAAAATTAGAAGGCAAACGGGATGTCGTTTTTCTTGATAACCAGATGTCGTATCGAAATTCTGCGGGCGGCATTTTGTTGGTAATCACGTCAGGCAGGTCCTGAACTAGGATATTTCCAAAATGTAAAAAAAAAATTGACAAAATGGCATGATTTTTAAAAAAAGTTCAAAAAGTAGCTCTTTTTTGGGGGTTTTTACCCCATCCCTCCCCCGGTAGTAGAGTTAGTCCAATTATCCTAGTTCAAGACCTGCCTGACGTGATTATCTACCAAATGCCGCCCGCCGCATTTTCATACGATTTCTGATTCTCGAGAAAAACGACACCCCAGTTCGAAAAAAGTGATTACGAGAAAAACGCATTAAAATTTCATTACTGCATGCACTTCGGCGCGAGTGTAAGGACTGCGCCGAATAAAATTGTCCCATACATTTCTTTCCATACTTTGCTATTCAAAGTTTAAAATTTAAATCTTTTTATCATAGTAGCTTTGAAATAAATATCAGAAAATATTATGCGTTGCTTTAATTTTATGGAAATTTATTTAACGCGAAAATGCCAAACGAACTGGAAGTTCGAAAACGAATTATTAAAATTTTTCAAGAAAATCCCAATTGGTCCTTCCAAAAAAATTGCCAAAGAGGTAGGAACTAATAGAAAAACGATTTCTCGCTTTATACAACACTTTAAGGGGGTCCTCTGGTAATCTATGCCAAATTTTAGCCTTTTTTCAAAATATTGTGGAAAGAGAACGAGTAAAGATATTTTAGTTCCGTTTTTTGTTTTGGGTAGCTTAATTTATTGAAAAAAATACAAAATTTTGAAAAAGTGAATTTATGGACCGTTCAGAAAGTTCTCGGCCTGGTAACGAGGTTCTCCGGAAAAAAGGTGGGTCCAAATTGCGCACGATTCCAAGAGTAAACATCGTCTGAAAAAAAAAATATTCAGTTACTTAGAATGAATGTCCCTATAGCCCCTACCTCGGAAACAAAAATTGAAATTTTTTTAGGGGGGGAGCCGCCACTTTGAAAATGAAAAATCGAATTTCGACCTTTTTTTTTGTAGTCTAGTGTAGAAAAAAAATAGTAAACATTATTTTTTCGGCAAGTTTGAGGTAGGGGCTATAGCGGCGTAAATTCTGCGTCGTTTCATGCCTCATATATCAAAATCGGTCAAAAACTGTTTGAGTTATCGTGCGCAAAGTTTTAAAAAACATGGTTTCGAGAAAAACGCGTTTAAAGTTTTGACTTCAATTTTGAGGCACACAAATGACATTAACACATATTTTTTTAATACAATACTTACGAATATTAATCGGCAATTCCAGCCCCATAAAGTGTGCCTTCCTCCATCTCATAAAACGAGTTTTCCATGGCTTTTTGGGCTCTGCGGGCTGTGCGACCCTCTTTCGATGATGCGTACGTTTTTAGCTCTGAGCGTTGAAGTCGTTTTCCGTCGCGAGATTCAGCACACATCTCGGCTTGTGGGCCGATGACAATACCCATTGTTGACATTATTTTTAAAATACTTGTGAAGCCTTCGTTGAAAATGCAGGTTGCCAGAAAATTTGCGATTTCGACTGTGGTAGCACCACAGTGGATATGTTTCGGCGCAAAGGTCCACAAAAGCGAGTTGAACGATTCGTTACAATTTTGCGTTTCACCTCCAGTGCATCGGTTGAGTAGATCGTCGGATGATAACGCTTCGTATATGGGCTTCATTACTTGCAGAACCTTTCCATCAAGTGGGGCGTACGTGTGGTGAAATGAGGCTAATGAGCCTTCTGCTGCTGACTTTTGATAGGCGCACCAGCTGGACTCACCAGGTGGGCAATACATATGTTGTGGATTACTATCACTTGAACTTTTGTGATAATATGTTGACCATATTTCTTTTCTCATGTTTTCCACAGAGTCCTTATTACGTCGAATAGCAAGTCCATAGTAAGTAGTCAGCTCGCTTATGACTTTGTCTGTCAGTTTGCCAGTGCCTTTTCCACCGATGCCTTTGTTTTCTTTTTTGGCCTTGCGCAGCCGTGTGCCCATGCGTTTTTGCACGTGAGCGATGCACTCCTTTTTTGTAACAACGGGGTCGCCGTTATACGGATCAAGGTCTATAATGGCCTTGAAGGTTTTGCTGTTGCCATCGCCAATATATTTTTCATATTTTATGCCATATTTTTCGATCGATGAGGCAAACATTTCCTTCACGGCATCTACCTCCATCTTGCCCGCACTCCCACTGTGGTTGTTTGTGCATGTTTTCTGGTGCGATTCGTACCATTCTTCGAAGTCTGCAGAGTCATTTTTTTCCCCACATTTTGCATGCCTGGCAAAGGCTTGATTTGACAACGGAGTCAACCACTTTTTTGGTATGTTTACCGACGAGCGTAGTGACACCAAAAAGAGACGAGAATCCCCGTTTTTTCCAGGTGCCATCCTCTGAAACGGTCAGCACTGAGGAGTCACAGTCAGGATTTTTTTCATTCTGCTGTTCCTGCTCTTCTTTAACCGCATTCAACAGGCACTGCTTGTAAACTGCTTTAGCAGACACATGCATGTTTTTCAAGGTGCCATAGTACGCATCAAGGCACAATCCTTGGCATATGTCCATTAATCCGCAGAACATATTAATACCTTCTCTCCCTATTCCAAGCAATCTCATGGCAAATATCAACCGGCGATTTACAACAAAAGATTTACCGACCACCGGCGAAGAATTAATATACTGTGTAGCTTAACATTGGCACTGCAGACTCACTTTGAAGCCGACTCCACGCATACATGTTTTTCCAAATCGAATTTTTTGTTTACATTGGGCGCAGATAACCAGAGCAGCAAGCGTTTGGAAAAATGAAAAAATTCCAAGAAACAGAACTGGAGGTTGTTTTCGATGATGACTTCATTGTCTTGCGTTTTCTTCAATTTTTTATTATTTTGACGAAAACATACCTACACAAAAATGCCTGTATCTCCTAAACTATTTCGAATTTTGAAAAATCCTTTTGGGAAAATGTTTTTGAGTATCTGAGCAATAGAAATATGAAAAAAAAAAATCGAAAAAAAAATTTTCGGATTACCAGAGGACCCCCTTAAGGAAGAATTGAGCACTGATCGAAAGACTGCTTCTGGCAAAGAAAGGGTCCACATGATCAGGTCAAGGCAAAGAAAGTGGTAACTCTCCTAAAGAAATATCCATGCATATCGGGAAGGAAATTGGCAAGGAAGGCTGAATGTTCAGAAATTTTTGTGCGCAGAACAAAGAAAAATGCTGAGCTTAAGACGTACAAAGTTCAGAAAGTTCCAGATAAAAACGCCGTAAAGAACGAAACCGAAAAAAAGAGCTCAAAAGCTGAAATAAAATTTTGTTGATAAATTTGAATTTTGCATAATGGACGACGAGACTTACGTTTTAGCTAAATTTTCCCAGCTTCCTGGACAAGAATTTTATACGGCCGATTCTCGGGGAAATGTTGCATAAAAATTTAAAGCCAAAAAAGTGGAAAAATTTCCAAAGAAGTTTCTGGTATGGCAGGCGATTTGTAGCTGCGGCAAAAGAAGCAAATCATACGTAACATCCGGCACAATTACTGGCGATATATACATTAAGGAATGTTTGCAAAAAAGACTGCTGCCATTCTTACGTCAACATGAAGTGTCCACGTTTTTTTGGCCTGACCTTGCTTCATGTCACTACAGCAAAGCGGCCTTAGATTGGTTCCAACGGAATGAAGTAGTTTTGGTGCCTAGAGATGCTAATCCACCAAACTGCCCAGAACTTAAACCGATCGAGAGATACTGGGCTTTAGTTAAAAGGGAAGTCAAAACAACTAAAAAAAAAGGCCAAAAACCTTCAAGACTTCCAAAGAAAGTGGAACCTAGCAGCTGTGAGGGTGTCGGACGCTACCATTAAAACATTAATGGAAGGCTTTCGTGAAAAATTAACATTTTATATTAAAAACTAAAAATTTCTAATATCTCATAATTTGTATGTTATCTGAATAGAATTTGAAAAATAAACTCTTTATTTTATTTAAATCGGACAACTAGTTTAAGAGATTTTATCATTTTTGTATGGGACAATTTTATTCGGCGCAGTCCTTATATACATAAATAGCTCTGTAACTCCAAAAATAGTTCGAATTTTAAAAAATTCTTTTAATCATTATTTTTGAAGACATTTATGAAAAAAAAATCGAAAACAATTTTTTAACCGCAGGTCATACCTTAAGCTTAGGAACGAAAATTTTTAGGCGAAATTTCACCCCGCGAAATTTTGGTGAAGTTGGTTTTAAATGTACGGGACTTTTGTGGAAAAAAACAGCATTGTTTGAACTATTTTAGGTTACAATATCTCATTAACCAGATGTGATAGGCTAAATCTGAAATCAGATTCAGATTTACAGCCTTATTCTGGCAAATTAACAAATTTTAACCAGTATTTTGAATATTTCTATGTGTTTGTTGTTTTCAATACAAAATTTAAAGCTCAAAAAACAAAATTTTTTAATGAAATTGTCAATAACTGAAAAGCAATTTTTATCAACATTTTTTTGCTTTGAGCTTCAAATTTTGTTTTCAAATAACAATATTACAACAAACACATAGAAATATTCAAAATACTGGTTAACAATTTGTTAATTTGCCAGAATAGGGCTCTAAGACTACGTGGCTATCCAACAAAATACTAATTTTTATTTATCCTTACTGTTTCTAATGCTTTAATAACTTATTTTAAAACTGAACGCAGACTTTTTGGTTGCAGTATTTACCCGTTGCTCCCGTTATCTCAAAAATGAAATGAAAAATCTGGATTTTTGTTTTTGCTTGAGAATTAAAAATTCTCTCAATTTTCAATTTTTTTTCTAGTTCCAGCCATAGTGACTAATAATATTCTTGGCTGTTATTTTTCAGATAAATAAGAGTCAAAATCTACAACACCACCCAGGCCCTCCATGAGTGGGTCTCATTGTGTGCCATTTTGAACATGATCAACAATTTTTTAAATTAAAAAAAAAATTTTTTTATGATGAATGAGTGTTATAATAGACCTTAAACGTTTAAATATCGTTGTTCAATATTTTAACCTTTTAAAAAATCCTAAAAATACCTTAACTTTTCGAGCGCTAGACCACCGGTCTTGCCTTCAGAGGCTGCGATCCTCGCTAGAAGATCAAATCCATTTCACGCAATTTTTTTTTCCAGTATGCCACTGACAGTGGCGTAGATAGCTTTTGGTTGTGGGTGGGGTCCTAAAAAAAGGATACTTTTGAATTCCTGATTACATGACTGTTTTGTGAGTACGTCGAAAAACAGTACACGGAGATAATTATTTTGCTTGAATCAAGCAAATTAGCAAAACTTTGCTCAATCACCGTGTGATTTTAGAAGAAGATTGCTAAATTGTAATCACTCATGTATATAGGAAAAAGCAAAATTTTGATTTAATTCAAGCAAAAGATTGCTAAATTATTATAAACTGCAAAAGCAAATTTCTACTTAATTCAAGCAAATATTTGCTAAGTTATTATAAACTCAAATAGCAAATTTTTACTTAATTCAAGCACATTTCTTCTAAGCACACGTGCACACGCTTATTTTTAATGAAGAAAATTAGGCGACGATAGGTTAACAACTGCGATGGTCGAATGGATAAACCCATGCACTTACTCTCACGCGGCCGAGATTCAAGTCACCCAATAGTGGTAATTTTTCAATATAATTTAATTTAAATAATTATTTTACTTAAAAAATATGCTAGCTTTCAGCAAAAACTAATCAAAATTTGCTATTCCAATTTATAATTACTTAGCAAATATTTGCTTGAATTAAGTAGAAATTTGCTTTTACAGTTTATAATAACTTAGAAAAATTTTGTTTGAGTTTTATCAAAAATTTGCTTAGTTATTATAAGCTGAATAGCAAATTTTAATAAGTTTTTGCTGAAATCTAGCATAATCTTGAAGTGGCTGAGATTCAAGCTCAAGTTTTGCTTAACCACAATACAAATTAAGCAAACAGTTTTCTCCGTGTAGGTAGGTAAAAAATGATGGGCTTGTTGAAATGACTTTTAACAACACCGAATTTCTGGAAATGAAATTCATGTGAAATAAGGTGCAATGAAAATTATATCTCGAGTAATTGTTGACCGATTAAGAAAAATTAAACACTGACCTGAATCAAGTTTTGCTAACTAACTTGAGAAAAAGAAGAATTTTTGGCAATATATGTACATTTGGATTCGTTATAATCTTAATATTAGAATCAATTCACAATAACGTGAGATATTTGGTAATGTTTTCATGACTCTGGGAGGGGTGCAGACCCGCGGACCCTCCCCATTTATACGCCACTGGCCTCAGATAACTACAGATAATCTTTCATGAAAAGTATGTTTCTTAGGCTCTGTTCTGTTCTGTTCTCGTTCTGTTAACCGATTTCACATTGGATATGTGGAAATCAGTAGATACAACTCAATTGTTATCATCTGAGATGTTATGAAGAAGGACTATATAGCCAATGAACGTCCAACGTATCTCAATAATTAAAAATTTGAAGTGTGACTATTTATGTGAAATTTTTGTTTTGAAAAGTATACAGGAAAGTAAAACTGAGTACAGGGATTTGAAGATAAGAGATAAAAGTATATGTTTTTGTACTCAATTCTTGTTTTTAATTTTTTTTATAACGAAAATAATACTTTATAGTATGAGCATTATTAGTATTAGTATTGGTATTAGTATTAGTATTAGTATTAGTATTAGTATTAGTATTATTATTAGTATTAGTATTAGTATTAGTATTAGTATTAGTATTAGTATTAGTATTAGTATTAGTATTAGTATTAGTATTAGTATTAGTATTAGTATTAGTATTAGTATTAGTATTAGTATTAGTATTAGTATTAGTATTAGTATTAGTATTAGTATTAGTATTAGTATTAGTATTAGTATTAGTATTAGTATTAGTATTAGTATTAGTATTAGTATTAGTATTAGTATTAGTATTAGTATTAGTATTAGTATTAGTATTAGTATTAGTATTAGTATTAGTATTAGTATTAGTATTAGTATTAGTATTAGTATTAGTATTAGTATTAGTATTAGTATTAGTATTAGTATTAGTATTAGTATTAGTATTAGTATTAGTATTAGTATTAGTATTAGTATTAGTATTAGTATTAGTATTAGTATTAGTATTAGTATTAGTATTAGTATTAGTATTAGTATTAGTATTAGTATTAGTATTAGTATTATTAGTATATTAAGATAGCTTTTAAGCTATCCAAAAAAATTTTATATCTTGAGTTACCAACATATACGTTGGACGAATCGATATCAATTTAAGCTATGAAGATATCTTGTCTCTTGTGGAATTTAAGACCTTCACCTGATTGCTTGTCCCCCTGTAGTAACTATATTTTGGATTTGTTATCGTTTCCTGACGTAATTCCCTAACTGAAGCTACCTTTTTGACTTTGGTCAGTTGAGTCATTTATTTAATATAGTAATAAAAATAAAATGCTTGCTTCTTCCAATTTTAATGTTAATTTTATTATTATTCTACAACGGACATATGATAAAAGCCTTAAAAAATTTGAATTTTTGATAAAACTTTGGAAAGTTTAATTAAAATTAAAACGAAAAGTTTATCCATAAACTCGGACTGAAATTTTTATGGTTCAATTTTATTTTAATGTTTGTCCACATATAATTTAATGACTATGAATTTTCAATCTTAATGGTCGTAGTGGCAGAAAAACTTGGCGCCAAACCAAAACATAACCATAACAACTGCGTTATTGAAAAACTAAAAACGTACATAAAACTAATTTTACTCTTATTGCCTATAATGGAGTGAGCTGAGAAACAAAATGGCAGGAAAGCAAAATTTAGAAGCAGTAAGAAAAAAATTCAATGACCGGACAAAATTGCAAACATGTCGCCAACATTGGCCAAGCTAGCAAACAAATTCAAATAACTACTTGTATGAGCACAATAAAAAACATGAAGCCTTTTTGGAAAACATGGCCAAAAAAACTAATTGAAAGAACGTAAGAAAAACTAGGCCTGTATTTATGTGCATGTGAATGGATGCAATGTTATGCAGAGGAGTATTCGGTAAGGCGAAGAAGCTTTAAGAGGAAATTCATTAGATGCTAAAGAAACCGATAAAAAAACCACACGACGCGACAAACTGAAATGACTGACTTTGCCTAGCAGGCTGTCAGTGTGAGCAACTGACCTATGAACAGAGTGCCTATTTCTTATAGTACACATTTTTAAAATTTTTTTATGATTCTCATATAAATTTTAAACAACCATTTTGGCGACAAGTTGTTTTTAGCTATTCTTCCAGAACATTGTGTTGATTTAAACACGTATGCATTTTTTTCAGTGTACATACATACATGATGATATGTTGGTACATTAATGTTGGCACTTACCGACACTTTGGTGGGGCACAAAATGAAATTAGAATTTATTAAGACATCAAAAATCATAACTGGTTTTTTGAAAGTGAATCTATCTATCTATGTATCTATATCTATGTATTGTGGTGGCAAAGTGCTGAAAAGGATACATAAAGAAAAATACACATCATACAGATAAGAGGACACAGCCAAGCACAGCAGACAGACAAACACACACACACTCTCAAGAATCATGCCGGAAACTGGTTTAATATAGCATAAACGATGACAAAACGACCAACATGACAGGAAGTTGCGGTTTTGGTTTAATGGCTGCCATCTTTAGGAATGAGCAGTAGCATGAGGTTTCTTGTATAAGTGCATGTGTTTGTGTCTGTCTAGCTGTGATGCTTGATGCAACAGTGCTTTGATGCTTTAGTGTTGTTGGGTAGAGCAATTTTATTATGCCAAAAAGAAAATAAATAACGTAACTGAAAATCACGTTTCTTCGTTACTGAAGCAAATATAAAATTTTTTCTCAATGTTAGTAGATTTTACGAAATAACAAAAGTATCTCATTAGAGGTGCTGCACAATAGGAAAAACATAACAAAAACGCTCGCATTGGAGCAAATACAAAAGTTATGGGGAATGATTTTGTTTTCTTCGCGTTTCGTAATTTACACATATTACTGCTTCTAAAAACATATTTTAGCAAACACTAACAGCCCTATTGTGGCAAATTAACAAATTGTTAACCAGTATTTTGAATATTTCTATGTGTTTGTTGTTTTCAAATTTAAAGCTCAAAAAACAAAATTTGTTAATGAAATTGTCATTAACTGAAAAGCAATTGACAATTTTTATCAAAATTTTTTATTTTTGAGCTTCAAATTTTATTTTGAAATAAAAAAATTACAACAAACACATAGCAATATTAAAAATACTGGTTAACAATTTATTAATTTGCGAGAATAGGGCTGTAAATCTATGAAAATATGTATTTTTTTCGAATGTTAAATTTTTTTGTTTCCAATAACCTGTTACTTTTTCAAATCAATTCAATGAAATCAATAAAATTACATCAGTTTGCAGTCCTTTAGTGAAGTTATCAATAACATGGTTACAAATGATTGTAAGGTTAGTTAAGGTTGATATACCCGAAATAAAACCTGTTGTTGCTGGGATATTTAATTTTTTACGAGAAAGACAAGTTTATTATAGACAATTTTTTCAAAAACTTTAGGTATACAAAGAAGCTTACTGATAGGCCTATAGTTACAGATATCTTGCTTAGAACCGGATTTATAAATCGGATCAATGAGTGATACTTTCCACTCGTTCAAAAAGACCCCAGTAGATATCGATTTATTAAAAATTTGTAAAAGAGGTAACGTCACTGACTCAGCACAGGTTTAACATTCAGGACTCAACACTGCGACTACGCGTACTGTGATACAATTTGGTCAAAAACAGAAGACGGGATTGAGATTTTGAATGATGCAATATCTTTCGGCATTTTGGATTCAAGTTTATAACATGCTACAGTTCTAGATGCTAAAGCACCCTTTTATGAATATATGAGAGTGTTCTCCGCCAATCTTCACAAAAATATAAGTTTTCGGTCCGGTCTTATAATAACAACCAATTCACATGGCTCAGTGGCGAACGTAGCCTAGTGGGTAGAGTGCGTGCGCCCTAAGCTAAAGAACCGCGGTAGCCCGGGTTCAATTCCAGCTCAGACAGAAAGTTTTTTTTCAATTGAATTAATTTTTCTGTTCGGTCGTCACCTCTCTGCAGACAATGGCAAACCTCTGAGAGTAAAAATTGCCATGTAAAGCTTCTTGAAAACATAAGCCGTTCGCAGTCGGCATAAAACACGTAGGTCCAGTTCTCGATCATTTGTGATGAAACATTTAATAACACGCACAACCCAATTGATCAATAGAAGGTCAATTTGGCAGGTCAATGTCCTGCCAAGGGCTGAAATGACCAGTTTATTTTTTATTTAAATCAAGAAAATCGTAGCTAGAAGGTAAGAAAAAGATTTTATAACTGATAATTTAGAAGTTTTTGTTCATAAACCCAATTCCTTTAATGTTTAATTTCGGTGTACTTTAAAAAGTACAATAGGCAAAAGCCCTATCGAAAACTGAAAATGTTGCCGCAGAAAATTTTTAAAGGTTCAAAGTACTTCAATGGTCTCCAGGAAGCTATCGACTGTTTATTAAGCGAAGAAAAAGAAAATTCTGTAAACCAATCCCTTACAATAATTCTACCAAACCATTTCCATTTCACACTGTTACAGAATCGCAAGTCCCAAGTGTGCACGAAATTTCGTGTACTATTTGTCAAGAGACCCTGTCGTGTACGCAACTGTTTTGCAAAATATCATCAGTAATATGAAATAAGAATAATAATTTTTACATATATATATTAAGGGTGACCTTATTTTTCTAAATTACTTTTCTTAAAAATAATTAAAATATCAAATTGTAAGTAATCGTAAATTATTTAACCGACCCTCAAAGCGATTTAAATTTAAAATTGAAAAATATATATACATTTTTTTGACTTTTTACTTATTATTCGATTGTTTGCACATAAAACCTTATTTGTGCCTAAAACTGGTATGCACTTTGCGTTCGTTATTTAATTGTCCCTAAATATATAGGTCACCCTTAATATATATATGTATATAAAACTACTTACAGCTGCGGTCAAAATAATAGTAGCGCCCTTATATTCATACATGTTTGGATAAATAATACTAGTATACGAATTTCGGATCCGGTAAGTCCATTTTCATTCCTATATGTACTTTCAACACTCGTTCCAACTCCGTACTCAGTATCCTCCTATATTGTAAAACTTTCAAGATACAGGGTGTTTTACGGTTTTGGTACGTGTTTAGTATTATTAATCTAGAATCTAAACTACTCACCATAAAATAAAAAATAATATTTTGTATTCTAGAAAAAATATCAGATTTTTCATAAGTATATCAATCGCTTTCGTGTCATGTGCCGTAGCGGAGAAAAAATTTTGAGATTATCCAAAAAAATTTCTACAAATTTTCTATCTTTTGTTTTAGCGGAGCTGTTACTGTCCAAAGTTAGAATTTAAAAAAATACTGTTGATTAAGTGTATTTTTACATGAAAAAAAGACATTTTAAATTTGGACGGTTACAGCTCCGCTAAAACAAAAGATACAAAATTTGTTGATATTTCGTTGAGTAATCACAAAATTTTAACTCAGCTGCAGCACATGACACGAAAGTGGTTGATATATTGATGGAAAGGTTGATATTTTTTCTAAAATAAAAAAAATTATTTTTTATTTTATGGTGAGTAGTTTAGATTCTAGATCAATAATACTAAACACGTACCAAAACCGTAAAACACCCTGTATCTTGAAAGTTTTACAATATAGGAGGAAACTGAGTACGGAGTTGGAACGAGTGTTGAAAGTACATATAGGAATGAAAATGGTCTTACCGGATCCGAAATTCGTATACTTGTATTATTTATCCAAACATGTATGAATATAAGGGCGCTACTATTATTTTGACCGCAACTGTACGTACTTACTTAGTTGGCGCTACAACCGTATGTCGGTCTTGGCCTCATCTAAGAATTTGCGCCAGCCATTTCTGTCTTTCGCTTGCTGGCGCCAGTTGGAAATTCCAAGCTTCGTCAGGTTGTCCTCTACTTGGTCTTTCCAACGAAGATGCGGTCGTCCTCTTCTGCATTGACCGCCGCTGGGTACCAAATCGAATGTTTTCTTCACTGGAGCATCGTGTTTCATGCGCTGAATATGAACAAGCCAGAGAAGCCGCTCGATTTTAATGCGCTTGACTATGTTGATGTCAGCTTACAGCTAGCTAATACAGTTCATCATTCCACCGTATTCGGTACTCGCCATTGACGCAGATTGGTCCGTAGATCTTACGAAGAATCTTTCTCTCGAATGCTCCTAAAGTCTTTTCATCTGAACTGCTCAGCGTCCAGGTTTGTGATGCATAAAGTAGGACGGGCATGATGAGCGATTTATAGAGCGTGATTTTCGTTCGTCGAGAGAGGGCTCTGCTTCTCAATTGCCTACTGAGCCCAAAGTAACACCTGTTGGAAAGAGTTATTCTTCGTTTGATCTCAATGCTGATGTCGTTGGTTGAATTAATGCTGGATCCCAGATAAACGAAGTTCTTCACAACCTCGAAGGAGGTATTGTCAACGGTAACGTGGGTTCCTAGACGCTTGGACTGTTCGTTTGTTGACACTAAGTATTTCGTCTTATCTGCATTCACTGCCAGACCCATTCGACTTGACTCTCTTTCTAGTCCGGAAAATGCTGCACTGACTTCGCGCGTATTATGGTCAATGATATCGATGTCATCAGCATACGCAAGCAGCATAACACTCTTGTAGAATATTGTGCCACTACGTCTCAGATCAGCAGCTGGGATGATCTTTTCCATCATTAGGTTGAAAAAGTCGCACGATAAGGAATCACCTTGTCTGAAACCTCGTTTGGTAATAAATGATGGGGAGAGGTCATTCCCGATTTTAACTGCGCTGCTGGTGTTGCTCAGTGTCATCCTGCAAAGTCGTATTAGTTTTGCAGGAATACCAAATTCAGACATGGTGGAGTACAGGTGCTTCCTTATTGAGCTGTCGAAGGCGGCTTTGTAGTCGACAAAAAGATGGTGGGTGTCGACTTGTTTTTCTTGAGTCTTCTCCAAGATTTGTCGTAGCGTGAAAATCTGGTCGATGGTGGACTTTCCAGATCTGAAGCCACACTGATAAGGTCCGATCAGTTCGTTTACAATGGGCTTCAATCTTTCACATAAAACGCTCGACAGGACCTTATATGCGATATTAAGAAGGCTTATCCCACGGTAATTGGCACAGATAGTTGGATTGCCTTTCTTGTGTATTGGGCAGAGCACACTGAGACTCCAATCGTTCAGAATGCATTGTTCCGACCATATTCTGCATAGAAGCTCGTGAATACATTTAAGTAGAGCTTCGCCTCCGTTCTTAAACAGCTCAGCAGGTAAACCATCAGCTCCCGCGGCTTTGTTATTTTTATAGCTGTCAGAACTTCATCATAGTCGGGCAGCGGAACCTCAACGCTGTCATCCAAAACTAGGGTTTCCGGAATATCATCTCTATTGGCGGGATTGTTGTCAGCGTCGCCATTTAGAAGCTTAGAGAAGTGTTCCCTCCATAACGTCAGTGTACTCTGCATATCTGCCACTAGATTCCCGTTTTCATCTTTGCAGGAAGAGGCCCCGGTTTTAAAACCATCGGCAAGGCGTCTTATTTTTCGAAAAATTTTCGGGCCTCATTCCTGTCACCATACATCTCAATCTTCTCCTGCTCGCGTTTTTCTGCCTCTCTTTTTTTCGCCTGAAAATACGTCTCTCTTTCCTCCTCTTTTCTTTGTATCGCTCCTTAGCAGCGCGCGTTACAACCGACTACAGGGTGGCTTTGTAGGTGTCGTCTTTCTCTGCAGTGGCGTCGCGACACTCCTGGTCATACCACTGGTTTCGGCAAGGGCGATGGTAGCCAATCACCTCTTCAGCAGCCGCACGCATGGAGTTGGAAATGTGTGTCTACTGCGCGCATATATCATCGATTGCAGAAGTGCTTTGAAGCAGGAGTGAGAGTCGAGTGGCGAAAGCATCGGCTGTCTGTTTCGATTGCAGCTTGTCGACGTCTAGCTTTCTCTGTGTAGGGTTGCGTGTATTCTTAGCTGCGCACAGACGTGTACGGATCTTGGCTGCAACAAGATAGTGATCCGAGTCAATGTTTGCACCACGGATCGTGCGTACATCCAATACACTGGAAGAGTGCCTTCCGTCGATCAAAACGTGATCAATTTGATTCTTGGTTTTTTGATCAGGGGACATCCAGGGTGGCTTTATGAATATTGAGATGCTTGAATCTAGTGCTACTTACGACCATGTTTAGTGCTGCGGCGAAGTCAATCAGCCTCATTCCGTTATCGGAGGTGTTGTCGTGGAGGCTGAACTTTCCGACTGTTGGACCAAAAATATTTTCTTTGCCCACCTTAGCGTTGAAGTCACCAAGCACGATTTTTACGTCGTGACGGGGGCAGCGCTCGTAAGCATTTTCAAGGCGCTCGTAGAAAATTTCCTTGATCTCATCGTCCTTGTCGTCTGTTTGAGCGTGCGCACATATAATTCTTATATTGAAAAATTTAACCTTGATGCGGATTATGGCAAGTCGTTCGTTCACAGGTGTGAATCGCAGGAATTGGGCCGTAGTCTCTTGCCAACTACAGATCCACATCCAAACTCGTGCTTCTCCGCATGGCCGCTGTAGTAGATATCACAGGGTGCATGCCGAATGCAACCCTGTCCCTTCCATCGCATTTCTTGGATAGCAGTGATATCAGCTTTGTATCTTTCCAAGACATCAGTCAGTTGGATAGAGGCACCTTCCAGGTTCGGACATTCCAGGTGCATATCCGTAAATTATTATCAGTTTTTCATTTGCGGAGGTCGTCATCAGATTTGGGGATCAGTTTTCTTCTTTTCTTAGTTGTTTTCATTGAAATGGGTTTTTACGGGTGGGCTTCAAACCCAACGCACAACCTGTTTTAAGCCTAGGGGGCCCGCCGCTCAGATTAGCCGCCAAACTAACGGTTGTCAGTTTTGACGTTGCCCAGGAAACACCACGTGGAGGTTTGAGTCGACTTGAGGCGATTTTACAAAGATTATGCTGGCCTCGCCAGGTTGAGACAGTCATACATGTTACATTGTTACATCGCTCCCAGTTTCCCGGGGCTGAACGGCTGAACGGGTTTGTTCAGTACCGACAAATTATGGCACATGCTTTGCCGCATTCGTGCTTTTCTGGACTGCTTATGCCAATGCACTTGCTTTTTTGCCCTGGTACTGACTTCCTGTGGGTGCATTAGACTATCTGCATTAATCTGTATCACGAAGCAGCACACCAACGACTAGCAAGACACAAGCGCGTCGGAAGCGAATTTCATCTGGGGGGGCAGTACAAATGGAGGGCAGTACAAATGGTGGTGCAAAAAAAGTTCACCAAAATTTCTTCACATGAAACATGAAGAAGAGAGAAAGAAGAGGAAAATATATAATACAAAAATATTATCGTTGTAAAAAAAACTGATATTTTGAATAACTTTTCCTTTTAAATTGTTTATCTAGCTAAAAAAGTGCGGGGGCAACTGCCCCCTTTCCCCCCGCTTCCGACGCCAATGGCAAGACACGAGAAGCAATACTTTTTTCTATACGAAATTCTATTGCTTCTCGTGTCTTGCTTGTCGTTGGTGTGCATTTTCGTTAGACAGAATAAAGCAGTAAATCTTTGCCCAATACATTTTGCAAAAGTATCTCAGATCCTCCCTCCGCAGGCAGATTCTGAATACAGCATATTTGAAGGTTACGAAGGATGAAAAAAAATTGTACACTTAATTGCAAAATTGTACGCTTAATCCAACTGTGTACTTATTTATTTGATAACGGTTTAATTTGTTATAGAATTCAGACCGCAGACCTGAAATTTGATAATTTTTTAACATTTTTTTAATATAATCGTCTGCCACGTCATGGTATGTGACACCATCAAAAAAAATGTATGTGCATTGAAGACAATTTCATTACCTTTCTTGCTAAACCAAAAAACACATTTAAAATTTTTTTTTTAAACTTTCGAAATAATTTTTTTTTACAAGTCGAGGCATCTTAAAAAAAATTCCAATTGTACCCCCAAAAAAGTTAACCCCCATAAAAGTTACCCCAAAAATTAACCCCCAAAAAAATTAACCTTGGTCTATTTTATGATGATTTCCAAAATATTTTGGCTCTTACGATAACCTTTAGTGAGCTTAACCATTATGCAAAAACCTCCAAGAAAAAATTTTAAATTGTCAGAAATATTAAGCTGAGAATATTGTCTGATCCAAAGAAATTCTGGGGTTTCATAAACACCAAAATAAAATCTGATGGATTCCCTTCATCATTTAAGAATTCTGACGGATTTACTGACGATCCCGTTATAATTTGTGGCCTATTTGCCACTCTCTTTAAAGAGTCATTCTGTTCAGACTCTTTTAATCCTTATGAAGATTATTTTGAATATATGAACTCTACACCCAGGGTTTCGTTGGACCCTATATCTTTTAATTCTGAGGATATTTTAAAGTATATTGGATCGATCGAAGAAGATTTTAATGCTGGATCTGACGGAATTCCTGCCGCAGTGTTAACGCAATGTGGTTCCGTTCTAAGCCAACCACTCTCCATATTGTTCAATAAATCAATTAGGGAATGTAATTTTCCACTTTTTTGGAAAAAATCTTTAATAAGTCCTATTTATAAAAAAGGTTGTAGAAATGATGTAAACAACTATAGGCCTATCGCTAAACTCTCATCGATTCCAAAACTTTTCGAGCGGCTCGTGTATGATCGTGTGAAGATTCATTGTGGGAGGGTCATAACAACTCGTCAGCATGGATTTGTTACTGGCAGATCCACTGTGTCTAATCTCTTCGATTTTACAACATTCTGCTTAAATTCAGTTTATTCTGGTAACCAGGTCGATTGTATTTACACTGATTTTAGTAAAGCATTTGATAAACTACCACACAAATTAATTATATTTAAACTAAAGTTAATGGGTTTTCCAAAATTTTTTGTAAGCTGGATTCAATACGATTTCGAGGTGTGTTGTCTGCTGAATTTATTGCTGCTCAAGGTAGCCACCTTGGTCCACTTCTGTTTATTTTAACCATTAATGATGTAACCCACATCATCAAATACTCTCATCTGCTCATTTATGCAGATGATATGAAAATATACAGAACAGTAGATTCTAAAGACAATTCAGTTCTACTCCAGTCTGATTTGAAATCCTTTGAAATTTGGTGTTCTAAAAACAATATGTTTCTTAATCCAGATAATTGCCAAACTATGACCTTTTCGCGAAAAAGGAATAATTTAATTTTTGATTATACGATAAAAGATACGGCTTTAAATCGTGTAGATTCTGTCAAAGATCTTGGTATATGCATGGATTCTAAGCTATCGTTTAGCGTTCATATTGAAAGCATTTGTAAAAAAGCGTCTTCTATGCTCGGTTTTATAAAACGCTGGGCCAAAGAATTTAATAGTATGATTGCAACTACAACGCTGTATTATTCAATAGTTCGTCCTCACTTGGAGTATGCAAGTCAAGTTTGGTCTCCAAGTTACAATGTACATGTTGAACGAATAGAAAGAATTCAAAAACGTTTTGTTCGGTTTGCTCTAAGGTGCTTAAGTGGAACTGACACTTTAAATCTTCCTCCTTATGAGGATCGTTTAAAACTATTAAAAATGCAATCCTTAAATGAGAGAAGGAAGTCTGCAGATATCGTCTACTTACACCAACTCATAACTGGTGTTTTCGATTCACCGGAACTCCTAACTCTTATACATTTTAACACTAACCGTAGAAGCAGTAAAAACGATAACAATTTAATTTACTTACCTTTTAGTAGCACAAATTACAGGGTAGCCCTTATTCAAAGCGCCCATCTGGCAACACTGTAACTTTCCGCAGTGATGCCAAATCGACTAATGACATACCGCGTTTGAAGCGTCATTCCAAGCAAATGTTTACAATGGAACAGTACACGCCACGCGAACGCTCTAAAATTGTTGAAATTTACATTCAACAAAACAAGTCAATAGTGAAAACTCAACGTGCTGAAAACTCATGAGCGATGAAGCTCATTTTCAGTTGAACGGAACGGTAAACAAACAAAATTGACGTATTTATGCCACTGAAAATCCACAAGAGATTCAAGAGGTACCTCTTCACGATGCAAAAGTCACTGTTTGGTGCGGCGTTTGTGCTAAAATGCTCATTGGGCCTTTCTTTTTCGAAGATGATAATGGCCACAGAGTTACTGTCAATCAGGAGCGTTATCGCGATATGATAAACAATTTTTTCATGCCAATCGTTCGTCGAAAGCGTATCAGGCACTACTGGTTTCAACAAGACGGCGCGCCACCACACACAAGCCGCACTACAATCGATTTTTTGAAGCAATTGTTCCCTGGCCGTTTGATGTCAAAAAATGGTGATTTCGATTGGCCGCCAAGATCACCAGATTTAACGCCTCCAGACTTCTTTTTGTGGGGTTATTTGAAACCAAAGGTTTACGTCAACAAGCCAAAGACCCTAGAAGAGCTGAAAACCAACATCCGTCAAGAATTAACCGCCATTCCCATCGAAATGTTGAAGAAAACCATGGAAAATGCTGCAAAACGGGCACAATATGTCGTAGAGGCCAATGGCGACCATTTACGAGATATCATATTCAAGAAATAATGTAAGCAAATCTACTTGAACCCAATTAAATGATATTCATGACGAACAGACAAAAAATTGTGGTTTCTTTGATTTATTTAAAAATAAAATGGGTGCTTCGAATATGGACAACCCTGAATATGGCTACTGCTTCTTTACATCGCATGATTACCTTTGTTAACAACTGTAGCTTTTTTGATGTTAACTTATCGAAAGGTCAACTCAAAAGTAGATTGAAAACTAATGATTAGATCTATGATTAGATCTAATGTATGATTAGATCTATGTTAACGCATGGTTAGTTGTTATGTCTTGTGTTGTCCCTGAGCCCAACCCATATTTTGGTGGGTAAATTTTTCTCACTTTGGATTGTTTTGGACCACTTTTATCTATGTATATCGTTGAGATATTTCAATGATATTAAGTTGGTTCTTAAGATAGTCTAATGAGGAGAAAGTGCGAAAAAGCTGTAGTAGCTGAACTCTATTGTTATTGCATGTTAAAAAAAAAAAATATTATAGGCCGAAAAAGCTCTTAAAATTTGCTTAAAAAAACTATTGCAATCAGATTAAGATAATTTTGTTTTGTAAAAAAAAATATTTGGAAATTAAATAAAAAAAAATTGCAATAAAGTTTTGGGTACAAAAAAGATAATGAAATTGTCTTTAATGTGAACTATTTTTTTTCGTTGATGTAATGATGCTGTCTGGTCACAAGAAATAAGTCGAACAAAATTGAAAGGTTTTGTCTGCGACTATATCGGATATATTTTTTGTGGATCTCACGACTCGCCGGTTTGTCCAGTCGTCCTCCAATCGTCCAGTTGATTAAATACTTCTTCGCGCAAAAATAAAAAACCAGCCAAACAATCATCCAGCAACATGACCTTTTGAATATGGGAAGGTGTCGCTGTTCATACCATATCTCGACTCATTTAAATAAAGTGTGCACAGAAGTTTTGTTCCAGAGAAGAAAGAGAAGCTTAATGATGATTTTTCAAACCGCTTTGCTGAAGATTCGCGCAGATGAATACTTTGATTTCCGCTTTTGTCAAATCGCGTTTAGTTCAATATCATTTCTATATTTGAAAAAAATAATTTTATTTATCAGCTACATGAAAAAATAATTTTACGGCCCCCTTAATAAAATCCTTGCTACGCTCATGTATTAAGGCCGTTTCCTAAAATGCAAATATTTTAAAAACTAGCAGCTAAATTTTTCTAAATGAACTATCTATGAGATTAAAACTTATCAACAAATTCAATTTGTATGGCGTAATTTTTGGCATTCCATCAAAATATAAGTATTAAAAATAACTAGTAAACTGTTGTGGCGTTAAAACGCCAAAATCAATCCTACCTAGATTTTATTTTAAACTGTTGAATAGATTTTCAACTGATCAAAATTGAATTGAAATTAATTTTGGGCCTTTTTGCTATATACGCAGTATTTCACGCGCAACGACGATATAATCTTAGCATATTTAATTTCACACCCAAATTTATTTTAATATACAGGAGTAAGAATATTTCTTGATTTTTAGTTGAAAAATGCTTGAACAAAAATGTTTCATTACCAGTTTCTAATTTCTTATTAAATTTTTGTGTAAATTTGAAAAAATTAAAAATTAAAGTAAGAAATTATTCTAGTATCACTTTGATATTGAATGTATTAATTCATAGTATAACATTTTCATAGCTATTAGGCGATAGGTGGCGCTAAATACCTCACATATTTTTAGGCATGTGCTGAAATAAAGAAGAAAAACATAACAACAACAATTATATGCAAACTTTAACTCGCTATAAAGTAAAAATAAAAATTTTTAAGAAATAACAAGTCCAGTTTGCACATCTATAGGTCTAAACTTACCAAACCATACCAAATTTATTAAGATTGGACTTGTACTTAAAAAGCCTTACGCCGGACAAAATTTACGTTTGCGTAATATTTATAAGATATTAAGGCTCAATATCTTTTGTAATAATATCTTACTTACTAATATCTTACATTTTGTATGCGATGGTTTATGAAATTTACTTTTAATAAACTAAAATTAATAGAAAATTTTCAAATGAGTCTTACAAATTCTATTATAATCAAGACATCTGTTAAAAACTAGTACATATGTATGTACTTTAGGCCTTTAAATGCCGCAAAAAGAAAAGATTAAAAACATCATCATTTGCCTACGACCACCGACCGTAGCAAAAAACGCATTTAAGGTAATATTTGAACATTTGTTTGGAATTTATCAAGCATGCTGTATATTCTAAATATCCTTAATATTTGCCTAAGCGTGTAACTCCAGTGAATTGACAACTCAATAATAGACTTAGAGCTACACCCTGTTGCCACCGTCACTTTGTGCTCAGCCTGGGGCTGTTTACGATGCCAGTGTTAATAATGCTGATCAACACCCTGCAGCTATTTTTATGCACTTAATATAAATATAATAGCGGCAAGGACGCAACAAAAAATTATACCTCAAAATGAGCAGCAGATTGGCAAATATATACATTTTTTGAAATTTTAAAATTTATTCATATTTAAGTTTTTTTTTTTTTATTATGGCTTTGGTAATTGTGGAAAAGGGGTGTGTGGTGGGTTTATATGATAATTTTTCAACTTGTAACTTTTGGTCTCTTGCCGCTTACAGCTGAAAGGGTGAAAATCATGCATGTTCGCCTGAAAAGAGTGAGTACATAGTTTTTTATGCAAGAGGGTGTGCAGAGCGCATCAATAACTAAAGGCACAGCGTCGTGTGGCGGGTTAAGTCTATAAAGCTGTCTCATATGTGGAACTACTACGTGATGATTTGTTGCTTTATTTGCTGGTGGTGTGTTGTTGTAGTAGGCACCCGGTTCCTGTTCCACTTCGTCAGTTAATTTGGAATCTTTGTATAATCTATTAAATTAATTCATGACCCTCTGGCAACAATGCATCAATTTGATGCTTGATTTATGCATGCTGATTTGAGGTGACGTCATGCAAATGGGCGTGCCTCGGTTGCTTTTCAGGGTCTACCCAACCTTCCTTTTTTTTACGCAACATATGTACGAATAACTGTTAATTTGCATTAATGTTGCATTTTTGGCTGCTTGAGAATGGTTTTTTTGGCTTTTTGTGATTTGCCAAATTCACGCTACAGTTGTTACATTTTCATATTTAGTAGGGTGTGGGTTAATCAGGCGTTCCTAATGGTGTTTCAGCTCTCAATTATGTTGGATTTGTATATAATTGTAGCATTTTATGAGCATCTTAATTAAGAGCAGATTACTTCGATCTGGAAACGATCCGATATTCTTCAGGTACACTGACCCCAAGCTTTATACCACCTCGAAATAACACTAAAAAGCTTTCGAAGTGCAGCAGTAAATGCTTTTTTTTTAAATTATCTCTTCGACAAATTGGATATTCTTAAACTTAACGATGAATTCCTTGATTTCATACTCAAGACTTCAACGTTTTGCTGAAAATTGATTTCTTCCTCATCTTAACTCACTCACTCAACTTCCAACGGCTCAGTGTCATAAAATTACACAAGCAGTAATGAAAAGACAACAAAAAAATGGCAAAACTTATTGTTTTGTTTACAAATTAATGAGAAATCAGATTCGGCCAGATAGTGACAATAATTTTTGGCAATTAACACAGTTACAAAAAAAAAAAAAAAATTAATTCTCAGTAAGCTGATTCTGTCCAGGCATCTTAAAACAAACGAAAAACCTGTTTTTAATTCTTTTTATATTTGGGAGCATTTCGCTTCTCTGCCCCAAGGCAATATTTCTTTGCTTACAACTTTTATTTGAGGTTTTTTTATTGAGCGCAAATAAAAGTTATCACAGAAAAGAAGTCAAAAAAAAACTTATTTTATACACTTATTTATTGTTCGTTAGGAAAAAAAATGTTGTCCCAAATGTTGTCAGCTGGGACAGTTTTAAAGTTTTGTATCGTCAAGCTTAAATAGCGTATCAAGTTTCCACGTGTATCAATAACGCAAAAACTTTGAGTGAACTTTTTTGTCGCACAGTGGGACAATACCCTACATTTTTCGAAAAATCAGACTTAAATTTTTAAACTAACTAAAATTGTTAAGCTTGCAACCTTAAATTTTCAACTAGAAAAGTTGAGATTTTCAAGCTTTTTTGGCTGAGTGAAAAATACTTGCATAAAAATAGTAAAACGCTTAAAAAAGCTCACACTTTTCATAAACTAGATAAGCGATAGTTAAAAACGTGTTTTTCGGGCGCTCTGAATTAAAAATTCTATCAGCATGTAGTATTGGAAAAAAATCAGCCTAACCAAAAACATTTTAATGTCGACTCTAAATTTAGCTTAAGCTTTTTGACAAAAAATTCTATAGAAAAATTGTCAGATATTTTTATTTGTGTTGTAGGTCATATTGGTAAGTAGCTCCAAGGTTTGTCTTGGGGTTATTTATTGACTTCAAAGGGGCTTTCGACTATCTACTCAGAAAAAAATTTCCAAAAAATCTAGAAGAATAGCACCCAATCATTATAAATTCGGGCTTCATTTAGCGCCATGACCAATTTTCTTTCCTGTAACTCGTAGCGATCGTAGTAACTGACTGATATTACCGATTTGACGTCGCTCTGATTTCACTCTCACCTGCAATGTTTCTGTACGTATCTGAATCGATTTCTGTTTGATACGTTCGTTCCAAATCGATAGGATATCACATGTTCCGATTTCATTTCAATGGGATCTTTTAAAAAAGTGTTTCTGTACGTAAAGTAAATCGATAACAATGTGTCACTTTTCTTACTGGCTTTGCGGCAAGTGAGAATTCTACCAATTTATCTAATGTCAGTAATGTTGTGTATTATTAAGTTATAAGTACTCGAAATATACCTTTAAAAATAGTTACTTTCATATAAGTCGATTTTTTTCTGATTGAAATATTTTGTTATTCTTAAAAAAGTTTTAGTTTTAAAGGTAATGCAATTTAAAAATAATGAATATTTACATAAAAGTTAAAAATTTTAGCAAAACAGTATATGTTTGAGCTATGAAAAAGTACGCGGTTGCATGTATTTGCTAAGTTTTTGCAGCACAGCACTAAGAGTAAAATTATTTACATTCGTAATCGTTGATTATTTTCGCAACCATTTATACACATCATTAAAACATAATTTATTTTCTTAAAGTGCAAATATTCACTTTTTATTAACAAGACAAGCACCTATTTATTATGAAGTTTTAGCGCAACTAAAATAATATATTCGAGTAAGCAACTTTTCTTCTCGATTTGTGTTCTTTTTCATCACGGTCCGAGTTTTTACCGATTTAAACGTACAGAAACATTAGTTGTCACGAAATCGGTAACTAGGGATCGATAACGGCTGACGTCACACAAATCGGTAACTTGCCGATTTTGTTACAGGAACGAGCTACAGAAGTGTAAAACAGTTTAGGAAAATTATTCAATCTGTTACAAACTATTTAGCTAAATGAAAGAAACTTAGCCTAATTGTGTTGAAATCTTATGACATTTGAGTAAGTTTTTCTACCGTTTATTTATCATCGGCTGTAAATAAGAGATAAATTTTCTCTTAAAATAAGAAAATTTCTACCGTTTAATTAATCATCGGCTAAAACTAAGAGAAACATTTATACAAATAATAACTTTTTCTTTGAAAATAAGAAATTTTTGATCGAATCCCTGAAAAAAATTTGAAATTTTTGCAAAAAAAAACAACCATTTTTAAAATTTTAAACAACATCCTGTGAGAATTATTATTTTTATACTGACGAAAAACTGCAAACATTATTATTACAATAACATTAAATTAAATTGAAAAATTACCAATATCCGGAGACTTGAACCTCGGCCGCAAGAGTGCAAGTCCATCAGCTTATCCATTCGACCATCGCAGTTGTTAAACAATCCTCGCTTAATTTGGCTCATTTGTAAGTAATTCACTTTGTAACTAATTTTAAAGCATTTTTTTTAGAAATATAAGAAAAGCATCCTTAAAATAAATCACTTTTGGTGTACAAAAAAAAACTTACAAGTATTTCTATGAAATGTCCAAGTATTGTAACTCATATTTCTCCAAATTTAAAAAATCATGCTGTAGAATGTTTCAAGTGGACTTGATATCAATATAGTTTTTCTTAAAACTATTTCTGCTTTTATACAATTTTTGAAAATTTAACTTTTGTTATACCTTCATTTCTTATGTTTAAGTAAAAACTTGTCTTCAAAACTAAGAAGCTGTTTTAATAACGTTGCAACGAATCCAAGGCGTGAGATCGTTAAATCAAGTAAAAATTTTCTACTTTAAGAAGAAACCTCTATAGAATTTCGAAAAATCCATGCTTATGAATTCATGCCACAGTCTCTTAAATTAAGGGAAGTAGATTTTTTTGAGTGTATGCTGGGAGAGGGTATTGGATAGGTTGAGTGTGGTTGGGTTTCACGAAACTAAGCTCTGGAGCGTGTGTAATTGGTGCTAACTAATGTGTGTGGATGGATGTTGTTCGAAGCTGTCCTCAGGGGTCTATCTGTGGTCCATTATTTGGAACCTCATGGTGGATCCTTTGTTATGGCAGCTCCGTCAACAGTATGAATGTTGTGCCTATGCTGATGATCTCCTTATCGTGGTTTAAGGCCAGTCTCGTGTTGAGCTGGAGGCTAGGACAGGTGAGGCCATGAGCGTAGTGTGTGATTGGGGGATGGGTGTTGGTGTGAGTGTGGCCATGGACAAGACCTTGATGATGCTGCTGAAAGGCATATTATCGTTAAGTCGACCTCGATGTGCAAGAGTGAATGGGGCTAGCCTTAGATATACGACTGAAGCAAAGTATTAGGGGATAACCATGTATAAATTTTATTGCCCATTTAGTGGCATTGAAGGGCCGATTACTGTCGGTCGTAGGGCGTGTGCGTCATTTGCTTTGGAGTGAATAGGGCCTCAGAAGGCGGGCTGTGCGGCTTATGTATGGGTGCATATTTGTTGCTTGTGCAACTTTTGGTGCTCCTGTATGGGGTCACGTGGTCAGGTCTGCTGTGGGATATCAAAACACACTCTCTTTTCAGAGAGCCATTATGATTGGGTGTATGCCAGTGTGTCGTACGGTATCAACTGATGCCTAACAAGTGTTGTTGGGGGTACCTCCTCTTGATCTTGTGGTAATGCAGCTCTGTGCTATTTATGGGATCAAGGAAGATGTGGCCTCCTTATTGTTTGAATTGGTTTCGCACCAGAGAACTGCACAAGCCTACTATAAGTTCAAACCTTTTCAAGTACTTCAATTCAAGTATGTGTCCAAGCTTGAAAAAGCAAGCTTTAGCCAGCTTGCAAAAATACCAAACAGATACAAGTCATATCCAAGCTTTTTCGTGGGCTTGGCTTGTTGAGACTTATGCTTGGTTTTCACTATGTCATTTTTAGTGGTCAGCTGTATTCAATAAAATTAAAAATAATAACATGTTGACAGTTTTTCTATCTTATCTTTTCTATCTATCAAAAACAAATTATTTATTAAATGAAATTATTCAAAAAATGTTCTAAAGTTTTATTAAGGTGATATTTCAGGTGATAAACTTTTGTGTTGCCATAAAAATGACATAGTGAAAACCAAACATTACTTTGTTGGGCAGAAAGTTGAAAAGCTTGAAACGATCGGTAAAAGCTTATAAGCTCGCAAGTATACAATTAATTGAATTTAAAGCAAGTATCAAAAAAATTCAATGAGCTTGTGTAGAGAAAGCTTAAGCGTAATAGCTTTTAAAGGTTCTGTGGACTCCATGGTTTGCAGTTTTAGGAGGTAGCTGTTTTCGGAATTGACGTCAAAATTTAAAATTCAAGTTGGCAGATAGAGTTTCCACCTAGATTTTTTTGTATTTTTGTGAATTCATATAATTTTGAAATTCTGACAATGGATTTGAATTCGAATCTAATGTCACAGTTTTAAAATTTAAGGTGAAGTCTAGGGTTGCCACCTAAATTTTTATCACAGTATTGCAACCTAGTAAAATGTATTTTTAAGAGTTTTAAACATTATGTAACAGTGTTAGTGGGTCGCTGATTTCGAATCTAAATTTAGAATTTCAAAACTCAATATGGTTAATAGGGTTTTTAATTTTTACATCAATTCTGAAATCAGCTACCTCCTAAAACTGCCGATCAGGCAGTCCACAGAACCCTTAAAAGTCCTAATATGCTTAAGCTTTTGCTACACAAGCTCATTGAAGTTTATTGAAGTTTTTAGATACTTGCTTTTTAATTGGATACTTGCCTTTAATTTCAAGCTTTTTAAGCTTTTTGCCGAAGGCATTAAGTTTTCCTTTACTTGGGACTTCGTGCCGTTCGCTTGTAAGCTAACATACTTGCAAATCGAAAGCTGTCGTGGGCTTATTTATATTCAAGTTCAAGTTATACTTGGTTGAAAATTATCAAGCTCAAGCAAGCTTGAGCTTACATTTTAAGCAAGTACTTAAAATAGACTTCAAATAGGTTTGTGTAGTTCTCTGTTTCGCACTCTGATGTAAGGTGTATGAATGAAGGCGAGTTTCCACTCACCTTTGAGTGAAACTCAGCTTTGCTGAATGAGTGTGTGTGGTTTAGATGGCAATCTAGATGGAATGAATGTTTGAATGGAAGAGTCACCTATAATTTTATACGTGATGTTATGTTTATGGATGGTCACCCTGAATTTTGCTTAAACTTAAGCCTGGGTTTCCTTTTGACTGGGCATGGTTCTTTCAATGTTTTCATGAGAGAAACTTGAGTGTGACTGCGAAATGTGAATGTGGGGCAGTTTGAGAAGACTGCTTGCACGTTCTTCGTGAGTGTTCTTTTTATGAAGACATTCGGGATCTGCGAGCAATGGGTGTGTTGAGTGTGAATGGGGATTTCGACCATGTAAACGCGCTTGCTTCTAGCGAACAAGTTGCTAGATTGGATCAATACGCATGTCAGGTGTTTGAGAGGCGGCGTGCCAGGCGTTTTTGAGTTTGTTGTATTGGTTTTTTGTTCTGCTTTGTGTGAATGTTTTGGTTCAAATTGAATGGTGTGTGAATGAGGCTATTCATTTCTTGTTGATTTGTCCCTTTATGTTTGATTGGTTACCAGTCCGCAGCTGTGATGAGCTAAAACTTGTAGTAGTATGCTTTAAGTATGCGGATAGAGCTACTCAGCTCGGTGTAGGTTTGCATTCTCAAATCGGGTGCCGCACTCCAGAGTACGAAAGTGGTTAGATACTTAGAAACTTAGAATTAAGTCGATATTTGTTAAAAATACGAGTTTTTTCCCGGTGTAGAAAATAAATGTAGGTGGAGCAGCTTAAAACGAAATTACCAGACAAATAACATGTGAGGTTGATTGAGTGCGTTTTACAAAATAAGGCCATTAATATCAAAAGTGTCAATTTTGTTAGCCGAAACAAAAGCTAAAACATTTTAAAGGAAGACTATTGCACTTTCTGCAACAAACGGTTAAAGGTTCAACAGATGTTTAACTGTTGAAGGAACAACTTTAAATAATAGTTACATTTATTAGCCTTACATTTTAATATCAACAATATTTTACTGAAGGGGGAATATCCACCCAGAAGCCGAAAAAAGATCATGTTTGTTAATTTTTTTAAAGAAACCTAAGGGATATTTTTAATAAGGGTTTTCGTGCCTAAAAATATACACATTTAAGAGTATGTTTTTTTTTTTATAATAATAATTTAATATTTAGGTAGATATAGCATTCTTTATAGAGCGCTATGAGCGATAGAGCGGTGAAAAGCGGTGGCCAAAATTGCTCCTCCAAAATTCATCTGAAACAAAAAAAAAAAACACGGAAAAGATTGTTAAACTAGATACTTAAGACTAGTACTTGTCACAGCTGATTTTGAAAATATCGATTTTTGACAAAATGGCGAACTTCCGAACGATTTTCGACCAAAAATTCGTTATTATTGTGCCTATAAGCAATAAACGAGGCAACGAAAGTACTAGATGCAAGTACTAGATTATTATGTATAGAATAAGCCTGCGAAAAAATCAAAACGATCGGTTCACTGAGTTTCGAGAAATTTTGGTCATCGAATTTAAAGACATGGTTTCGAGAAAAACGCGTTTGAAAATTTCATAGCTAATAAATCTCTCTCGAAGCTCTCGAAGGCGGTTCACTCACTAGGCTATAACTATGTTATTTTTAACCACATATTCATAAAACATGAGACTTGAAGTTGGTTCTTTTCGAGGAAAACAATTTAAGGTAAAAAATGGCAACATTTTTTTAAATTCGAAAATTGCTCAATAAATCTTGAAACGTTTTCGAGCTTTCTTTGTTTGATAACATTTTTTTAAGTTGATTCTTTTCGAGTAAAAATTTTTTTCACAATGACAAGTTGTTGTTTTTTTGTCGTACGAGTCGTACGATTTTTTCCCACCAGCTCCACGATGTCCCACCAGTCCCAATTTCTACTTTCTATATTTTCTTGTAGAAACTTAACTTGGTGCTCATTTTTAGTTTCTGTTGAAGTCTATTAAATCATTTCATAGCATAGCAAAAGACATCTGGCTATATATAGAATTTGGGCTAAAATCGCGATTGACAGTGCAGAAGGCAAAAGTGAGGTATTTTTGACTGTCCCACCAGTCACACTCCTTAAACCAATGAAATATCACCAACATATTTATATGAGTCATATTTTTCAGTGAAATTTTTATAAGTCGGTTCATAACACGGTGCCACAGTCCAAAATACCTGGTAAGTGTTACCATTTTTCTTGTAGGTCTTGTTGAGTATAACAAGACTGCATACCAGAAATTCGCCAAACACCCCCAAAATCTTAACTTACCGTTAAAAAACAGGTTTTTGTACCTTTGGGCACTTATAAGGCTGTAACATAGCCAATGTTGCACCGATTTTCAGTTTCTTACCGGATTCCAGAAGAAAAGACTTGGACCTTTCCAATGATATGCAATGCATATTATGCATATTATTCATAAAAACTTGATAAATGTGTATTTGTCCGGCAAACTCATTTTTTTTCAATTTTTTTTAATATTTTCCAACTTTCACGATTTTTGTACACACTATTTTATATAGACACCACACTTTCTGTTAATGTACTAAGCAAACACGTTTATTAACAATTACGACGCATTTTAGTTTTTAAAAATCGGCTAGTTATTGATGATAACAAAATTTTTGCAAAAATGCCTGCACAAAGTTTTTCGTGTTCTCTTGCACAGATAATTAAATTTGATTTCTTTAAAACTATACCAATGACTGATATCTATTGAAAAGTCACAAATGTAGCAAATTTATTAGGTTTTTCGCACATTTAATATTAGTTGCACACTATTTTTTATTATATAGTAAATTTTTTTATATGAAATCTTTTTCAAAGTGATAAAGCTGTGAGAAACAAAGCGTCAAATGAAGAAACAAAATTATATATTCCTGACATTAGTTATGCTCTCATTGCATATTATGGTTGCAATTCTAACTTGTTCTCATTTTTTTTAAATGCAGAAATTTTAAAAGCTTTACTTAAAAGATGCATTTTGTTTTTGTGGACTCTTTCTCTCGCGAATTATCAAACAGCAGGTTGCGCTGACGAACATTTTACCTAAGTGTGGAAGAAGTGGAAGAAGTAAAAGTTACAACAGTATACAATGAGAGCTCTTCTTATGTAAAAAATGGTTTGGTTCTTTATTTGACGTTTTGTTTTTCACGTCTTTATAACTTTGAAATATTTTATATAAAAACTTTGGCCAGTTCAGCGATGAGCAAGGAGAACATTTTCACCAAGAAATGGCAACAATAGAAAAACATTTTGAAGAAAAAATAAAACTAAAATGATTTCGGAGTATTGTTGGTAATTACAACGCGAAACTAATGTTGCCGACTTAAAAAAAAAACAGTCAAGCAAACATTTTTGAGTTGTCATGCTCTCAAAAATGAATAACTTTGTCAATTATTGACCGATTAAAAAAATAAATCGAAAAACTAAATTGCGTTTAAATTGCTAATAAATACTATTTATGAATCCATACAGATCTAGTGTATCCGTCATATAATTTAGTATAAAGAAAAATCGTCAATGTTGAAAAAGCCAAAAAAAATTGAAAAAAGTTGTATTTGCAGAGTAAACATACACAGATTTCTCAAGTTGTCTTAAGCAGTTTACATATCGTTCGAAAGGTTTAAGTATCGTCTTTGAGGATCCGGATAAATTTTTAAAGTCTGTTGACAGTCAGGTAAGTTATAGGCTAATAAGTGGGCAAAGGTAGGCAAAATCGGTTTTTTTACCGTAAGTCCAGATTTTGGGAGGTTGCCGGATTCCAAGTACAGAGCATTCTTTAACTCGACAAGTCCTACCAGAAAAATAGCATTATCTCCCAGGTATTTCAACTTCGTTCCATTTTGTCGCACTGTGTAATCTGTAAAATATCTATTTGATCATTATATGTATTACATCAAAACACAAAGTTACAGGTCTAAACATAAGGAATTATAGAGTAAACTGTTTCACTATCTGTCCACTATCAGTCACTATGGAAAGTCCCGAATGTGTTTTTTTTAAAAACCAACTTTTTCAATACACAAATTTAAAAAAAGAAAAAATTAAAAACTTTAATACGGCCAAACAGATTTAGATTTAGATTTAGATTTATTGAGCAAATATGTTGGCATATAAGAACAAGTCTTTTGAGTGCCGCAAAAAAAGTTAGATTACAAATGGTTTTACTTATGTTAAACCTGATTTAGAACTAGAAATTAAATTAATTACGAATGAGAAAAATAATATGCAACAAGTTTAAGCAATATTAAAAATGCAAACAAAATAATTATATAATGTGAGAATGGCTATTGATATAAAAGATATGATAAGATTATATATTTAACAATTCAAAATGAAGTAGTTAAGAAGAGAAATAAGAGAGGATAGAAAGCAAGAAGATAGACTAGAGTTATGAGAAGTATTCAAAAATTAAAAAAAATTAAGATGGATAGATAATAATTACATTTCAGACATAAAATAGAAAATTGTTTCGCTAGCTTAAATTCTGCGACTAGAAAATTAATTTGGATGCAACTGCAGTGTATTGTTCCACTGTGCGTCGCCTATTAGCCAATTTGGGTTGTTTGGGCGCTTATATTTGGGTCAAAAAAAGTGTCAAAACTTTGCGTTTTTACAAACTACACACCCTATTTTCCAACTTCGCTTTTTGTGTGCTCTGTAAGCATCATCAGGCGCCTCTTATGAAGGGAGGGGAGGCGAGTTGGGTCAAGTTGACGCTGCGGTTACACGTTCCCATCGCAGCGTTCTCGACAACCTCCAGCTGTGTAACCTTCATCAGGCTCCTACCACTTCAATAATTTATGATTCAATCCTTTAGGCTTGCGCGGTTTTTGGTTTCTCTGTCTGTCCTTCAGTCTGTCCCCGGACTACTGAATATCAATTAAAGAATGCTTTAAATTTGCTTAACACGTTTTTCTTTTGTTTTATTGTTTTTTTCTCAATGCTCATTATAAAGACATTTATTGTCTTTACTGTTTTTGTTGTTGTTGTTTTTATCGCTGCTCGTGATTCATCCTTATTTCAGCCGTAATCAATTAAATGCAGTGAATAAATTAAATTTTACTCATCAGTATTTTCAGAAATTTCTGCATTAATTAGTTAGCATCGTTGTTCATTTTCGGGGTGTTCATAAATATTTACTGTATTTTAACATTCCTCTAATTAGTGTGCTTGTCGCATAAATTACCAAATAATTTACACCGATGTAAAAAAATGTTTTGGATTTCCTGATATAAATTTAAAATTTTAGATATCAGCAATACTGAGCCTTTGCATTTCCTTATTTTGCATCAATAATAAGATAGTTGGCAAGGAAAGAATTTGATCTCTTTAAATTTATTTATTTAAATCTTTTTTTGTTTTGCTATAGTTTTCAAAATTCCGTTTTTTTTCTATTATTTTCTATTAATTCTATTCAATTATATGTGGAAATGGTAAAGATAGCAATTTAAGGGTGGTCTAAGGCAAAAGCCATTGAAATTAAGGCATATTTTAGAAGATGTTTTCTAAAATATAATAATTACGAGACAACAAATTTCATTTGCATGTTTATTTTACATCATCAGTTCAGATAAAATAATTTTTTTTTTGTAGCATATAGTTTTTATATAAAAAGTTGACGCTGAAATTGGTGTGCTTAAAAAAGCTTAAAATCGGGCTACATCATAGTTAGGCTCCAGATCGTCTGATAAAAAAAAAACAAAATGCATTAGAATAATGGCCTCTAAATACACTTCATTTACCAAAATGGAATGGAAATATGAAAAATTAAGAAAATTATGAAGCGTGGAAACAAAAATAAAAAAATTTACGTTATTTTTTACCATATAAAAAAACTTTCACCATTGTCTTTCACGGTTGTTTCGCCTAATCAATAATTCACGTATGGTTTCAATCAATTCCTCTAAAAAAATCCCTTTCCTTTCAGGTCAAAGACCAAACCTTGTTTGTATAAGGCGCATGCCTTGGTTCTTTGATCTTTTTAAAAAACAAAAAAAAAATATTGTTTTTAACATCTTGTTTAAACAAATTACACTGGCTTGCAAAAAATAAAAAGTTGTTTGTAGAATGAATGACACACTATCCATTTGTAAATTAAAATCGATCGGTGATTCCGAAAACCTCATTATTTTTTTCTGTCACTCCGTTTTCGAGATTGCCTGACAGTAGTTTTTTCTTTAAAAAAAAGTAGATTCTACTTAATAGCCTATATCTCCAGAACTAACAACAATAATCAGACAAATAATGTATCAAATTAAAGTTAGTAAAATTCTCTACAAACAATGCTTCTATTTTTTTTTGATTTAATGTTTAGTTTCGGCGAAATAAATTAAAGTTTTTGGATTTTTCTCGTTTTTCAGAAAAAATTACAAAAAAAAAACCAAGCTAGTTGCAAATTTTGCTAAGAAATCAAAATATTTTATTAGTTTTTATATTTTTTACTTTAGGCGTGCACTTTTTCGAAAAAAATAAGATATTCTTGAAGAAAATCTATTGGGAAAAATAAAAGTTGTGTTTAATTGAGCGAAAGCACCCAAATTGAGTGATTGTCTATTTGGACATTTCGTGTTATTTTGTCATATAAATAAATATTTTTTTTTATTTATTACAAAATTATGCAATAATACATTATTATACAATTTGAGAAGAAGGAGCACAAGCTTCTATGGCTTTCGGCCTACTCTCTCCTACTCTCTCCTACTCTCTCCTACTCTCGCCTACTGGATTATTATCACTATCAACAAGTAAAGGTTGTTGTAATATAATTTTTTTTTAAATTTTTTATTATTTTTTTTCTTTGCATTATTTACATTGTTTTTACATTGTATATGTATTTTTTATTTTTTGGTTATATTTTTGTTTTTATTGTTCTTTTAATGATTTACATTAATGGTATTCACTACATTCGTTAAGTCCTGCTAACTTGCTAAACTTAACAAATTTGTTAACTCCTGTCAAAATTTTGTTTGGGAAAAGACTTAGCAGCTTGTTAGCAAGTCAACAAGCTCAGCACCGTGTTTTTGTTTAGCAGATACCATTTGTTAAGTCTGAAACGTCAAAGTTATTGAGTGT
The DNA here is from genome assembly GCA_963920525.1 of Dichetophora obliterata. Lineage (NCBI taxonomy): Eukaryota > Metazoa > Arthropoda > Insecta > Diptera > Sciomyzidae > Dichetophora > Dichetophora obliterata. Next base: position 224,566,680 of record OY986436.1, on the reverse strand, counting down.
AGTGATGAATCGTTTTGTGAATGAGTTTTATCAAGTACCAAATTATTTATGATTTGCACCTTCAAAGTATAAAAACTTCTCTTTTTTAATAAAAAAGTGAAAACTTTGTAAAAATGTTGATAGAGATTTAAGACATTCCAAAGTTTCTGAGTAGCAAATGTATCAAAAGTGTTAACGCACTGTAATATAAAAATAAAAATATATTTTTGGTTACTGAGTACTGGTTACACAGGTTATTAAAACCACATATCTATTGCTACATTGAAAGTTGTCAAATTAACATTTGCAAACAATTTTTGCAAAATATTTGTAATTTATTTATTTATAAATGGTTGAAGTAAGAAACTTATATTTCTATTTAATTAAGCTTTATTATTTATTTATTAGCCAAGTGCAAATAAACGCCGTCGTTTGATTTTCTAATAATTCAGTTTTTCCAATTTTAAGCTGTAGAAGTCTTCCAGCTGATTTTGACATATAAGTTTAGTACTTGATTATAAAATGTCTTAGCAGGTATGTTCACATCAACAGCTGCTAACTTTAACAATTTAGCAGTTTAGCAGGACTTTACAAATTTTAATGAATACCATTATTTTTTTTTACATTGATTCCTCACGACTCCACTTATTCGAAAGATTTCCGATTTTGTTCACGTGTTGAATTGGGACAAGTAGGATATGGAACATCATCAGAATGAGGAACTGGCAATGAAACGGTCTTGACAGTGGCGTATATCACTCGTTTGTGTCTTCCAACGACAGTCTCTTTGACCAGACAAAAAAGCCATCGCTTAGGTGACAAAACGGTCGTCTCCAAATCATCCATTATTAACATTAAATTTCATAAATTGAACATTAAATTTCATATATTGCTTTTTGCCCAACCTCCATTCAGACAATATTAATTTGCCCAATTGAACAAAATACTTCGGCGTCCATGGTTCATAAATATTCTCATCCTCAATAACAAAATAATGAAGATATGACGTTTGCAGTAAATTCGTAAAATTGAGTCGATTCTTTTCGAAAGTAATTTCACTGCACACGTAGCAGAAAATATTTGGATCGTCTGGAATTATCGCAGTCTTTTACTCATTTTATTTTGTCGTTTATTTTAATTTTTATCATTTGCTTTCTTTCGTTACAAATTGTGCGCTTCTTTTGTTTGCCACGTTTTTTTGCTTGAATGATAGAATGCTCTTGCTTCTATTTCTTTAATACAACTCACCAGCGTTGCAGACTTGGTACAATAAAACCGTAGGTTCACGACTGACTGTGCTCTCCTTCTTATAGTCATTAGTGTTAAAATCAGGCGTTTCGCTTTGGCTTTTTCGGCGGTCGCGCTCTCAGTCGTGAGCGTTGCCGGGACTTAGCCCCAAGGGACATAATCCCAAATTTCATGGGGGTTCTGACCTCTTGGGATTATGTCCGCTTTTAAGAGGTCATAATCCCAAGTGGTTTCAACAAATACTGATATCTGTATCGATAAGCAATAACAGCTTTAGTCTGATTTCAAAGTTTCGAGAAATCTTGCTTCAAAGTTTTCAATCGCCATATAAGTTATATGAAAGGGTCTTTTAATTTTTTAAACTCTCAATTTCAATTTCAATTTATTCGTATAGTTGAAAATATAAGTACACTAAGAGCTATGCTCTTTTATAATAGTACAACATAAAACATTAAAATGATTAACTTACTTAAATCTTATAATAATAACAACTCATTTTAAAGACAAATAACTTAATTTTAATACAATAATGACTTAATGCTCTTAAAAACTATAGTAAGTTAAAAGTTAAGAATATAATGTATAGACTGAGTGAAACACAGAAATCAATAGAGAAAGTACTTAGAACAAGAGTATAAAGTTATTAAAGAGTAGAGAAAAAAGATAAAATAGATTGCCTAAAAGAACCTCTCCCAGTGATTTCCCTAAGCCTACGTGGTAGAGAATTCCAAAACCTAATGGCGTTGACGAAGAACAGTTGAGAAGATATTAGCGAGTTGTGCCTCGGAACTATTAAAACATGGCTTCTTCTGGACATACAAAACTGGAGTTTTTCATATAGATATCTAGGTGTTTTCTCATGAATTAACTTATGCAGGTACCATTTGGTGCCATAACTTTGGCTAAGGTCATGCTAAAAGCTCCAGATTTTGTGTGCTTATAGTGCTATATGCGTGGAACACAGCTGCATCAATAACTCAGATCAGTCTTAAGTTGACTCAAGCTATTTTTTTCTTAATACAGATATAAGAGAAAATGATTTGCCCTTGTACGAAATGGTAATAACAACATCAACAAGGTCATATCAATTTTTTTATGGTTTTTTTTAATGATAAAATAATTTGCCCTTGTAGACAGCGAAGCCGGTGTTGGACTTACTGCGGATTGTAATCTCTAAGCAGCGGCCGAATGCCGCCTGTTAAAAAGAGAAAACTAAGTGCATTTAGTTTAAGTTTTAAGGCTGTGTGCAAATTCTAAATACGACCTTAACTAAATTGTGTTGATAAAGCAGTGCTTCCTAATTTAGGAAATTAATAATCACAGTAATGTTTGTTAGATTTTTTTTGTCAATTAAACATTGAAATATTCAGCCTTATCATGAATAATTTATCACGCGGAATCGAAAAAGGGAGTTTTCTTTTAAGAAAAAGCTTAAGAATATTTTGGAAATTTTTAATGCAATTTTGTTCATCAACGGTTTATCAAGAAATTTGCATCAAAAATTTCCAAAATGTTTTTGAGCTTTATCTTAAAAATGAAAACACCCTTTTTCGATTCATCGTGAAAAATTATTCATGATAGGGCTGATTATTTTAAAATTGGGTCATTTTTCATTTCTTTTGGGTGATTTTTCATTTAATTCTTTCGGTCATGAAATGAAATTTGAGTGATTTTTCATTTTCTTAAAACAGTTTTCGGTGATTTTTCATTTTTTTTATGATTTCACATTGGGCGATTTTTCATATCGGCGGCACTTTCTTTTTCCATCATTTAAGCAAATTAGTAAATACTTGTTTGAAAAATTCAAGTTGTTAGCACCATTCCTTACAAGGGCAAATAAATTTGTTTATAATGAAATAATTTGCCTTAAGTACTTAAGTAAATAATACGCTTAATAAGCGGTCATAATCCTAAATTCAATTTTTGGGATTATGTCCCCTTTTTTTGAGGACATAATCCCAAATTTCAAATTTGGGAATGTGTCCCGGCACCGTCGTGAGCCTACCTGGTTTTATTGTAGCATGCAAACAAATGTATTCCGTTTAGTTTTGACGGAATTGGCAGTTGCATTCTCAGTCATGAGCCTACCTGGTTTTATTGTACCATGCATACTAATGTATGCCGTTTCATTTTGACAGTATTGGCGGTTGCACTCTCTGTTATGAGCCTACCTTGGTTTCATTGTACCATGCAAACTAATTTATTCCGTTTCGTTTTGACAGTATCGGCGGTTGTAATCTAAGTCAAGAGCCTACCTGGTTTTATTTTACCATGCATACTAATGTATTCCGTTTCATTTTGACAGTACTGGTGGTTGCACTTTTAGTCAAGAGCCTACCTGGTTTTATTGCACCACGCATACTAATGTATTCCGTTTAGTTTTGACAGTATCGGTGGTTGCACTGTCAGTCAAGAGCCTACCTGGTTTTATCGTACCATGCATACTAAGAGCCTGAACACATTGACGAGCGACATGTCTCTATTCTGTCGTTGTAGAGATATGTTGAACGATTTGATTTTAATAAACGCGACAGCAGCAAATTTCAGCCGCAAATGTTTTTAACATTTGATATTTACAATAAATTATTTTTGTGAATTTGTGCTCATTTAATATATTTACGTAATTTTATAAGTTTAATTTGTAACATTTGTAGCACGAAACAATGGAAAAAATTTCCCTTCGTCGCGTGTCAAATTAGAATTAAATTGAAACCGGCGACAACGACATTCGATGCTGCTCTACAATGTCCTCGCAAAAGTCTCCAAGAACTCCTTCCATAAGATATACATGCAAATTAAAAGTGACATTTGGCGCTTGTCGTCGTCAATGTGTTCAGGCTATAATGTATTCCGTTTGATTTTGACAGTATCGGCGGTTGGAATCTCAGTCAAGAGCCTACCTGGTTTTATTTTACCATGCATACTAATGTATTCCGTTTCATTTTGACAGTACTGGTGGTTGCACTTTTAGTCAAGAGCCTACCTGGTTTTATTGCACCACGCATACTAATGTATTCCGTTTAGTTTTGACAGTATCGGTGGTTGCACTGTCAGTCAAGAGCCTACCTGGTTTTATTGTACCATGCATAATAATGTATGCCGTTTCATTTTGACAGTATCGCTAGTTTTACTCTCAGTCAAGAGCCTACCTGGTTTTATTGTACCATGTAAACTAATTTATTCCATTTCGTTTTGACAGTATCGGCGGTTGCACTCTTAGTCAAGAGCCTACCTTGTTTTATTGTACATGCATACTAATGTATGCCGTTTCTTTTTGACAGCATCGCCAGTTCCACTCTCAGTCAAGAGTCTACCTGGTTTTATTGTACCAAGCAAACTAATGTATTCCGTTTCGGCGGTCGCGCTCTAAGTCGTGAGCCTGGATTAATTGTAGCATGTTTGTGTTCTTTCTTAAAACACCTGATTTTACACTTATGCCTTACAAACAATATGATAATAAAATAAGGCAAAATGCATAAATACACAATCACTCAATTTGGGTGCTTTCGTTCAATTAAACACAACTTTTCCATTTCTCAATAGATTTTCTTCAACAATATCTTTTTTTTTTGGAAAAGTACAGCCTTTAAACAAAAAATATCAAAACTAACAAAATATATATATTTCTTAACAAAATTGGCAATTAGTTTTGTTTGTTTTTTGTACATTTTTCTGAAAAGCACAAAGAATCCTTAACAGTTTAATTTATTTCGCCGAAACTAACAGTTAATTAAAAAAAATGATATAGACATTGTTTGTAATGAATTTTCTAAGCTTAAACTATAAATACTATTTGTTTGATTATTGTAGTTAGTTCTGGAGATATATGTTATTAAGTGGAAGCAACTTTTTTTTTCTACAGTGGGAAATATCTCAAAAACGGAGTGACAGAAGTAAAAAAGAATGACATTTCCGGAAGCACCGAACGATATTAAAAAAAAAAATTTTAAACCTTTTTGAAAAAGTATGTTTCGAGAAAAACGCGTTTAAAGTTACTCTGGTTAGTTAAAGTTACTCTGGCGCACCGGGCTTGAAGCGCTGAATCTGTATTATAAATGGGATTGATTTGTTTTTAATTTGTACACATACAATAAGTTTTATAACAATAATCAGTTAAATAAAATTATTAAATTTTCATAAAATTATTTGGCTAAAACCTCCCTTAAGTCAACTTCCCTTATATTTTTTGTACTAATAGTACACATAAGAGCCCTCAGGTAGCTTCACTTCAAAAATACATCATTAGTCACATCCTCAAACTTTTGACCTCCTCTAAGCAATCACATAAAAATATTTCACCATTTTAACTAATGAAGTGATCAAAATATTTTCATATTAGCAATAAAACTTGAACTCACAAAAAAAAATTCTTTATTGAATATCGCTGTTGGACACCTTTATACAATAATGGCCTCATGCTGGACCACAACAATAAAAACATGGGCTATTAATTTCTCTCAACGGTCATTTTGGCATTCTAATTATTGCCATTGTTATAGATGCTGTTGTTGTTGTTGCTGTTGTACATTTAAGTGAAATACTTTTGGAAATACAGAATCATAATATTTAATGATTGAAAATAAAACTCAAAATTAAATGTGAAATGAAACGAATTCATTTTGAAAGACATGAAATGGAACACAACAATGAATAGCGTATGACGAAAATGGCAAAAAATTGTAGACGTATGGAAAGTCATGCTGTGCTATTGTTGTTGTTGCGTTGCAATTATTATTATTATTATCGGCATAACAAAAATAATCTGCAAAGCGTGCCACAACAAAATGATGTGGGTTGGTGCAGCAAAAACGAAGAAAAAAAACCTTTAATTATAGGTTTTGAAAACAGTTTTAAATTGCGTTCCCGCATTATAAATAAATGTCGCGCCTTTAGGGCATAATGCTTGATTTATTTGAGAGCGATGTGATGGGTCAATCGTCGGTCGACTTTTTGACACATTTGATTGTGGACACTTGAAATGCGTCACTTAAGCGTAAAATTGCAAAATTAAAAATTAATGTGTGAAAATTATGATTCCGCATGAAAACTTTCGGACCGAAAATGATTTTTACTCCATTTCAATTTTACATTGATGGCAAACAAATACGATATTTTGTAGCAATAACTTTGCTGTAAATCATGGAATTATTTATAAAAATCTTAGGTTTCGACATTTCTAAAGAATAGCAAATTTGAAGGGGGGAAAAGTAAATGTGGACAACCAAATTCATGTCAACCGCATACAAATGTACAGCGATAGAAATGGAAACAAAAATAGAGAAAAGGAAAAACCTCATTCTGTGTTGTTTGCGCTACGCATCATCTGTCAGATGCAAACGTTACTTCGTTTCGTTTCGATGCATCTGTATTTACAAAATACTTCAAATGCGGATTTCGAACAAAAGTACAGAGCTTGAGAGATAGCAACAACAACAGTAAAAACGACGACAACAACGGCGGCAACATCAACAGCAGCAATAGCAATGGCAACATAATCAACACAAGCAATAACAACAACGGCAGCAGCACTCTTCTATGCTTCCTTTACAAGAACTGATTTTACAATGTTGCTTTCTGAGTTTATAAAGTATTTAAATAGACTTAAAGAGGATATAACAGGATTTGAAGAAGTTTTTGGACAATATTTCGAGCATATTTTTGTTTGACAAAGTTAGAAAAACGAAAGAAAAAATTAAAAAAAAAATCATCTTGATTTGCGGATTTCCTAAAAGCTTCTTTTTATATATGGGCCATTCTGCAGAAAATTTGACATCCAAATTTTTTTTTGCAAATATTTTTTTTTTGCGATTCAGCAGTTAAAAATATGCAAAACGTATATTTTTATTTAAATATGCACTCGGATGCACTCGAAATTTACGAGACTATTTATTTTGAAGTTCGTAATTTCACAACGAATAACACTATGCGACAATTCCGAATTAATTTTTTTTGTAACGGAGATACCGCTGCTTGTTTGTAGTACAAGAGCACTCCCAAAATACGACCTCATACTCCATTTTGCTGTAGATGCTATCAATATTTTTTAATTGGTCAGTTTATTCTTCAGGTTGTGGGGCCATTTCGTATTTTTTTTATAATACGAAATGAGAAAGAAAACCATAAAGCTGTTTGTAAAAGATACAATATAAATGTACGGATAATAAGATAGAAGTATTCCCAATTCCTCCTGATCCATGTATTTTATTTTATTTATTTATTTTTGCTTTTTTCTTAAACATTTTTCGCCTGAGTAGGATTTTTTAATAGCAGGGGTTTTGAAAGTGAATAAGAATACAACATTTTAATTAAAATGCTTAAACAATTTTTATTTAATATGAACATAAAACTTAGATATAGGCACTATAAACAGTCTTCTTTTGTACACATACATGTGCTTGTACTAGATCGGCTGCGATACGTCTTCGAGAAATTAAAAAGTTAGACTTTCCACAACGTAGCAAAACAAAATCAATTTTATGGTAACATGTACTTAGCAACATGTAACATGTACAATTTTTTTTTAAAGAAGTACGATTCGGAAAAAAAGATTTAATTAAAAACGCGAAAATTCAAAACCATCAAATTTTTTGAAACTCAAAAAAACCAAACAGTAAAAACAAAGAAAAAAAGTTTTAAAAAATATTAGGCGAGTGGTACTTCAGGTGGAATTGGGAATACTCTAACTAATTCTCCATACTTTTTTATTGGGAAAATGAATCCTTTACAAGCTGCTTTGTTTTTCTTTCTCATTTTATATTATAATACAATTTTGAAATAGCCGCACAATTTGCAGAAAGAATGGTCCAATTAAAAAAAATTGAGACCCTCAAAGACAAAACGGAGTATGAGGTCGTGTTCTCACCTCTACTAAAAACAAGCAGCAGTTTCTCCGTTACATTTTGGCTGTCGCACTGTGTAACCGCTGTAAATTAACATCGTTCGGTGTAAAAAATGTAATTATCCGCTCTCCGGTGTGATTTTTTTTTAAATTTTTTAGTGTGAACTGAAAAATCAAAGGAAGATACTAAAAAGAGTCTGACACAATAAATGTGCGCCTTTTTATCAGCTTTCTTATGATGTATAATTGACTTATATTTTTATTTTGATACTTAAACTAGTTTTTTATTTGTTAAGGGATGTAGTCTGATGTTCGAGTTTAAAAAATTAATTTTTGTTTTAATTTATTCAAATGTACCTACAATATATTGTGAGTGTACCGTAAAAATTGCAGACCAATATTTAAAATGTTGATTGGTCGTTTTTTTGATTGGTCCGGGTGTTTAAAAAATTCCATCAAGCCGATTGGGCTCTAATAATTTTAATACGTTATTCTAATACGTTAATTAATACGCCGTGAATAGTAATACGTAGACTGCGGATTTTTATGCAATTGCATATACAGTGGTGGTCACGAATTTAGCACACTTAAAAAAGTTACGTGAATACTTATATTTTCCATTTATTTGTTGTAAATTTTTATTTAACTTTTTTTTAGTGTATATATTATGTCTTATTTATTTCTTATATACATTTTTTCTTTTTCAAAACTTTTTCTTATAGGACTTAAAATCAAATAAAAATTAAAAATAAGCATTTCGACTTGGTCATGAAATTAGCACACGAGCGAAAAAATGTCTAGGATGAAAAATATAATCAAAATTGATTGCATAAAACTCAATATTTCGTAGGAAATCCCTTATTCTTAATTACTGCATCTCATATCCTTGGTAAACTTTTGACCAAAGCCTCACAACGGTACTTTGGAATACTATACCGAATCCTTTGGATTTCCCTAAACAAATCTAGCAAATTTTTGGATTTTACTGTTAGTATTTGCTGCTCGACATCCCTCCACAGATTCTCAATCGGGTTTAAGTCCGATGATTGCGATGACCACTTCAAAATATCAATATGTTTGTCTTCCAAGCAACTCTTAACTATGTGAGCACTGTGCTTTGGATCATTATCCTGCATAAAACGCAAAACTTTGATTTATCCCTCCAAAGCACATTTTTCCAAAAATTCGTTGACTTTTTAAATATTCTTTTGCAAACGCAAGACTGCATTTTATATTTTTTGCGACACATGTGGTGTTTGTTGGGGTATAAAGCTACGGAAATTGTTTTCATTCAAGCGTCTTCTTATGCCTTTTGAGGATACATTTATGCCATATTTTGATGAAATTTCATTTTAAATTTTATTTGAGGTCTTAAAAGGATCACTAAGTCAAGCTCTATAAATCAAATGGCCCTCTCTTGCTATTGTTTTTCGCGCTCTTGGTCGCTATTTTACATTTTTAATGCTCTAATACTGCTCTACATGTTGTAATGCGTTATATAATAACTTTCACAAACATCTAAGAAGCTGAGCAATCTCTGAAACTGTGCTTCCACCATTTTTCATTTGCTGAATCAAATGCCGCTGAGCCTCTGAACATCAGTAGCCTTTCGCCATATCTTTCTGCAATTTTTTGTTAGAACTCAAATAGAAACTTAATAAATTTAGTATATCTTACTAGTAAAGTTTAATTAACGAAAATAAAATACGATATGGAACAGTAATTCTAACCTGTGCTAAATTCGTGTCCAGCCTTTAAACCACATTGATTCATACTACTTGATATATGTCAGAAAATTTAAGAATAACTAACAAACCAACTATCGGTACATAGAGTTAACTTCATTAACAATACTCAACAAAAAATATTTGATTACAATTCTCAAGCTAAGATGTAAATAATTTCAAATTAGAGTTACTAACACCGTGTGTGCTAAATTCGTGACCACTGTATGTTGTATTCTGCATATGGTATATATCTTGAATACGCTGAATATATCTCGCATACGTTGCATATATCTTGCATACGTTGCAAACAACTTGCATACAACTTGCATACAACTTGCATACAATTTGCATACAACTTGCATATGTTGTATATATCGTGTCGATAAGCAATAATCGCTTAAGTCGACTTAAGACAGAACTGAGTTATATATGAAGCTATGCTCCACTCATACAACACTATGAATACACAAAATCTGGAGCTTCTTGAGTTACCTAAGCAAGAACTATGACACGAAAACTAAAGACCTTTTCATATAACTTATATGATGATTAAAAACTTTAAAGCAAGATTTCTCGAAACTTTGAAATTTGACTTAACCCATTCAATACGGATTTTTTTTCAAAGATATCAGCTCCGTCAATGGCCTTGGGCATGAAATTGCCATAACGTCTCCTTTTTTGTATCAACTACGAATAACCACATTAAATTATGCGTAAATAATAGCATGGCATGCAAAAAATGATGGGATGAAAATATGTAACAAAAGGGGTATTCACTTTATTGCTGAAATTTTAGAAATCGGATAGTTGAATCCGACGAGTTGAAGTGAGCGACTGTTTGTAATGCATCGGTTTTTTCACATGCATCTGTCAAGCTTAAAATCGCAATTGCTTAATTTCATTGGTGGGCTTGTTACCAAAACAAACAATTATGTTAAAAATCTTGTGCATATTAACTTTGTCACGCTGTTTATAACGCTGATAAGGAGGGGTGGCAGGTAAAGAAAAGTATATATATTCCTGATCAGCATCACATCTTAAGTCGATTTCGCCATGTGCGTCTCTCTATCGACAAGATAACAGCCGCAATTTTAAAGATATCGTATTGATATATGGTATATCAGCTTATATTCAAATAATGAAGATCAAGTTCGAGAATGAGCAAATCCGGATTAAAACTACGCCAACCTCCTATACAAATGTACTTTATCAAAACAATAAAATCTCTAAAAATGCCACAAAATATTATGTAGTAACTTCGAATTTCGTAAATTAGCTTTGCAGTAAAATTTACATCATATATTTGAAATTTGTTAAAATCGGATTTAAACCATTCAAAACCATACAAAGTGATTTTAACAAAATGGTAAAATCGCTTTAAATGCCGCCAAACTAATGCAATGACTTCAAATTTTGCACATAACTTTTGGTTGCAAGAGTTCACCATATATTTTAATTTTGTTAAAATAGGGTGAAAACCACTCCTACCTCCCTTACAAAGTAAATTTAACAAAATGGTAAAATCTCTTTAAATGCCACAAAAACTAATGTTTAAACAAATTTTACCACCTAGTGGTAATGCAAAATTACCGTTAATATGTAATGGCAATGGAAAAAAAATTGCATTACCACTTAAAGTGGTAATGGAAAATTGTAATGGTAATGGAAAATATTTGCATTATCACTAAATTTTTAATGGTAATGAAAGAAATTTACATCACTATTAAAATTTCGGTTCTCTTGCACCCAATTTCAGTACCCGAGTGTAAATACGAATGATATACAGTGTTTTTCTAATAGCGACATGCCCTTTTCCGAATTCCGCCCACTTTCTTCATCTTGTTTTGCAAAAATTATAACAATTCGTGTAAGAATTTAACCAGTGTAGTGTCAATATTATTCTAGATCGAAATTTTTTAATATTGTTTTTTCTACGCCCCTTTCTCTAATAACGCCCACTTTCTTGACAGAAATTTTTCAAAATTGTGCCTATCCCTGTACAAAATTTTTGTTTACCTAATATTGCCACGCTCCTTTCTCCAATAACATCCACTTTTAGATGGGCACCTCCGTGTTCAAAGTCTCCATCTGTTGACAAAAAGCTACGGCAATCGGACAAGTGCGTTAGAAGTTATCGATGTACATTAGAGTGGAACGATTTTTTACCTCACATATATTTTTAAATACTCTTTGTCAAAACAAATTTTTCTGCATCCTTAGTTTTTTTCTACGACATAACTTTTGACTTTGCCCGAGGGTTTTTGTATTTCACTGTTGTAGTGTTGTGTACATTTTATAGTAACTATGTACATGTCGATAACAGAACTCTATTGTAGGCAAGTGATTACATTTAAGTAGTTATTTAGGTTCCACACTTTGTGGCAGTTAAGCTATTTATAACTTGGTACTCCAATTTCTCTCTTGCTCTCTATCTCTCTCTCCTACTTAGTATAAGTATTTCAATGTACAATCAAAAGCAAAAACAACAATGGTAGAATCCGTTATTCTTATGTACCTATGTACGTGATTTTAATTATAAGCGAAGTTTGTGAAGCAAAGCCACTCATTCATCAATTGTACAGTGACGCTGCCAGTTTAGCTTTAAAGAAGAAAAACAAATAAAGAATTGAAGATTAAAAAAAATAAAAATTATCTCTATAATTCTCCATTTATTTAGTATACCACAGTATACTACAACTGTCATGTTTTTTTTAATCTGAAATCGAAAAATTAACGTTCCAAATTTGTTGATACAAGCTTCTTAATTAAGTTATAGTTAACAACCTGTCATAAGTTCCCTAGGATACCATGTACGCGTTGGAAAATATTCGGGTTCAAACTTCACCGAAATCGGTCATTCGCCAATATCTCCGCTCCTCCATGTTGGACATAAAATCTGCTTACAGCAAAATTGTAGATCAGATAATTACCTTCAAAAATACAATCAATAGATTTAACGTAAAACTCACAGTTCCTTGTAAAACCCACTTACGCTATGAGTTAAGGCCCAACCAAAATAGACGAAACGAGACGATAGCATTTTGACGAACGTCTGCACTCGTTACGGATGTTTACGGATTTAACCCAAAATGAAACGATTTGCTCAACTCGTCTGAAACAGCTGATCAGTAGGCAATCGAGTATTAATTATTTATTTATATTGTGCATTTTGTAATTTTTAATAAAGATTTGTGGAAAATGAGTGAAATATTGGCGAAATTGAAACAAATTGATGAAAATAAAATAAAAACGCACTCTTCACAGCTGTTGTTGACGAGTTGCTACGCCAGCAGTTCGGTTCTTACGAAATAATACGTCTTGTCAAACTGTTTCGTTTAGTTTCGTTCAGTAACGTTTGCTCATTTTGGGTAACAACATTAATATGCATTTAACCGAACACTTACGTTTTTACTCGTTACGGAGCAAAACGTCTAATTAGGTTGGGCCTTTAATTGAAAGTATTACACACACTCTTTAAAAAAAACACGAATAAAGGAAAAAAATAATGGAACTATTGTTAATATTAAAAAAACACCTTAAAATTGTTTTGATTACAATAAAAACAGAAATTTTACACTTTTTCAAGTTGAAAGTTTTTTGCATACACTTTGCATATTATATATATTACTTGCATATAACTTGCATATAATTTGCATATAATTTGCATATAAAAATAAACTCTAGTAAACTCTAAACCATATCGGAATATATAAATAAGAACCGTTAAAACACTTCTCAACAAAACTATTATTGTTTTGATAATGTTTTCACAGACTTACAAATAAGGGGGAACTTTTGGATCAGAGAAGACGAAAATGATTCCATGAGTATTTTTGCGCGATGAATTCAAAACCGCTGTCCGTTTTTTCCATCTGGTCAAGTTTTGGAAATACAGGCAAAAATGTGAAAAGTCGTTAATTTTCTGTTAATTAAACCATATCTTTTTAAATCATTGGCAGATTTGAATCGCCTGCCAAGGGTTCGAATTAGTAATAGTAGGCCTGACCATTTTTGTTTACTTAAATTTATTGGGCCATTATCATAGTCAAAATAAAAGTCGGTTCTAAATTTAGTGCAAGCTTTTTGACAACATATTATAAGGTTCGTAACATAATTATAACCCACTTGCCAGCATTGCATGTTTTAACAAAAAAAATAATTTTTCGACACCACTGTAAAAAAGAGCATACCAGATGAAAGAAGTATGAGACAAAGCAATCTTAGTTTTTGTTGTACTTTATTAGAATACCAACTGATTTTAAGGCACCGTTAACTTTTTGCTTGCTGCTACAATTTTTGCTGCATTTTTTGCGTAACATATTTATAACCCATATAAAGTTTTTTGTTTTAAAATTAAGTATTAAAGTGATTCTTAAAGCTAGAATGTAAGCAATTACTTAGATATATGGCTTCCATGGGCCTGAATTACTTTGAAAATTCTTTTCCTCATTGGAGAATTAAATTCTCCAATAAACTGATTTCAAGGCTTTCCCAATTTTCCTCAATGGCTCGTCGTAGCTCCTCAACACTTTCAAAGTGACGATTTTCGGCATAAACCCTTCTGACAAGAATTCCCCAAATATTCTCAATTGGATTGAGATCTGGGGAGCAGGCCGGCCAATCCATAGTTTCAACAGAACACCTTGCTAAGAAGGACTTTGTTTCAGCGCTGGTGTGAATACGGGCGTTATCTTGCTGGAACAGGAAAGGTATCTCTCTATTTTCTTCTAAAAAAGGGATTATGCTTCTCTCCAGCACAGCAACATAGTCCGAGCTTTTCATTTTGGAAGATGTAAACATCAATTGCAGAGTGCCGCGGCTAGTAAATGCACCCCACACCATTACTGATCCGCCACCGAAATTTCTTTTGGAAAAGTATAGTGGCTCCTTACGTAGGTCATGCCAATAGTGACGGAATCCATCAGGGCCATCTAAATTCCATTTTTTCTCGTCCGAAAAAATTAGCTATTTTGATGATATACCGTTAAATAATATATAAAAGTGTCAATTGTTATCTTCTTACGGATTGCCAATTGGTGTCCATGTGTTTCTCAGCGAACTCTAGGCGCGCAGTCTTGTGACGTTGTAGCAGTTTAGGTTTTTTTGCCATTTTTGCGCTGCGAATGTGTGAGCACCTTTTAAGCTCTCTGCAAATGGTCATCTTACTGACTTTGTTCCCCACATACGAGGCCAATTTGGAGCAGGACGCAGTAGAATTGCTGGCTTTTTGAAAAATTAGCCTTCTTTCGCGGTCACTAAGGGAATGTTTCCTTCCGGATCGCTTCTTAGCACCATAGTTTGCCGGATCATCCAAAAAGTTTTTCACAACTCGTCGACTTCTGCCAATATTTCTGGATATCTCGCTTATGTTAAGCCCACTGTCCTTATATGCCAAAATTTTTCCTTTTTCTTCACCTGTTAAATTAGTTCCGCGTGGCATTTTGCAGAAAATAATTATTTTTTGCAGAAAGAGTAATTTTTTTTCTTTAAAATATACGTCCCTTTACTCTGGAAACACTTTATCGAATGTGGGTTATAAATATGTTACGCAAAAAATGCATCAAAATTTGTAGCAGCAAGCAAAAAGTTAACTGTGCATTAGAATCAATTGGTATACTAATAATGTACAACAAAAACTAAGATCGCTATGTCTCATACTTCTCTCATTTAGTATGCTCTTTTTTACAGTGATGTCGAAAAATGATTTTTTTTGTTAAAACATGCAATGCTGGCAAGTGGGTTATAAATATGTTACGAACCTTATTAAAAAACTGTCACAAATGCTTAAACTAAATTTAGAGTCCACTTTTATTTTGACTATGATAATGCGCGAATATCTTTTGTAGTTTTGAAAATATGAGCTTTCAAAGTAAAGTTATTTTCAACATAGCACGTATTTGCAACCCTGTGCATTAGGACGGATCGTCTTATATGGAGAAAAAATTTGCAGCCTTTCGTGGTCTGAAAAGTTAAAGGAACTCAATAAAATGATTTCTGCATACTTTTTTTTCAAATTGTAGAAAATCCGCCAAAGTCATTTTTATTCTCCTGAAGGTCGTTTTTGGTAAAAAAACCTATTTTTTGCTTGTAACTTTTTATTTTTCACTGAACGCATACCCACATCTGCTAAAATGTTAAATTTCTTACAAATTGTTTTTATAATAGAAAAAATTCAATTTTTGGTGGTCAATAAGAGTTATAATGAAACATAATTTTAAAAACTTTTTTATGTCAAAATGTTGATATGAGTAAGAAATTTAACATCTTAGCAGATGTGGCTATGAGTTCCGTGAAAAATTAATAGTTACAAGCAAACAATATGTTTTTTTTTACCAAAAAGACCTTCAGGAGAATCAAAACTGTTTCGGCTGATTTTCTCCGATTTGAAAAAATTGCAGAAATCATTTTAATGAGTTCCTCTAATTTTTGAGCTCACGAACGGTGGAATAAAAATTTCGATCCGGTCTACTGTGCATTTTTTCTTTATATATATGTACTTTCAAAAATTTTGTCGAATGGAAAAGCTCTAGATTTTTATTAAGCCTCTCTCATGCCTACTTCTTGCCAATGCCATTGATAGTATTGAGAGTTATTTTGAAAAAACTAAATTTTTATTAAATTTATTCTAAGAAAATGTGACCAGATGGTGCGGGATAAGATTTAAAAAATTTCTCATGAAGATTCCGCCATCAGATTTTCTTAGGATAAATTTAATAAAAATGAAGTTTTTTCAAAATAGCTCTTTAACTATCAATGGCATTAGCGAAAAGTGAAAAACTGACTAAAATTCCAAAGATTGGATTTAAAATTTCATTCGAAAAATACTTTTATAATAATATGGAAAGATAATAACTTCCCATATTAATAAAATAAAAAAAATAATAAAAAATAAAAAAATAAAAA